>WOXC01012254.1:0-490820 GCA_011680675.1 Gymnobelideus leadbeateri
TTTCTTTTTTTTTTTTTAAATGAATACTTTATTAACTTCTGTTTTACATCATTCATTTCCGCCAGATTTTGAGTTACAATCATTTTCCCCCCATTATTCCCCTACCCAACCTCCCAGAATAGCAGTCCCACAAGATATCGCTTCCTCCAATCTGCTCTCTCCCATACCTTCTCCCATACCCCCATCGACTTTTCCATTAGAGGAAGATGAATCTTTGTGTCCCAATGCCTGCACATCTTATCTCCCTATTAGAGGCAAAAGAGTATTAATAATGGTATTTATATATATTTGAAACATTTAATGTTACGACCTCGAATTTCAGATCCATTTCCTTCCTCCCTTGTCACCCATTCTTTCTTGGGATATAAGTAATTCAGTATATGTTGTACATGTCTAGCTATGCAAAACATTATCATGGTAGATATATTGTACAAGGCTGCTTATAATTCCCTCCCACTCATCCCACCCCCCACCTGGTCCATTCCCTACATGATCCTGTCTCTCTTTTATAGTGGGTACTTCCAACCTCTCCTCACCCCAAGGATGCCCTCCCATCCATCATCCCTCCTCCCATCCCCCTTCCCCTTATCCTGCTGCAGGTTGAGATATCCCATTTAGTATGTATGTCATTTTCTCCCTGAACCAAATTCAATGTGAATGTGGTTTTGCCTTTTTAGCCTTCCTTATTCTCCCCCTCCTTTGCACCCACTTCCCCTACATGAGATAGTTTACCCTACCATGTCTCTCCCCATCTCCTCTTGCCACTTTCCTCTCTCACCTCATAATTTCATCCCTTGAGTACTCTCCCTTCCGAACAAAATCAACCTATGCCCTCTATCCATATATAACTGTAACCATATACACACACATTCACATATGTATTCGTATGACCACACCCACTTCTTCCATTATTTTCATAGTGAGAAAGATATCATCAGTCACAGATACTGCTTTTCCATATAGGAATGTAAATAGTTCAACTTTGATAAGTTCCTTTTGATTTCTTTTCCCTGATTACCTTCTCAGGCATCTCTTACTTCTTGCGTCTGGATTTCAAATTTTCTATTCAACTCTGGTTTTTTCCTCAAGAATGCTTGAAAGTCCTCTATTCCACTGAATGACCATATTTTCCCCTGAAACATAATACTCAGTTTTGCTGGGTAGGTGACCCTTGGGTTCATTCCCAGTTCTTTTGCCCTCTGGAATATCATATTCCATGCCCTTCATCCCTCAGTGTAGAAGCTGCCAGGTCCTGGGCTATTCTGATTGTGTTTCCACAATATTGAAATTGTTTCTTCCTGGCTGCTTGAAGTATTTTCTCCTTGATCTGGGGATTCTGGAACCTGGCTATAATATTCCTGGGAGTTTTCTTTTTGGGATCTTTTTCAGGAGGTGATCGGTGGATTCTTTCAACCTCTATTTTGCCCTCTGGATCTAAAACATCAGGGCAATTTTCCTTGAGAATTTCTTGAAGGGTGATTTCTAGGTTCTTTCTTTGATCATGGCTTTCAGGTAGTCCAATAATTTTTAAATTGTCTCTCCTGGATCTATTTTCCAGGTCAGTGGTTTTTCCCATGAGATATTTCACATTGCCTTCTAATCTTTCATTTGTTTGGATCTGCTTAACAGCATCTTGATTTTCATAAAGTCATTAGCTTCCATTTGCTCCAGTCTAACTCTGAAGGAATGAATCTCCTCAGTGAACTTTTGAGATTCTTTTTCATCTGGCAAATTCGACTTTTTAAGGCATTCTTCTCCTCATTGCCCTTTTGGGCCTCCTTTGCCATTTGAGTTAGTCTATTTTTTAAGGTGTTGTTTTCCTCAGTCAGGCTGTTGACCCTCATTTCATACTTTTCCTGCATCCTTCTCATTTCTCTTTCCAATTTTTCCTCCACTTCTCTTATTTGATTTTTAAAGTCCTTCTTAAGGTCCTCTATGGCCTGCAACCCGCTCATGTTTTCCCCTGGGGCTTTTGGAGCAGGACTTCTGACCTCACAGTCCTTTTCCCGCTCTATGCCCCCAAAATAGGAGTCTAGGGTTGCATTTTTCTGTTTCCTTTGCCTTGGCATGTTGCCACTTAATTACTTGACTTTTGGGCTTGTTGCCACACTATGGCTTTAAGGCCAGCTAGAGGAATTTTCGTCCTGAACGTGTGGGGGGCAACTTCCGTTTCTGGCAAGCTGTAAACCCACCCATGACTTCCACCCTAGATCACAATCCAGATCCAGGGAGGTTAAAGCAAGAGCGATTACCCCCCAAGACTGATCGCTGGATCTCCCCACGATTTGTAGGCTGGGAGCCAGAAATGCCTCTGAAAACTACAAAATGGCGTGTCTCCTCAGCGGCTTCTAGCCCCCAGGGGAGGGAGCTGACTCATTCCCCAAATACAGGTCCCAAAGTCCATAGGACACTAACCTCTTACTTTGTCCTAGGCAAGTCTATGTTGATAATTCTGGAATCTCCACAGTTCCTGGTGTTCTGGGGTTCCTCCAGCCAGCTGCTGGCCCTGCCGCCCTGGGGCTAAAACCTCGGCTCACTCACACCTGGGCTTGGCTTGGCTCCTGCGCTCTGCGCGTTGCCGGCTCCCAGACCACTGCTCTGGTCCTTCCTGCAGGGTGCTGGGCTGTCCTCAGCGGGAGGTTAGCTTCTCTGTGTCGTTCTGTGGGTGCTGGGGCTCCAGAAGTTTTTCAGAGTCCTTTTTTACATAGTTTGTGGAGAATCTGGGGGCAGAGAGGCTTGGACGAGCTGTTTCTACCCCGCCATCTTGGCTCCGCCCCCTTTTTATGTTTCTTTTGAATATTGTATGTGAAAGTCAAAATTTCTTTTCAGCTCTGTTCTTTTCATCAGGAATACTTAAAAGTCCTTTATTTCATTGAGTATCCATTTTATCCCCTGAAGAATTTTACTCAGTTTGACTCAGATTCTTGATTTAAATCCTAGCTCCTTTACCTTCTGGAATATTAGATACCAAGCATTCCAATCCTTTAATGTAGAAACTGCTGGATCTTGTGTTATCCTGATATTTTAATTGCTTGAAAGTCCTCTATCTCATTGAATGTCTATTTTTTCCCTGAAGGATTACACTCAGTTTTGCTGGGTAGGTGATTCTTGGTTGTAATCCTAGCTTCTTTGTCCTCTGGAATATCATATTCTAAGTCCTCTGATCCTTTAATGTAGAAGCTTCTAAATCTTGTGTTTTCTGGCTGTTTCTTTCTGGTTGCTTGTAATAGTTTCCCCTTGACCTGGGAACTCTGGAAATTGGCTATATTTCTGGGAGTTTTCTTTTAGAGATCTCTTTCAGGAAGTGATCAGTGGATTCTTTCAATGTCTTTTTTCCCTTCTGGTTCTAGAATATTGGGCCAGTTTTCCTTAATGGGTAGGACTAGGAGAATTATTTGTACAGTGACTGCAGCATCAATCATAATGTAAAACAGTTTTGAAAGACTTAA
The DNA here is from genome assembly GCA_011680675.1 of Gymnobelideus leadbeateri. NCBI lineage: Eukaryota > Metazoa > Chordata > Mammalia > Diprotodontia > Petauridae > Gymnobelideus > Gymnobelideus leadbeateri. The sequence continues at coordinate 3,450 of WOXC01012254.1, forward strand.
GAATTTCAGTGCAGGGACTCATCATAACTTCAGAGAATTGAAGAAGTATGCCTGCCATAGGGTGATAGACTCTTAATGCAGAATGAGACATATTTTCAGATACTGTTACTGATTTTCTTGGCTAGCCTTATTTACTACAAGGAAGGACTTTTTATTTGGGAGTGTCAAGAGTTGTGAGGAAGAATTTGGGGTGTCCTGGTGTTGCCAAAAAAAACCAAACAAACTCCAAACAAATCACATTTAAAGTATATATACCAAAGATAAGAGAGGGAAGTTCAGAAGAGGAGAAAGGTAATAGTACACTGTTGGTAATTATATATTAAAGATGATATATATTTTATAAAAAATGTAAAAAGCAATTTAATAGGTTTATGGTTTCATATTCAATCGTTTTTCTCACCTTTGTATATAGAAATGTTAATTTGTTGATGATTTTCTGTTTCATAGTTTAAAAAATTTTTAAAGAAAAAAAATGAATAATTTACATCTTTTGAGTCTCAAGTTTCCTCATCGGCAAATCTGGGTTCAAAACAAGACCTGTAATTTCACTGCCATTGAGAACTCATAGGTGAAATAACTCCCCTTTACAATGATCACCACTTAACAGTCTTAAAGAATTGTCTAGAGCACTGAGAGGGTAAGTGACCTGCATGGGTCACAGAGCAGGACTTTTTCTGACTTTGAGGCCACTGTGCCACACTGACCCATATATCTGTAAAATGTGCATGTTAGTATCTGCAGTGCCACCTCTATAGGATTTTCTGTAGGAGAGCATTTGAGTTATGATTGGTTAGTTACCCATATTCTGCACAGGAAGGGATAAAAGTTCACTGCCTTAAAGTGACTTAAACTTTTTGTACATAGCTTTCAGTGTTGATCTCTCCTTCCACCCCAACCCCCGTATTCATAGTTCTTCCGATTTTAGGATCAAAGAATCACGAGTTTTGAAGAAACTTATATGTAGTCTAACCTTTTGCAGCTGGAAAGATCATGTTTTTTTTTCAAGTGTGTATATCGTTATTACAGTTTTAGCATTCAGTTTTTAATAATAGTATACTCTGGTCAAAAGTGCCATCTTGTACAAGGTAAACTAGGTCATCAGAAGAAGAAAGTTAATTCAGTGGCCACATGTCGTCATAGCCTCTTACAGAATTTTATGACACGATGTGAAAAATTGATCTATTTGATGACTTTATCCTCTGAGCAGATTACTATTTTTCTAGTAAATGAATTGCTGCCATAACCCAGGAAGTTTGTGGGGTGATATTTAGATAGTCACTGGTCCTACAACTTAGCTCTAAATTTGGAAAGGATACTGCTTTCTTCATAACTGCCAGAGGTGCTGTCCTAGGCAAAGGCTCACCATGTCTCACTCCATTCTTCTATAAACCTTTCAATAACCTTTAAGCCCTTTTGCCCATAGGGAATGTTCAAATTCTATAGTGTGGCATTTAAAGTCCTTTACAGTCTTAATCCAGTATACCTTTCCAGCTTTATTTCATATTACTACCCTTAATCTCCTATAAAATTTCAGCCAAAGAGACCACTCTTTGTTTCCAGAACACTTAGTATCATAGCATCATATATGCATAGCTAGAAGACATCTTACTGGTCATCTAGTTTAATCCCCTCAGTTTATGGATGAAGAAACTTAGTTCTGAAGGGTCAATTGATTTGTCCAATGTCATGCACCATTAAATGGCAGGGCCAGCCTTCAAATTCATGTATGATGAGAAATTCAAATTCAAAGCTCTTTCCAAGACAACTTCTGGTCCAGTGGCTTTGCAAAAGCTGTTCTTCATAGCTAGATTTCACTCTATTCTTATTTCTTACAGTTGAAATACTTATCTTCCTTAGCTTAAGTACCATCTACTCCATTAAGCCATTCCTGACTTCGCAGTTGTTAGTGCTTCTCCTTCCTCAGATTACCTTGATTTTTGAAAAAAATGTGAACCATAAAATCATTAACTAATATGAATATTTCTATACACAAAAAGACCAGAAAGTAGGCTTTGTACATGAAAAGCTTACTATATATGGCTGGTTCCTTTTAATGTATATTAAATAGAACATGTTCCTACTAACATTACCCTGCCTATCATTGTCGCCTTTAAACTCCATCTTCGTGCTTACTTCTTGTGCATTTTTGAGCTGAGTAGAGCATCTTACTTCTCTGTAGCTGTTTTCAGATATTTACTGTGGAATATATAGAACTAGGCTTTTCTGACAGCTTTCAATGTGCCACCTTAAGTCAGCATAATGGTTTTCAAAATCATCATCTAAATTTGGCGTCTTAAAATATCAAATTGGAAACGGTGTCTAACTGCCTATAGAATATCAATTCTGATTGAAAGGAAAGTGACTACCTAACAATTGCACTTAAAAATATGTAGCATAGGAAAGGAAAAATTGAAGTCACATGTCTTGCATGATCTTGAGTCTTCCTGTTAGTTTGGAATAGTTGATTTTTTTTCAGGTAATTTAAAAAATTTGGCTCTAACTATTGTGAGCGTGTCTGATAAAACCTACCGTTTTTGCTTGTTTTCTGCAGATGAAAACCAGAAAATTCTAATGTGGTGCTTATGCTGTCTCTACTGCAGTGAACCACAGAACCCGATAGAGCTGGAAGCCAACATCTGGATAAGGGTAAGAGAATGAATTTTTTTCTGAACCACTTTGAATTAAATTGTTCATTGAAAGATTCTTGATTATATCATTTCAGAAACTACTATGAACACAGTTAATGCTGATACATTTGTAGAAGCTTTAGGCTACTGCAATATTAGCTGCAATGTCAAGTTTAGAAAATTAACTTCAGTTTTTGTTTAATGTAAAGTTAATTCTTAAAACCTTTTTCTCTAGTGTTAAATGTTTCTGTGCCACTTACAATTTTAAAGTTCAACTGCTTGTAGAAACTTTAAACTTTAAACACGAGAATGCATTTGTCCTTTATTCTTTGTAGGAAATAAACCAAACTTTTTTCTTTTCAGAATAGGTGGTACTTACTCCCTTCTCATAAATACTTAAGTATTAAAAACAAAAATTTAATACTGAACAGAGATAAACAATCTCTATTTTATGAGTTAAAGTTGGTGTCCAGTCCAATAACTTTATACACTAGTACCTGACTGCTCCTTGATAGCTATTATCTCCATATTTGAGAAGCTGGTGTTTTTTCCTGAATTTTATGTCAGCATCATAGACTCCTTCCTCACTGATGCATTTGACTTCCTATAGCTCTTCCACATCTTCTCTTGATCAGCGGTAACACATTTGGAAGGGTACTTGACGCCGAGCTGAGGCTCACACTATCATAGCAGGTTGGCTGTCTTTTCTGTCAGCTGAAGGCTGGGAGTCAGGAAAACCTCGGTTCAAATCTGGCCTCAGACACTTAGTAGCTGTGTAATCTTGTGCAAGTCATTTAACCTCTGCATCAGTTTCCTCTTTTGCAGGACAGTAATAATATTGGCACTTCCCTCCCACGATTGTTGGGATCAAATTGAGTTATTTGTAATGTGTATAGCGCAGTACCTGGCACGTAGTAGATACTAAGTAAATGCTAGCTGTTATTATTACCATTACCATGAAATGATGACTTCTAGTGCTAGTACTACTACTGCAGATACTGCTACTACTGCTACTAAAACTAACCCACATAGTAGTCTTGTGCCCATCATATCTCTGTCAGGAAATGGGTAACATGCTTCTGTTTAGTCTGGAGATGTGCTTGTCATTGTAATAATTTGAATTCTTAAGTCTTTCAAAGAGGCTTTTCTTTTCCTTGTTCTTGTGGTTCTGTTGATTTCGCCCTGAATCATTCATGTAGCTGAGGATTTTCTGAAATCTCTTTTATCATGTGTAATTGTGCAGTAATACTCTTTTACATTGATATGTCACAATTTGTTCAGTTACTCCCCAATTTTCTAAGATGCAGTCTAAGACACACCTTTAGACTCTAGTTATTTTTCCCCCCATTGCTTTTATTCTCACCTTCGTCATCATGGTGTTCATTTTGCTTGAGACTTCTCTTTCTCATGTTATCTGCTTTTTTAACCCATTCCTGTCTTAAACCCTACTTTTTCCCTTGTTGAACTTGATATATTTCTCTGCCATACTCTTTATGTGTATGTATGTTTATCCTTCTTTCTCCATTTCGGAAGAGTCAGATTCATCGAATGCCCATTTCCCCCCACTCCTTCCATGTTTCTCTCTTATATTTTCTCTCTTCAAAACCCCAGAACAGAACCAGTCTTTCCCCATGTTCTCTGTTTTTCTTGTTTAGATCTTTCAATACCCTTTGAAGATATTAAAGTTCTGAAGAGACACTTACTTATTCTCCTATTAGAATGTTAGCACTGTGTCATTACACAGCTCCTTCCAGTAGCTCAAATATCCTGTGTTTATATTTCAAAGTTCCTACTCATTGCTCATCTTTTTACTATAAATGTTTGAAAGTCCCATCTTCCCTTAAAGGTTCTTTTTTTCACCTGTAGAATTATACTCAGTTTTGAAGGGTAAATTATTTTTATCAGCCTAGATCTTTTGTCTTTTGGAACATTGTATTCCAAGATCTCCTAATGTTTGTACTAGAAGCTGCTAGGGCTCCTGGTATCCTGACTGTAATTTAACCGATTCTTTCTTTATACATGGTAGTATTTTTTTTCTTTTAAATGGAAATTCTTGATTTTAACTATGACATTTGAAAGAAATTAATTTTAACACTGTAACATTTTATTATTAATAATAGTTTGTAATTTCTTCTCTGTCAAAAGGCTAGCTTAAAGAGAAACCCTACCCTGGCTAAAGAATATCATGAGCATTCCATCTCTTCCCAAGGGATCTACTCAAGGCATCTGAGCTGGCCTCTACCCAACTGTTAACCTGACTTATGTCTATGGGTTTAGGTCTAGCTCCTTCTCAGGAAAGAAAGAACTTCTGTCCTTACTCCCCTTCTGATTAATCTTATTTCTTTTGATTTCCTTGTGATTTCACCTTGCTTATTTGCTATTGCATTGATCTGAATTTCTCCCCTTTTCTTTTTAATTAGATTGTTTAAATATTTATCAATTTAGCTATTTCAGAGATCCAACTTTTAGTTTTATTTGTTGTTTCCTTTTTTGGTTTTCAATTCATCTATTTCACCCTTAATTTTTAATGTTTCTTGTGTCTTTTAAAATATTTATTTGTTGACTTTCTAATTTTTAAAAAGGCATATCAAATTCATTAATCCTCTCATTTTATCTTTTGTTAGTCTGTCTTTCTAGTGATGTCATTTTTTTTTCTCTTCAGACTGCTTTAACTCCATCCCAGAAATTTTGGTATGTTGTTTCATCATTATAACTTCCTTTTACATAGTTATTCATCATTTCTATAATATGTTCTTTGATTCACTCATTATTTAGTTTTTCATTATAAAGTTTCCATTTGAGTCTATGTCTTTTGTTTGTGGTACCTGAACCAATAAAACAATAACTATTTTTATTGTGTTATGATCTGTAAAGAATGTATTTACTGTCTCTGCCTTTTTATATTTGTTTGCAATATCACTATGCCTGAATACATGGTCAATTATTGCAAAAGTTCCATGTGGTGCTAAGAAATAAGTATATTCTTTTGTAGTACCATTTAGAAGACACAAAAGTCTTGGCTCTAGTTTTCCAACAATTTGTTCGGGTCCATATTTTCTTTTTTTGCTTATCTTTCATTTAGACTTTACAATTCTGAGAGAGGGCTATCAAAATCTCTTCTCCTGTTGTTTTAATATGCCTTCTTATAGCTCCATTAGTTTCCTGTATGAATTTGGATACTAAGGTATTTGTAACTTATGATTTTATTACTAATACCTACTATTGCTATCTGTGATTTCTTTTGGCATAAGTTTGTTTCCTTATTTAAATGTATTTATTTTTTAAATGTTTCCTTTTCCTTTGTTTGTTGGTATGATTGCAACTCCTGGTTTTTAAGATCTGCTTGATGCCTAGTAAAATTTTTTTCCCATCCCCTCAGTTTTATCTTGTATATGTCTTTATTTTTTTTTAATGTATTCTTGTAAGCAGCAGATTGTAGAGTTTTGTTTTCTTATCCAGTTAGTTACTTTTTCATTTTAATGGATTGTTTAATCCATTCATATTTAAAGTTGTAAGGCTTAGATTCATTTTTTTGCCCCAGGTTATGATTTTTTCTCCTCTTCTTCTTTAAACAGAATACTGCCCCTTAGGTTACTTTAGCCTGAATCTTTGTTAAGGTGGCCGTATTCCCACTGTCTCTCTACCCCCCACCTCAAAACCTCTCCCTAGTCTCTCCCCGTTTATTACCTCTTTCTCACTGTAATTTTCTTTATTACTTCTTTTTTATTTACTGCTTTTATCTGGTTATTTCTTTCTTTACCTTCTTTTCCTCTCAATTAATCAAGTGCATTCCCCTTTCCTCTCTTATCCTTTAATAGTATTCATTAATTTTTAAAAACTCCATTTTTGAAGACAACCCCAAGTGGTGCAGAAGCCCAGAAGATGACCCTGGGTGGCACAGAGGCCCAGATGAGGCCTTATCAACCTGGCGGCAAGTTGACCCACCAACGACAGGGTCTACTGCCAAGTCTACCACTGCAGGGCTGGGACTGAACGTAGCAGGGTAAGAGTCAAATGCAGCACCCCTGCCAGGGGCAACAGCTACTCCTGGGACTACCAATCCACAGCCAAGAAATTTAAAAAGCCCCTATCTGACCTTCCAGGGACCAGGATAGCAGAGTGAACTCCAGCTGCTCCAATCCCCCCTCTGACCCTGAAAACAGTAATTATTGCCGCAGGGCAAAACTTTAAACAGTAAAGGCTTGGGAACCCTAGAGGAAGGGCATGGCTAGGGCCCTGCCTCAAAATGGGTAAAAAGCAGACTGCAAAGACAAAGTCTCTAGAGTCCTACTATCTTGAGAGAGAGGAACCAAATTCAGAGGGAGACAGTGATGACCCAACACCCACAGCTGAAGCCTCAACCAAGAACTGGTCTCAGGCACAGAAAGCTTTCTTAGATGAGCTCAAAAGGGACTTTGAAAACCAAATGAGAGAGATAGAAGATAAAATGAGTAATTCTTTAAAAACCAAAATTGCAAAATTAGAAAAACATTACAATGAAGAAAACAGCTCCTTAAAAAGAAAAATGTGTGATATGGAAAAGGAGCTCCAAAAACTAACCAAGGAAAATAATATGCTAAAAACTAGAATCAACCAAATTGAAGTGAATAACTCTATGAGGAACCAAGAATTAGTCAAACAAAACATCGAGAATGAAAAATTTAAAAAAGAGGTAAAATATCTCAATGGAAAAATAACTGACATGGAAAACAGATCCAGGAGAGATAATGTGAGAGTCATAGGCCTACCAGAAAATCATGATGAAAAAATGAGCCTGGACAACATTTTCCAAGAGCTCATCAAGGAAAACTGCCCTAAGATGTTAGAATCAGAGGGTAAAACAGAAATTGAGAGAATCCACCAGGCACCTCCTGAAAGAGATCCCAAACTGAAAAGTCCTCAAAATGTTGTGGCCATACTCCAGAACTACCAGGTAGAGAAGATACTACAAGCAGCCAGAAAGAAACAATTCAAATATCACGGAACCACAATGAGGATCACAGCAGCCTCTACACGGAAAGATTGGAGGAAGTGGAATACAGTTTTCCATAAGGCAAAAGAACTCAGGTTACAACCAAGGATCACCTACCCATCGAAACTGAACATATTCTTCCAGGCAAGTAGATGGTCATTCAACAATATAACAGATTTCCAGACCTTCCTGATGAAAAAGCCAGAGCTCAATGGAAAATTCAGCCTCCAGTTATGAGAAGCAAGAGAGACATAGAAAGGTAAACAAGGAACACACACACACACACACCCTGTTATTTAATAAGAGCAAACTGTTTATAGACAAGTAGAGAGTATGGATATAAATTACACAAAATGACGATGAAAAAAAACCTTATTAAGGTCCACAAAGGGACTGCAATAGAAGAAGAGGAAAGAATGAAGCAAAAAAGGGTAAATTATGCCATGCAAAGAGACGTAAAAACAATATAATAGAGGGAAAGAAGGGAGGGAGATGAGCATTATATGAGCTTTTCCCTCATTGTTTCTGGTGCAAGGAGGCAATAACACAACCAGTTAAGCATAGGACTCTATTGAGAAGAGACACAAAATGTATCATAATAGAGGAAAGAGGGGAGGGAGAGGAGCTTTACATGAGATCTGGTCTTGTCAATCTTGGTTTGAAGAAGAAATAACATACTGTGTTAAGTATAAAAATCTATCCTATCCTACAGGTAACAGGAGAGGGGAAGGGCTAAGAAAGAGGGGGTAGTTAGAAGGGAGGGAAGAAGTAAGGGAGAAGGGGAGGAAAAGGGAGGGGGGCTGATAAAAGGAATACTGAGAGAGGCACTGGTCAAAAGGAAAACTCTTAAGGAGGGGAAGGGAGAAGGAAGAAAAATAAAAGCTTAAACAGGGGAGGCAACAGGATGGAGGGGAAGAGACAGATAGTAATTATAACTGTGAACGTGAATGGGATGAACTCTCCCATAAAATGGAGGCAGACAACAGAATGGAATAAAAACCATGATCCTACAATATGCTATTTACATATCTGACACAGAAGGATACACACAGGGTAAAGGTAAAAGGCTGGAGTAAAATATATCATGCCTCAGCTAAAGTAAAAAAAAAAGCAGGGGTAGTAATACTTATCTCAGATAAAGCAAAAGCAAAAATTGATCTAATTAAAAGAGATAAGAAAGGAAACTACATCCTGCTAAAAGGCACCATCGAGAATGAAGCAATATCATTACTTAACATATATGCACCAAGTGGTACAGCAGCCAAATTTTAGAGGAGAAGCTAAAGGAATTAGAGGAAGAAACAGACAGCAAAACTATACTAGTGGGGGACCTTAATCTCCCCCTCTCTGAACTCGATAAATCCAACCTCAAAATAAACAAGAAAGAAGTTAAGGAGGTGAGTAGATTTAGAGAGGGTAGGTATGGTAGATCTCTGGAGAAAACTGAATGGGGATAAAAAGGAATATACCTTCTCCTCAGCGGTACATGGCACATACACCAAAATCTACCATAGACTAGGACATAAAAACCTCACAATTCAGTGCAGAAAGGCAGAAATAGTAAATGCATCATTCTCAGATCATTATGCAATAAAAATCATATGCAATAAAGGGCCATGGAAAGATAGACTAAAAACTAATTTGAAACTAAATAATTTAATCCTAAAGAATGAGTGGGTTAAACAAGAAATCATAGAAACCATCAGTAATTTGGTTCAAGAGAATGACAATAATGAGACAATATACCAAAATTTGTGGGATGCAGCAAAGGTGATTCTTAGGGGAAGTTTTATTTCCCTGAGTGCACACATGAATAAATTAAAGAAAAGGGAGGTCAATGAATTGGGCATACAACTGAAAAAGCTAGAAAAAGAACAAATTGAAAATCCCCAAATAAATACTAAATTAGAAATAATGAAAACCAAAGGAGAGATTAAGAAAATTGAAATTTAAGAAAGCTATAGAATTAATAAATAAAACTAAGAGCTGGTTTTATGAGAAAAAAAAAACAATAATTGATAGACCTTTAGTCAATATAAAAAAAGAAAGAAAACCAAATTATGAGTATTAAAAACTAAAAGGGTGCCTCTACCTCCAATGAAGAGGAAAATAAAACAATAATTAGGAGTTACTTTGCCAAGTTAAATGCACAAAAATTTGACAGTCAGTGAAATGGATGAATATTTACAAAAATAGTTGCCCAGATTAACTGAAGAGGAAGTAAAGTACTAAATAACCCCGTCTCAGAAAAAGAAATCAAACAAGCCATCATGAACTGCCTCGGAAAAAGCCTCCAGGGCCAGATGGGTTCACTAGTGAATTCTATCAAACATTTAAAGAACAACTGATTCCAACACTCTGCAAACTATTTGGGAAAATTAGTGAAGGAGGAGTCCTACCAAACTCTTTTTATGACACAGACATGGTACTCATACCTAAATCAGGAAGAAATAAAACAGAAAAAGAAAATTATAGACCAATTTCCTCCATGAATATAGATGCAGAAATTTTAAATAAAATATTAGCAAAAAGACTACAGCAACTTATCACAAGAATAATACACTTTGATCAGGTAGGATGTATTCCAGGAATGCAAGGATGGTTTAATATTAGGAAAACCAGTATAATTGATCATATCAACAATAAAACTAGCAGAAACCACCACATGATTATCTCAATAGATGCAGAAAAGGCTTTTGACAAAGTACAACATCCATTCCTATTAAAAACACTAGAAAGTATAGGAATAAATGGAGCCTTCCTTAAAATAATAAGTATCATCTATTTAAAGCCATCAACAAGTATTGTATGTAATAGGGATAAGCTAGAAGCATTTCCAATAAGATCAGAGGTGAAACAAGGGTGTCCACTCTAACCCCTCTTATTCAGTCTGGTACTAGAAATGTTAGCAGTAGCAATTAGAGAAGAAAAAGAAAGCAAAGGAATCAAATTAGGCAAAGAAGAGACCAAGCTATCACTCTTTGCAGATGATATGATGATATACTTAGAGAATCCTAGAGAATCAAGTAAAAAACTACTTGAGACAATGAATAAATTTGGCAGATTTGCAGGATATAAAATAAACCCACATAAATCCTCGGCATTCCTGTATATTTCTAAAGAAATCCAACAGCAAGAGATAGAAAGAGAAATCCCATTTAAAGTTACTGTAGACATTATAAAATATTTGGGAATCTACCTGCAAAAACAAACCCAGGACATATATGAACACAACTACAAAATACTCTTCACACAAATAAAGTCAAATCTAACTAATTGGAAAAACATCAATTGCTCATGGCTGGGTCGAGCTAATATAATAAAAATGACAATTGTACCTAAATTAAATTACCTATTTAGTGCCATGCCAATCAAATTATGAAAAAATTACTTTATAAAATTATAAAAAATAGTAACAAAATTCATTTGGAAGAACAAAAGGCCCAGAATATCAAGGGAATTAATGAAAAGAAATGCTAGGGAAGGTGGACTAGCTATACCAGATTTTAATCTGTATTATAAAGCAGCAGCCATCAAAACTACTTGGTACTGACTGGTACTGAGGAATAGAGCAGTGGATCAATGGAATAGATTGGGTACATGAGATTCAGAAGTCAGTGACTATAATCTACTCTTTGATAAACCAAAAGATCCCAGTTTTGGGGATAAGAACTCACTATTTGACAAAAACTGCTGGGAAAACTGGAATATAGTATGGCAGAAATTGGGCATAGACCATTATCTAACATCGTATATCAAAATTAAGTCTAAATGGTGCATGATGTAGGTATAAAAGATGATACTGTATGTAATCTGGGGAAGGAAGGAATAGTTTACCTGTCAGATTTATGGAGAGGGGAAAACTTCATGACCAAACAAGAATTAGAGAGCATTATAAAATGCAAAATCGATAACTTTAATTTCATGTAATTGAAAAGCTTCTGTACAAACAAAGCCAATGTAACCAAGATCAAGAGGGAGGTGGCAAATTGGGAAAGAATTTTTACAACCAATGTCTCTCATAAAGGCCTCATTTCTAAAACATACAGAGAATTGATTCAAATCTATAAGAATACAAGTCAGTCCCCAGTTGATAAATGGTCAAGGGATATGAACAGGCAGTTCTCAAAGGAAGAAATTAAAGATATCTATAAGCATATGAAAAAAATGCTCTAAATCACTATTAATTAGAGAAATGCAAATGAAAACAACTCTGAGGTACTGCATCTCTCCAGTCAGATTGGCTAAGATGACAAAACAGGAAAATGACAAATGCTGGAGAGGATGTGGGCAAATTGGAACACTAATGCATTGCTGGTGGAGTTGTGAACTTATCCAATCATTCTGGAGAGCAATCTTGAACTATGCCCAAAGGTCTATAAGTAATTTCATATCCTTTGACTCAGCAAAACCTCTTCTAGGATTCTATCCTAACGAGATCATAGAAGCGGGAGGAAGACCCATATGTACAAAAATATTTATAGCAGCTTTTTTTTTGTTGTGGCAAAGAATTGGAAATCAAGGGGTTGCCCATCAATTGGGGAGTGGCTAAACAAGTTATGGTATATGAATGTAATGAAATACTCTGGCACCATAAGAAATGAAGAGCAGACAGATGCACTTCATATTTACCTGGAGAGGCTTTTACAAACTGAAGCTGAGTGAGAAGAGCAGAACCAGGAAAAATTTGTACATAATTACAGATACAATGTATGTGTGATGACCACCTTTGATAGACTGAACTCTTCTCAGAAATGTAGGGCTATAAGTAAACTCCAGAAGACTCATGATGGAGAGAGATGTCTACATTCAGAGAAAGACCTAGAAAGAACAGAGTTTTAATGCAGATTGAAGCAAATTACCTGCTCTTTTTTTTTTTCTTGTTTGGTTTTGTTCCCTTTTTCCCATTATTCCATCCAATTAAATCCTTTTTTATAACCTGACCTATATCTAATGTGAAAGTATCTGCAGATGCTATACCTGAATGTATGTTGCTATGGGGAAGAGAGGGGACGGGAAGAAAATTTGAAACTCAAAGAAATGGGGAACTAAATCTTGTAAACTAAAAGTAAACGAACAAATTAATAAAGACAAAAATAAATAAAAAATAAAAAAAGATTTTAAAAACCTCCATTTTTGTGCCCCTTTCCAGAGTTTATTTTCTTATTCATTCTCTTTATTATCCATCCTTTGTTTCTGTCTAATCCAGCCCCTATTTCTCTGCTTTATCCTCAAGAAGTATCTATTTTGTGCTTTTCCTTCTAAACACTTTCTGTAACTACAGATCGCCCATTTTCCATTATGCCTCACTCTCAGAAAAATACTAAATTCTTCAGGCTGGCAGAGGGACATTACCCATGATTGGAACCTCCCCCTTTCCCATATTGGTCAGCTCCCTGCCTCGCCCCTCTCACCTATACCCTTCCACTCATCACTTTTATTTCCTGTTTGCATCAAAATCTCCTCCTTGAGATCATTTCCTTCCATCCACCCTGTTTCCAGTTGCCCCCTGGAATTTTAATCCTCCTCTCCTCACCCTCCACTCCACAGCCCTGAAGCAGATTGAGAGATCTTTTCAAGTCTCAAATCCTGAGTGATGCTTCCTACCACATTATTCCCATTTTCCTTCACAGAACATTTCTCTTCACCTACAAGGGCATTCATCAGTGCATACCCCTCCTACTACCTAAAGGAAGACTTTCTTACCTCACTCCATTTTTGATCCTTTCACCTTCTTCCTTGTACACTCCTCTGCAAACTCCTCCTTCTGGGCGACCACAGTGATCATCTCATTTCTATTTTTTTTTTAGCTTTTTTTTTTTTTGGAGGGCAGTTCGGGTTAAGTACCCTGCCCAAGGTCACACGGCTAGGTTTTTTTAGTTTGTGTGTGTTAAGTGTCTGAGGCCGGATCCGAACTCAGGTCCTTCTGACTCCAGGGCCAGCGCTCTACTCACTGCGCCACCTAGCCGCCCCAATCATCTCATTTCTAGTCCTTGATTTCATCTAGATGTAGATATAGAATCTTCTTTCTTCCTCCTCTCACCTTTTTAGCTTGAAGTTTCTCCCATTTTTTTCCAAGTACAGTGCTTTTTAGTTTTCTACATTCATTTCCACAAGATTTTGAGTTCTAAATTTCCTCCCCATCTCTCTCCTCCCCCTACCCCATGATGGCATGCATTTTGATTACCCCTTCCCCCATCTGCCCTCCGTTCTCTCTACCCTACCTTGTTCTCTTATCCCTTTCCCCTTCTGTTTTCCTGTAGGGTAAGATAAATGTCTATACCCCATTGCCTGTGTATCTTATTTCTCAGTTACATGTAAAAACAATTTTTAGCATTAATTTAAAAATTTTGAGTACCAAATTTTCTCCCTTCCTCCCCACCCACCCACATCTAAAAGGCAAGCATTTTGATACAGGTTATACATGTGTAGTCATGGAAAACATTTCCATAATAGTCATATTGTGAAAGATGAATTATATTTCCATCCATCTTATCCCACCCCCCATTTATTCAATTCTCTCCTTTGACCCTCTTCTTTTGCTTCTGACCAACCCTTCCCCCAGTCTGCTCTCCCTTCTATTCCCCCACCCCCCCTATTTTCTTGTAGGGTAAGATAGATTTCCATACCCCATTGAGTATGTATGTTATTCCCCCCTTAAGCCAAATCGAATGAGAATAAGGTTCACTTATTCCTTCTTGCCTCTCCCTTCTTCCCTTCTACTGTAAAAGCTTTTCCTTGCCTCTTTTATGTGCAAAAATTTGCCCAGTTCTACCTCTCCCTTTCTCCTTCTCCTAGTACATTCCTTTCTCACCCCTTAGTTTTATTTTTTAGATATCGTCTCTTCATATTCAAATCACCCTGTGACCTCTATCTATCTGTTCTCTCAAATAATACCCTCATAATAAGAAAGGTCTCATGAGTTCAAAATATCATCTTTACATGTAGGAATGTAAACAGTTCAACTTTAATAAGTCCCTTATGAGTTCTCTTTCTTGTTTACCTTTTCAGGTTTCTGTTGAGTCTTGTATTTGAAAGTCAGATTTTCTATTCAGTTCTTATCTTTTCATCAAGAATGCTTGAAGGTCCCCTATTTCATTGAATATCCATGTTTCCCCTGAAGCATTATACTCAGTTTTGCGGGGTAGGTGATTCTTGGTTGTAATCCTAGCTCCTTTGCTGTCCAGAATATCATATTCCAAACCCTCTGATCCCTTAATGTAAAAGCTACTAAATCTTGTGTTATCTTGACTGTGGTTCTACCATACTTGATTGTTTCTTTCTGGCTGCTTTTATAATATTTTCTCCTTGACCTGGGAACTCTGAATATTCCTGGGAGTTTTCCTTTTGGGATCTCTTTCAGGAGGTGATCAGTGGATTCTTTCAATTTCTATTTTGCCCTCTGACTCTAGAATATCAGGGCAGTTTCTCTTGATAATTTTTTGAAGAACAATGTCTAGGCTCCCTTTTTTTCTTTTTAATTAGGGCCTGCAAGTAGTCCAATAATTTTTAAATTACTTCTCCAGGATCTACTTACCAGGTCACTTTTTTTTTTACAGTGAGATATTTCACATTGTCTTCTGTTTTTTCATTCTTTTGATTTTGTTTTATAATTTCTTGATTTCTCGTAGTCATTAACTTCCATCTGCTCCTTTCTAATTTGTAAAGAATTATTTTTCTTCAGTGAGCTTTTGGATCTCCTTTTCCATTTGGCCAGTTAGGCTTTTTGAGGCACTCATTGACTTTTTGGACCTTTTTTGCGATTTGTTCTAGTCTAATTTTCAAAGTGTTATTTTCTTCAGTATTTCTTTTTTGGTTCTCCTTTAGCAAACTGTTGACTTGTTTTTTTTTTTCTTTTTATGATTTTCTTGCATTGCTCTCATTCATCTTCCTATTTTTTCCTCTAAGAGTTCTCTTACTTGATTTTTCAAAATCCTTTTTGAGCCCTTCCATGGCCTGAGGCTAATAGGTTTTAGATGTAGGAACTTTGACTTTCCTGTCTTTTTCTGAGCATACATTTTGATCTTCCCTATTACCAAAGTAAATTTCTATAGTCGATGAGGTTTTTTTTTTTTTTCCCTGCTATTTGGTTATTTTCCCAACCAATTATTAGACTTTTTAACTCTTTGTTAAGGAAGGGCTCTGCTTCCACTGTGGAGGGAGAACTCTTGCAGACTTCAGAATTTTGTGCAGCTGTTTTCAGAGATCCTTCTAGGGGTGTTTAAGTTTTCAGTTCTTCCAAGGTGGTATGATCTAAGGAGAGGTGTTTAGTCCTCTCCTGGGCCTGTCCTCTGATCTGTTTGTGACCACAAGTGCTCTTTTTGCCCTGGAACTGTGAAGAGGTTTCCCTCTTTACTGCTGCCACAAGCTCTGCTATGCCAGTGCTCTTCCTTGCCCCAGGACCACCCCCCAGGACTGTAAGCCAGATATAAGTATGGGCAAAGCAAGAGAATCCTGCCTCACTGTCAGTAAAGAGACCCCTGTAATCTCCTGCTGTTCAGGTGCTGATCCCCTTAAGGTCTGTGGGCTGAGAGCTCCAGAAACAGCTGCTGTCACCTCAACTGCTGCCATCTCACAGCTGTGCTGGGGCCAGGGCTGGATGGTGCTTGTCTCTCACCCAGGTCCAACAGACCTTTCCTACTGACCTTCTAAGTTGTCTTTGGTGTTTATGGGTTGAGAAATCTGGAAACCACCACGGTTGCCTCCAGTTTCTTCCCCTGAGACCTGCTCTGGATTTTCTTAGGTGCAGTCGATGCTGGCACTGGCTTGCACTGGCCTGCACTCCTCTCCCAACTTAGTGCAACAGACCTTTCCTATCAACCTTCCAGGTTGTCTTGGGTTGAAAATTTGTTTCAGGCTGTCTTTTTGTGGGTTCTGCTGCTATAAAATTTGTTTAGAGTCATTTTTTACAGGTTTTTGGAGGGGTTTGGAGAAGAGCTCAATTGAGTGCCTGTCTTTACTCTGCCATCTGGACTGTGCCCCCTGCATCCTCTCATTTTAAAAATGTAGTCCCGGGGCGGCTAGGTGGCGCAGTGAATAGAGCGCCGGCCCTGGAATCAGAAGGACCTGAGTTCGGAGCCGGCCTCCGACACTTAACCCACACAAACAAAAACCTAGCCGTGTAACCTTGGGCAAGTTACTTAACCCCAATTGCCCTAAAGGGGCGGCTAGGTGGCGCAGTGAGTAAGAGCGCCGGCCTCGGAGTTTGGATGACCCGAGATCAGATCCGGCCTCAGAAAATGAGCACCCACGCATAAATCATGACTAGCCTTGTAACCTTGAGCAAGTTACTTAACCCCAATTGCTTTAAAAAAAAAATGTCCCACAAAAAACATTGAATCACCTGTAAGTGAGGTTCCTTCCATAATACCCAGGACTCATCTTTTGACTATTGTCTCAGCCTGATTTTTGTTTTTATCCCAGTTTCCTTATATGCATTTGGAAAGAAATCTCTAATGATCTTTCTCCTTTTGACACTGTTGCTGTTCTTGGCTGCTGATTTCATTTATCTTCCTGCATTTTTATTGTCTGGGGTGTTTAAGATCTAAAGTTCTCATTTTCTTTCTAATAATGTTTCATATATAACCTTATTATAGAACATTAGTCTTTTAAAATTTGTAGTTAGCCTCACATTTGTTTGGTAGGTCATCTTGGGTAGTATCCTGAAATACATTGCTTTTGGGAAACACATTTTTCTATTTCCTCTTTGTTTTCTGTTGTGTGCACAATAGTATTCTGTTATTCCAATTTACATTTCCTTTATCTTTGAAGATCTTCTGGTTTCTTAAAGAATTTGTTGTTTCAAAATTGCATTGTTAAACTTAACCACTTTGTGTTTTGTAGTTTGAAGACTTATTTTTGTTTTTTATTCCCTGTAGATTATCTCTGAATTCTTTCAATTGACATTTCCTTTTCTGCATTCAGAAATTCTGGGACGTTCTCTTGTATTATTTTTTGTATTGTGATGTTCAGGGTTTTTTTACTTATAATGTTCTTTTAGAAGAATTAAAATCCTTAGGTTGTTTCTATCCATCCTGTCTTCAAAGATCAACTTGTTTTTCATGAATTGGGAGCATGTTTTCTTTGAATGTTTTTACTTTTTTCTTTTTTCTTCTCTTCAATTGCCCCTCACCTCTGTGTATTTGCATTCCTAATTAATCATCCTCTCTTTTGTCTTTTGTTTTTGATGAAGCATGTCATTTCAGATTAAAGTTTTTCTGGCCTGTCAGGTATTTCTTGGTGTAGATTATAAACTCTGCTCTCATTTCTCCTTTAATTCTCTCAGTAATAACAGGTTGTGGTTCCATGTTCTCCTTAAATTTCACACAGCTTTCTGTCTCACTAAGTGTTCAGTCATTTCCTTTGTTTGGCAGTATTTATTTATAGGTGCCTGAAGTAGTTCACTAGCACTGGAGGTCATATTTCTGCCTGTCGTAAACACTTTCCTTGCTAAGCTATGTGCTAATGTTTGAGGTTTTTGGATTTTCTTCATGTTGTGATCTTTGGTGATTTCATTCCCTCCCGCCAGCTTAATTGTCCCTATTGCTCCCTTTCTGACTCCTTCCTCTCACTTGGTTTCCCTGGGGGCCTTATTTCCCACATTGGACAGTTTACAATTCACCAGGCTATATCTTTTTCCCAAGTGACTTTTGGGGGAAGTGAAACTTGCCATAGCTAGATACTGGGCTCTTTTTCTCTGTTGCAGTAGAATATTAGAGAGCCTTGCACAGCCTCCGACACATTCTGTCCTATTCCCTCTATTCTCTGACCCAGCAACACAGAGCACTACTGCATTTGTGCTATGAAAGCTGGGAATGATTTCTGCCTTTTAGAGTTTCAATATCCGAGGTTCTTGGGGTGGGGAGGGAAGCTAGCTGTGATGTCGAGCTCAATTGCAAGCTCCTTTCAGGCTCCTGCACCATTCCTTCTGTTCTTCCACTATCTTGCAGAAATCTTTTTTTTCTTTTTCTAAAATTTTTTCTAATTTATTTGTTTTTAGTCTTTAACATTCATTTCCACAAGATTTTGAGTTACACATTTTTCTCCCTGTTTTTCCCCTACCCCCACCCCCAAATAGCAAGCCTATGGAATACCCCTTCCCCCAATCTGTTCTCTCTTATATCTTCCCCCACCCCCAACTCCCAGCTTCCTAGTAGGGCAAGATGGACTTCTATACCGTGCCCAGTCTTTCTACACCCAGTCCTACAGACTGCAGTATGTATTTTGATACTTCACACCCATAAAACTGACTAAATTAACAAAAATGATACGTGCTAGAGGGGCTCTGTGAAAACAGGTGCTGTAATGTGCTGTTGGTGCAACTATGAACTTTTCCACTTATTCTGAAATTTGGAAGTGTGCCCCAGAAGCCATTGAATTGCATATGCCCTTTGACCCAAAAATATTGCTACTAGTTTTGTATCCCAGAGAGATCGAAGAAAGAGGAAAAAGATCAGGAGAGGGAGGGACTGAGTGTTTATATGTTGTGTCTTATAAGCCAGACACTGTACTAAGTGATTACGAATACTTCATTTGATCCTTATAAGAACCTTGCACGGTGGTGCTATCATGGTCCTCATTTTTCAGTTGAGGAAATTGGAGATATACAGCTTAGGTGACTTGCCCAGGGTCACATTGCTAGGAAGTGGGAGGCCAAATTTGAACTTAGGTCTTCCTGACTCCAGACCCAATACTCTATAACCGTGCCATCTGGCTGCCTAAAAGGACTCATATGTACAGAAATATTGTTAGCTTTTTTTGTGCTAGCAAAGAATTGGAAACTGAAGGACTGCCCATCAATTTGGGAATGTTTGTATTGTGATGGGTGTTGATGAGACTCTAATATAGGGTATTGAAAGTGGATATACAGAAGAGATGGGGTGAATAGAACAGATATTGGGAATTACATAAAACTGTAAATAATTGAATTGGAGATGAGAAGGTGAGGGAAAATCAAGTGTTTGATTCAACTAAACTCCATAAGTATTTATTAAGTGCCTACCATAGTGCCAAAATTATGTTAAGTGCCTGGGATGAAAAGAGAAAAATGAAATAGTCCATGACCTTAAGGAACTTAAAATGTACTGGAGGATACACATACAGAGAGAAATAAAAACAAAATATACATGTAGAAAAAAATAAAATTAAATTTGGTGCAGGTGGGAGGGATCAACTCAGGGAATCAGTGATAAAATGGCAGCATTGGAGGTGGACATTTTCAAGAAGTTTGGGAGTGAAGGTTAGACTAGCATCTGAATGCAGAGGAGAGGAAGCAATCGAAGACGTATAATAAAGAAGGAAATTTTATTAGAGCATATTCTTGAGTGAAAGCTGATGAAATGGCAAGGAACACTTGAATGAAGGGACTAGTTTAAGGAGGAGTAAAGATACAGCCTCTTTCATAGAATGGGGAAGAAGTGGTGATGATGTTGGGAAGTTATGAGAATTAGAGGAAGATGAAATCATGATAACATGGCAGTCTTCCTATGAAGCAGGATTCTGAATTATCAAAAGATTTGGGATAGTTGCTCTAGGAAATGAATTAGGAAGTTAACAAGAATAGATTATAGTATTGTCAGGTAACAACTAAAATTAGAACTAAAACAGAGGACTAAAGTGGATTACAAAAGTAGTAACTGGGAAAGGGAACAAGTAGGTTTAGTGTGAGAAGAATGAGAGAGTTAGAATATTAAGTAGGTTGTAAGAGTGTAGAAGTACAAAGTTATAGATCTCAGAGGTGGTACAATTCTGAGATGTAATAGCGACCGTATCAACATGTTACTAAAGTGGGACGAAGAAGTATGTCATTCAAAATACAGCACCAGTTCCTATTAAAAGCACTAGAAAGCTTAGGAATAAATGGAGCTTTCCTTAAAATGGTAAGTAGTATGTATCTCAGGCCATCAGCAAGAATTATCTGTAATGGGGAAAAGCTAGAAACTTTACCAGTAAGATCAGGGTGAAGCAAGGACGCCCATTATGGCCACTGTTTTTCAGTATTGTACTAGAAATGTTAGCTCTAGCAATAAGAGAAGAAAAAGAAAGTAAAGGAATTAGAATAGGCGATGAGGAAACGAAACTCTTTGAAGATGATATGATGGCATACTTAGATAATTCTAGAGAATTAGGTAAAAAAACTACTTGAGGGGGGCGGAGCCAAGATGGCGGAGTAGAAACAGCTCGTCCAAGCCTCTCTGCCCCCAGATTCTCCACAAACTATGTAAAAAAGGACTCTGAAAATCTTCTGGAGCCCCAGCACCCACAGAACGACACAGAGAAGCTAACCTCCCGCTGAGGACAGCCCAGCACCCTGCAGGGGACCAGCGCAGTGGTCTGGGGCCCGGCAGCGCGCAGAGCGCAGGAGCCGAGCCGAGCCCAGGTCCACGTGAGCCGAGGTTTTAGCCCCAGGGCGGCAGGGCCAGCAGCCGGCTGGAGGAACCCCAGAACACCAGGAACTGTGGAGGCGCCAGAATTATCAACATAGACTTGCCTAGGACAAAGTAAGAGGTTAGTGTCCTATGGACTTTGGGACCTGTATTTGGGGAATGCGTCAGCTCCCTCCCTGGGGGCTAGAAGCTGCTGAGGAGACACGCCATTTTGTAGTTTTCAGAGGCATTTCTGGCTCCCAGCCTACAAATCGTGGGGAGATCCAGCGATCAGTCTTGGGGGGTAATCGCTCTTGCTTTAACCTCCCTGGATCTGGATTGTGATCTAGGGTGGAAGTCATGGGTGGGTTTACAGCTTGCCAGAAACGGACGTTGCCCCCCACACATTCGGGATGAAATTCCTCTATCTGGCCTTAAAGCCATAGTGTGGCAACAAGCCCAAAAGTCAAGTAATTAAGTGGCAACATGCCCAGGCAAAGGAAACAGAAAAATGCAACCCTAGACTCCTATTTTGGGGGCATAGAGCAGGAAAAGGACTGTGAGGTCAGAAGTCCTGCTCCAAAAGCCCCAGGGGAAAACATGAGTGGGTTGAAGGCCATAGAGGACCTTAAGGAGGACTTTAAAAATCAAATAAGAGAAGTGGAGGAAAAATTAGAAAGAGAAATGAGAAGGATGCAGGAAAAGTATGAAATGAGGTCAACAGCCTGACTGAGGAAAATAACACCTTAAAAAATAGACTAGCTCAAATGGCAAAGGAGGCCCAAAAGGGCAATGAGGAGAAGAATGCCTTAAAAAGTCGAATTTGCCAGATGGAAAAAGAATCTCAAAAGTTCACTGAGGAGATCCATTCCTTCAGAGTTAGACTGGAGCAAATGGAAGCTAATGACTTTATGAAAAATCAAGATGCTGTTAAGCAGATCCAAACAAATGAAAGAGTAGAAGGCAATGTGAAATATCTCATGGGAAAAACCACTGACCTGGAAAATAGATCCAGGAGAGACAATTTGAAAATTATTGGACTACCTGAAAGCCATGATCAAAGAAAGAACCTAGAAATCACCCTTCAAAAATTCTCAAGGAAAACTGCCCTGATGTTTTAGATCCAGAGGGCAAAATAGAGGTTGAAAGAATCCACCGATCACCTCCCGAAAAAGATCCCAAAAAGAAAACTCCCAGGAATATTATAGCCAGGTTCCAGAATCCCCAGATCAAGGAGAAAATACTACAAGCAGCCAGGAAGAAACAATTTCAATATTGTGGAAACACAATCAGAATAGCCCAGGACCTGGCAGCTTCTACACTGAGGATCGAAGGGCATGGAATATGATATTCCAGAGGGCAAAAGAACTGAGAATGAACCCAAGGGTCACCTACCCAGCAAAACTGAGTATTTTGTTTCAGGGGAAAATATGGTCATTCAGTGGAATGAGGACTTTCAAGCATTCTTGAGGAAAAAACCAGAATTGAATAGAAAATTTGACATCCAGACACAGGAAGGAAGAGATGCCTGAGAAGGTAATCAGGGAAAAGAAATCAAAAGGAACTTATCAAAGTTGAACTATTTACATTCCTATATGGAAAAAGCAATAACTGTGACTGATGATATCTTTCTCACTATGAAAATAATGGAAGAAGGGGTGTGGTCATAAGAATACATATGTGAATGTGTGTGTATATGGTTACAGTTATATATGGATAGAGGGCATAGGTTGAATTTGTTGGGAAGGGAGAATACTCAAGGGATGAAATTATGAGGTGAGAGAGGAAAGTGGCAAGAGGAGATGGGGAGAGACATGGTAGAGTAAACTATCTCATGTAGGGGAAGTGGGTGCAAAGGAAGGGGAGAATAAGGAAGGCTAAAAAGGCAAAACCACATTCACATTGAATTTGGTTCAGGGAGAAAATGACATACATACTAAATGGGACATCTCAACCTGCAGCAGGATAGGGGGAAGGGGGATGGGAGGAGGGATGATGGATGGGAGGGCATCCTTGGGGTGAGGGGAGGTTGGAAGCACCCACTATAAAAGAGGGACAGGATCATGTAGGGAATGGACCAGGTGGGGGGTGGGATGAGTGGGAAGGAATTATAAGCAGCCTTGTACAATATATCTACCATGATAATGTTTTGCATAGCTAGACATGTACAACATATACTGAATTACTTATATCCCAAGAAGGAATGGGTGACAAGGGAGGAAGGAAATGGATCTGAAATTCGAGGTCGTAACATTAAAGGTTTCAAATATATATATAAATACTATTATTAATACTCTTTTCTCTATAATTGGGAGATAAGATGTGCAGGCATTGGGATACAAAGATTCATCTTCCTCTAATGGAAAAGTCGATGGGGGTATGGGAGAAGGTATGGGAGGGAGCAGATTGGAGGAAGCGATATCTTGTGGGATTACTATTCTGGGAGGTTGGGTAGGGGAATAATGGGGGGAAAATGATTGTAACTCAAAATCTGGTGGAAATGAATGATGTAAAACAGAAGTTAATAAAGTATTTGTTTAAAAAAAAAAACTACTTGAAATAATTAACAACTTTAGTGCAATTGCAGGATATAAAATAAACCCACACAAATCATCAGCATTTCTACATATTACCTACAAAGTCCAGCAGCAAGAAAAATTCCATTTAAAATAACTGTGGACAATAGAAAATACTTGGGAGTCCATCTGCCAAGACAAACCCAGAAACTATACAAACACAATTACAAAACACTTTTGACATAAATAAACTCAGATCTAGACAATTGGAAAAATATCAGGTGGTTATGGTTAGACTGAGCCAATGTAGTAAAAATTACAATTCTCCCTAAATTAATTTACTTATCCAGTGCCATACCCAAAAACTATTTTATAGAACTAGAAAAAAAATAATAACAAAATTCATCTGGAAGAACAAAATGTCAAGAATATCCAGGGGAATAAATGGGAGAAAAATGCAAAGGAAGGGTGGCCTAATTGTACCAGATCTTAAACTATATTATGAAGTGACAATTATCAAAACTATCTGGTTCTGGCTAAGAAATAAGGTGGTGGATCAGTGTAATAGATTAGGTATACAAGACAGACTAATAAATGACCTAGTAATCTGTTTAATAAACCCAAAGGTCCTAGCTTCTGGGATAAGAACTCACTATTTTACAAAAAATGCTGGGAAAACTGGAAAACAGTATGGCAGAAGCTAGGAATAGACCAACATCTTACACCATAGACAAAGATAAGATCAAAGTGGGCACATGATTTAGATATAAAATGATGTCATAAGCAAATTAGAAGTGTTTACCTGTCAGATTTATGGGGAAGAGAAGAATTCTTGATCAAGCAAAAATGATAAAAATTACAAATCAAACATTACAAAATGTAAAAGATAATTTTGATTTTATTGGATTAAAAGGGTTTTACACAAACAAAACCAATACAACCAAGATTAGAAGGAAAGCAAAAAGCTGGAAAACCATTTTTACACTAAGTGTCTGATAAAGGCCTCATTTCTAAAATGCATAGAGAATGGAGTCAAGTATATAAGAATACAAAGCCGTTCTCCAATTGATAAATGGCCAAAGGATGTGAACAGGCAGTTTTCAGATGAAGAAATCAACACAATCATTAGTCATTAAAGAAAGAATCACTGTTGTTTTAGAAAGATAAATTAGAACATCTCTGAGGTACCAACTCACACCTATCAGAGTGCCTCATAGGATAGAAAGGGAAAATGATAGATATTAGAGAGGATATGGCAAAATTGGGACACTGATGCACCCACTTTTGGGGAATTGTGAGCCGATCAATTATGAATCTTAAGAACTGCCAGAGATCATTGAGAGAATTGAGTGTTTCCCCACTCCTCTTTGAACATGTGTTAAAAGAAAGATTGAACAGAAACTCTAGAGTCAGAACTATTTGTGTCGTACTCATAAATTTAAACTGTTATGCATTGGTAAAACATTTAAAATCCACAGCATAAAGAGAGCTCCTAAAGAATTTGGAATCTTTAATTAGAGTGTATAACTTGGTGGTTTAACTTTTTTTCGTTCTTCTCTGTGTTGGGAGAAAAATTCATTATTAATCATACCCACGGACATAAATTGCTTTGTAGCATTGGTATCAATTTATAGTCCAGACTGCCTTATATCATTCTTATTTTAGGCCAAACTGCTTAATATCATTATTTTTCCTAAGGTAAAGTATATTAGGGCTGTGTGTGTGTGTGTGTGTTTGTGTGTGTGTACATGCGTGTGTGCATGTGCACACAAAACTGGAGAAAGGAGGGAGAAAAACATGGAGCTTGTCCCCCTTTTCCTGCTCCATCTCAGAAATAATGAAACCAACCAGGATTTCAGGGGATAGATATACTTCCAGGAATAATATGGAAAATGCTTGTCTCCTGGAGGCCATTGTTGTTCAGAGTTGGTTAATCTCTTTCCGAGATTAGTGGTTTTAATGATTTTATGGGGAGGATTTTATATGTTTGGGAACAAAAAGTCCTCATTCCCCCTTTAACCTATACAAAAAATCTTCAAGGACTTAAATTATTATGAAGATATTATATAAGGATGTCTGTTCTCTAGATGAAAGCCCTTTCTTAGAAGTAGTCTATAAGTATGTGTGTGTGAGAGAGAGACAGACAAGACAGACAGAGTTTTATTGTTGTTTTGATTCTATCCTTGCTAGAAAGGATTTTTAAAAAATTCTGTGATAGTTTGCTTTTTTTTCTTTTCTTGACATTAGGAGTCCTAGGCAGCTATTCAGCCTCAGATCCTCACCTCTCCCCAAGTATTCCTTCAGATGTGGCTTGGTCTGGATGGGGGTTTGCAGCCAGGACCAGGTGTTGCTTTTTGCTTTGCCTTCTTGTTAATTTCTGCTGAATCTCATTCACATGTGAAAACGTCTCATCATCTATACTAAGTTCTACATATTTTAAACAAATATAAAACAGTTCCTTTACTGATTTCCTAAAATGACATCTTTAAAAGATGTGTCCACTTTTGTGGACAAAATGAGATTTACAATCAAAGTCAATTTCTTGATAGAAAGCAGATTTGTACAACACTTGTGTTCCCTGGTATTTTTGTATTTAATCACTAGGCAAACTTCAGCAGTTGATTAATATTTAAGCCATAGTATGTGACATGTTTGTGTGAGCACATATGTGTGTATTTGTGTATACATATATGTAATCTTTAAGAGGACTGAAAGAAAATTTTGGGTGGCATAGTTTTTCATTGAAGTGTTGGCTATACTATAAGTTAAACCATTTTTTGTAAAAGTTGAAAGCATATTAAATATATCCAGTTTTCTAGTTATTTGTGCAAGTTAAAAATAACTTGCTATTCAGTGGTTTTCTTGTTAGACAATGTAGGGGACTTGCCACAACACATGCAACAGATTATAAAAAGACTGCAAATATAATAATTACAACATGGAGCAGACTGTGCTGGCAGAGACAAGAATCCAGAACTCTCTTTAATCATAGTGCTTCCCATAGTGTGGGTGGTCACAGTCTGTACTATAGACATCGTAGTCAATCTGTTCCCCATGCAGAAGTGATTGTAAAACAGAACTCAAGTAAACAGCATTCCACAGGCTTTTCAGGATTTTTATTTTGAGAAAGTATAACCATCCTTTTAAGTTGTTTTTACTTCTCTCTCACCACCTCCCCACACTTCTCCCTGCTTTGGGTTTCCGGCCAGCATCCTGGACCTCTCACCTTTACTGTGTCTGCTTTTGTGCATAACCACACAACACATGCTTTCCTCTCTCATGCTGTTTGGCAGAAACAAAATGAAACCTATCACATTTCCAAAACATTTTCAGTTTTTTGCTTTTAGAGTCGTACACAATCATTTAAAATAACAAATGAAAGTTACTTTTCAAATTCTTTTATTAATTAAATGATTTTTTTGTGTTGCTGTCCCAGTGCCCCCCCTACAATATTGCTTTTGATTATTAAGAGTTCATTATTAATAGAATGTCATATTAAATTAAATGTAATTAATCTACTTGCCTTTTTTGCTGACCCTCAATTTCATGCAGCCTAAATTCAGTCTCTTAATTTTTCTTTACGTTTAATCCTCTGAATGTAGGAAGAATATGAGTAATATTTTCTGACTCATTCAAAATGTCCTTTTTTGGTATGAGCAATATTCCAACCCTTTGCCTCTTGCAAGTTAGACTGATTTTTCTCTCAAAGATACTGGGACCTTGCTGCTTGAATCTTGGTTGGCTCAGGGAGCTAATGGCTCACTGTTAATACCACTTGCTAGTGGCTTGAATACAAAGCAGCCCCAAGGAGCTCTGGCCTATCCTTGTAAAATACCTTTCTCTGGCCATGATTAAGTAAATCTCTTTTGTTCACTGTTGAATCACTTCATGAGTCTCATTTCGTTCCAATATTGAGTCTAAATTCTCAGGAGATTGGCCCGAAGCAAGTCTAGTGCAGAACATCCCATAGCCAGTTTTGTGTTAGCAGTTTGTTCTCGTGATTCCAAATCCTTAATTTCCCCAAATTTTCAGAACTATTCAAGAATATTTAAGCACGTTTTGTGTTAGCAATTTGTTCTTTTGATTACAAATCCTTAATTTCCCAAAATTTGCAGATTTATGAATATTTAAGCAAAAATAAGTACTATTAATAAGTATGCAGTTCTTCTGTCCTAGGCCTACTCTCTTTTGATGATTTTAACAGCTCTCATTAATTTAATTATCATTTCTATGCAGATAACTCACAAACTGACATATCAGCCCCAGTCTCTTAAGTTTCAGTCTTCCCCAGAGACATCTCAGGCTCAATATGACCGTAACAGAATTCACTACCTTTCCCCCCAAAGCCACTCCTCTTCTGAGCTTCCTTTTTTCTGCCCAGCATTCTTCTTGTCTCCTAGGTTCATGATCTCAACATTATCTTCATTCTCCCTTGCCTTACATATCTAATCAATTGCCAGATCTTTTCATTTCTGTCTCAGCAATAGCTCATGTATCAAACTCCTCTCAACTCAACTCATCCACTATCTTGTCCTAGACTGTTATAAAGCTCTTAGAATTGATCTTTCTACCTCAGCTCTATTTGTTTTTTTAAAGCCTTTCACAACTTGGTCTAGCCTGTCTTTTCAGCTTCCTTATGCATTACTTCCCTTCTCACCTTCTATAGTAGAGCTGCTAAACTTTCGCCAGACTAGAGTGGCCCAGACCAGATTAAAATGTATTTGGGGGGACAGCTAGGGGGTGCAGTGAGTAGAGCGTCGGCCCTGGAGTCAGAAGGACCTGAGTTCGGATCCGGCCTCAGACACAGCGCACACAAACAAAAACCTAGCTGTGTGACCTTGGGCAAGTTACTTAACCCCAATTGCCCTCCAAAAAGCAAAAAAAAAAAAATGTATTTGGGAAGTGTTTAACAACAACAACAAAATACAACATAACACAGATAATGTTAATTTGTGTTTTTTTAGTCAATATGTTGCCACAAGGATCCATTTCTATTTGAGTTTGACCCAACTGCTCTATAATATAGCCCAAACTGACCTTCCCTGTGTTCTTCATGTACAGAAGTCCATTTGTGGTCTCTGTATCTTTATACTAGCCACCCCCCATTTTCCCACTGCATCAAAAGCACTCCTTCACCTTTGTTTCATGAAATCCCTCAGATGTCATTAGTTTTTCATCATGGGTCCTTTGGAATTGTCTTGGATCATTGTTTTGATCAGAGTAGCTAAGTCTTTCACAGTTGATCATCCTTTTGATATTACTGTGTGAATGTTTAAAATACATTACCATAACAGTTTGGGGATTAATTAAAGTACCAGTCATTTATTCTAGGGAAGAATCATTTTAATTGGTACAGTATCATAAAATCATAAATTTAAAATGGGGGGGGGGCGGCTGGAGCACTGGCCCTGGAGTCAGGAGGACCTGAGTTTAAATCTGGCCTAAGACAGTTAACACACACACACACACACACACACACACACACACACACACACACACACACAAACTAGCCGTGTGACCTTGGGCAAGTTACTTAACCCCATTTGCCCTCCAAAAAAAATAAAATAAAATTGGAAGGGATCTAAGAGGCCATAGATTCCAACCCCACATTTTATAGATGTCTGAGAGAGTTTAGATTCACTCAGGATCACACAGGTAGTGTCTAAGGCAGAATCTGAACTCAGATCTTCCTGATTCCAAGTCCAGCTCTCTCTTCACTGTGTCAGGAAATACACCCGTTTGAAACATGTAAAAAAATAAGAATGTATCGCTTTTTTACTTAAAAGATTACTCTTATTTTAGTGTGTAGGCCCTTGAGGGCAGACACTGTTTGAATTTTTAATCTTTGTATCACCAGTGTCTTAATACATTGTTTGTTGAATGGGATGGAAATTTGTGATTTCATCTATATAGATATATTCCTTCTATTTATACAAATTATTTTATCCAATTACACACCCCTTATGTAGTCTTTATGACTTACTATAGCCCTACAGCCAACTTTCTGCTAAAAAAAATGCTATTTTATCATTTAATTAAAATAGATTTATATCACAAGATCACATTTGGCTTATAAGTATAACAATACTACTTTGCCTTTTTTATGTAAATTGAAGATGCGAATTTGAAGTGATTGAAATTTTAAATGGTAGTGCCAAGAGCATCCAGAGAAAAGGTTCAATGATTATGAATCTACTTTATTTTCCCCCTAGAGGCAGGAAATCACTTTGACTTGAAATCATACCGTTATGAAACCTAAGCCTGTGTGCACATTTGTTGAGAGTGCTGTTGACCTTGTTGTTGAAGTAATTTTAAATGCTTAAGTCTGTTTTGGGTTATGACAAAACAGTAATCTAATTCTTTATTTGGCTACTACTTGCCAAACTTCAGATCACAACCGAATTTAAGGGAGTGGGGGGTTTAGGGATAGAGGTGGGGAAGGGAACTGCAGACTAATCTCCTTTGGTATTTGAAAGTATTTGAGGTACCCTTTATTCTACAAAATGTTACAGTCTGTAAGAAACCACACAGAATGTTTGATGTGGGACTTCCTGAGAGAATATTTGAAACTCAGAACCTAAGTGCAATGCTGGGGCAAGTTAAAGATGCTGAATCCAGCCATCTCTTAGAGCTGTCTTTCATCTATGAATTGGAGGACTGCTCATAATTTTATATGAAGCAGGCCTGGATGAAAAGTGGTTTGATTTCAGGGGAGGGGTGAAGCATATAAAGTTCAGTGATCATATCAAAAGCAGAGGTGTTGCCATTTGTAAGTTTACCATGACTGTTAATGTAGCTAATATAATCTAGGTATTTAGAATGCTTACTGCTTCACTTCCTTTGTGGGTCTTGCCTTAACACAGCAGGGAGAACCCTTGTTTTTAAAAAAAATGTACCTTGGAGTTCTTAATGCTCCATTTTAGATTTATTTAGAGATTACTGCCAAATAAACTCTGAAACCTTGCGGTAATTTAGCTGATTTATACTTATAGCCTCTGCATAATGTGTTTCTCTTAAGATAAAATGTGGCTCTTGAAGCCCCTAAACCCAAAAGGCTGCGAGTCACAAAAAGATTTGATGTGTTTTAATACAAGTTGTACTGTCTTTGCTCCCTCTATACCGTTTCACTTGGTGACCTCAGCAGTTCCTGTGGAGGATAAGGACTGGGATGTAGGGAGGTTTCCATGTTAACTAACAGTATAAAGCCCTTCTCAGTTTTTGTATTCAGGGCTCCCCGCACCCCCAAAGGAGGGCAGAGTCTGCTGGCCCTGGATGTTTCAGTTCTTCTGAACTTCTCTTCAGTAAACTTCCTTTGATCCCCAAACTTTGGTACCCGTTGTGTTTGTGTTTCTAACAGTCTCTATGCTGATCTTTCTCTGATCTGCTTGTCTTTTGGTTAGTTGCCCTGCCTCAAGTCTCCACCTCTGTCCATCTTGCACTCCTTTGCTCCTCTGTCAGACTGATCTGAACCGTGTCTCTCCGGTTCAGGAAACTCCGGTGTCTCTGTCACCTCCAGGAGCAAACATAAAGTCCTCTGTTTGGCGGCATTCAGACTCCTTCATGACTTGAGCCCCTCCTACTTTTGCAGCCTTCTTACATCTTGTATTTTCTACCGCATAGGCTGTATTCCTTGAGCAAAGCACTCCATCTCCCAGTCCTATTCATTTTTATTGGTTATTCCACATGCCTAGAATCTCTCCCTCTTCATCTTCTATCTCTTAGCTCCCCTGACTTCCTTTAGGTCCCAGCTAAAATCTCACCTTCTTCAAAGCTTTCCATCACCCTTAATCTAGTGCCTTCTCTCTGTGTGAGAGATATTTTTCTCTCTTGAGAGCAGCAGATTTTACCTTTCTTTGTATCCAATCCAGTCCTTAAAACAGTGCCTGGCACTTAGTGTACACAGTTAATAGATTCATTTACCCTGATTTGACTTGGCATGGTGGCTGGGCACATAGTACCCTGGCTTAATGTTAACTCATTTACTAGAATATTATCTCTGTGGTGATGAGAGTCATACAGGAGTCTCATCTATGTGATAGACCGACCAAAAGGCTGAATGTTTAGAAACTGCTTGAGGCAGCTAACCTGTCTTAGGATGCATTTAGACTCTAAATGAGCAGTTTACTCTGCTTATCAGTGTCACTGGTCTACATCAGTCACTCTTCAGATTGAATATGATGCTGCTGTACATCTTTCCTGTGTATTTCCCACTGTCAGTAAGCCCCAGGTACATCTTTAAAACTATCGTGTTTTATATTATAGATGTTTGACATATTGTCTATGTCTGTTACTCTGATCAAACATTCATTGACTTCCTTGGGAGTCTTTGTCCTTGTAAACTGGATATGGACTCTGGAGTCAAATTTAACCTACAAGACCATGATATCAAATTGCTTTTCAGCTGGTTTATATTCGCATGAGCTTCTTTATCGTGCTCCCCTTTATTTATGAAATACTCATTAAGTGAAGTTGCTAGTGTCCTCTTGTGAATTTAAGGAGGAAAGCCATATGTTTTCATATATTTGTTCCTTATACTCATTTAACATATGTTTCTCTACAGCTTGAAATTACCAGGGCCCATTTGCTTTTTAGATAATTTTGGATTTTTGGATAATTTGAATATTTTGGATAATTCATTCACCCTCATGGCTATCAAAGTATACTGTAGGGTTCCTTGTCTCACATTAGTGCTTATGATTAGCATCTCATTAGTTTCTTAATTTTTATAAGCATGGAATAATATGTTTATTTGAATTTGGTGGGTTTTCCAACCCACTTATCCAATATGATCTTTTATTTAAATTGCATATATTTTCACAGCTGATTTCAGACCACTATCCTATTAAAAAAAACTATTTCTAATGGAATAATTGAATTATATTTGCTTCTAATAGTGTTTACATTTTTCTAATCACAAATTTTCCTATAGCTGATCCTCAGAATCAATAAATCAGTCAGTGAGCATTTGTAAAGTGTCTGCTATGTTCTAAGTAAGCAACATATTATGCTTTGCAATACAAAAGAAAAAGTGAAACAACCCCTGCCTTGATATTCTGTCAGAAAAACATTTACACAAATATGTAAATACAGAATATACACAAAGTACATCATAAAATTTCAATTCTTCTAGAAAGACTTTTGTGATCAAATCCATTTAAAATGATCTATCCTTTATTTTGTCCTCTAGACATTTATTTACAGTTTATAGGTATACTTTATGCAATAGTTGTACAGAATTCCTGAAAAGTTATATGTAATTCATATTTTTGATTGATTTTTCAGCTAGCAAAAGAACTAATAGAATTAATAGGCTTAATTTTCTCATTAACCTCAACTTCTTCAATTAGTGATAGTTTGATGAATAGTTTTTAAGGAACCCTCATGGCTTAAATGAACACTAAAACCTTTTATTTTCTAATGTAATTACCCACAACATAATGAAGCTATTTTTAAAGTTTGGATTTTTGTTTATTAGGTTTCTCTGAAAAGCAGTCTATACTTCCATCAGTGGGTAGTTAGTATACTTTGCTTTTTAAGTAGCATTAGCGTGTGTGTGTGTGTGTGTGTGTTTTCTCCACATTTATAATGTAAGCAATTCAAGGATAAGGATTGAGCTGTTTCTAATTTGTTTTTTATCCCCCTACAGGGCATTTAGTAGAGAGTTCAATAAATGTCAAAATCTTGCTGTTATTGAGTGTTAAGAAAGTATGCTGTAAATTACTGAACTGCGTTCTCCACATGGTGATCACATGACTATAATCATGGTTTCCTCCGGTAAAAACCCAGACCTACTACTGGACCCAGGAACACCAGGGTGCTCCTCCTCAAGGGGTCCTGGCTCTGTACTGACCTCTGCAGACCAGGATCTCCTTGGGGGAGCATGGCCTCTAAAGGCAGAAGTCAGGCCTTCCTTAACTCTGGCCCTTTGCACCTCCATAATGGAGCTCCAGGGAAAACCACTTGAAATTCACTTTTGACTCATGCCGGGGTCTCCTCTCTTCTCCTTGACACGGTTTCTCTCTAGCTTTGTGTAACACCGTGATTTCCTGCTTCTCCTCCAGCCTGTGTGGCCTCATTTCCCTTTGCTGCATCTTCATCCAGATTATGTCAGGTAATGGGAATTTGAAGACCTTCCCTGCTTTGAAGATGAATTCGGCCCCCTAATAGGCAGAATGTAATCTCATCGAGCCAGGGGTGGGAGAAGTTTGCTGAAGGACAGAGCAGAGCCCACAGGAACCTGGGAGTCAAAGGAGCAGAGAGGACAGCAGGCAAGCAGGCAGTTAGGATTGTGAGTAAATATTGGTTTGTGGGAAGGCTAAAGGATGCTGCAGCTCTCTGTGCTGTTGTGGCTTATTAACTCCTTCGCTACTGTGATGGAATTGGCTTACTGGTTTTGGGATTTGGTTTTCTGGTATCTGAATAAATGTTTTTCTTCTGTCTTCTATATAGAGAGCCTGTTATATTTTGTGATTGACCACCATGCAGTATGTTTATAGTGATTGTAGGTGCTATGAATAGTTCATTGGCACTATATCCTGGCATGTAATAAGCATATAATAAATGCTTTTTAACTGACATAAATAAATACATACATATTGAGTGGCTCAGTGGATAATTTAGGGCTTAGCATTAGGAAGACTCATCAAATGTAGCTGGATACTTCAGTAGAAAGGTCTCTGGGCCAGGATTCATGAAGACCTGAATTCAGTTGTGGTCTGAGACACTTAATAACTGTGTGACCCTAAATAAGTCACAGAACCCACCTCTCAGGGTCATTGTAAGGATTCAGTGGAAAGCCCCCCTTACGCTCTTCGCATGAATAACGCTGCCTTGAATAACATTGCGTGACCTCTTCTTGAGAACTCCCTGCGGTATCCAGAAGTCTCCCTAATCTCATCAGGGCGTGTACTTCTATGGATAGGGAGCAAGCTTCTCCTGTTCTCAAAGCTAGTCCTCATCTTGGTGGGTGAGATCTGCGTGAAGCCATACAGATTGGAGTGAATGCCTGGTCACTTATTTCAGTTAGCTTCTCAGCTGTTTGCAGTAACACACACACGCACGGACGCACACACTCATGCACACACAGACATACATGCTCACACACGCACTCATGCACTCGCACACAGACACACACACACATACTCACACACGCACTCACACATGCACACACACATACATGTGCGCACACACACATGCACACACACACAGACACTCAGACACACAGACATACACGCACAGACACACACACACTCACACACACAGACACACACTCATGCACATGCGCACACACACCTATGCACACTCACACACACTCAGACACACGCACACACATATACACACCACACACGCACGCAGACACACACTCACACACGCGCTCACACACAGATACAGACACACGCACACACACACGCACTCACACATGCACACACTCACGCACACACATGCGCACACTCACGTGCACATACACACTCATGCAGACACACAGACATACACGCACACTCACTCACGCACACACTTATGCACACTCAAACACACTCAAACACACGCGCACACACATACACACCACACACGCATTCAGACACTCACACACGCGCTTACACACAGATACAGACACACTCACGCACACACTCATGCATGCACACACAGACACGCACTCACACATGCACACACTCACGCACACACACACACGCACTCACATGCGCACACACATGCACACACTCACACACACATACACACGCACTCACATGCACACACTCACGCACACACATACACACACGCACTCACATGCGTGCACACATAGCACACACGCACATACACACACAGACACGCACACACGCGCGCACACACTTATGCACACTCACACACATGCACACACACTCAAACACACGCACACACATATACACACCACACACGCATGCAGACACACACCCTCACACATGCGCTCACACACGGATACAGACACACTCACGCATACACACACACTCATGCACGCACACGCATACACACACGCACTCACGCACACACATACACACACGCACTCACACATGCACACACTCACGCACACACACATACACACATGCGCTCACACACAGATACAGACACACGCATGCACACACACACAGACACGCACTCACACATGCACACACTCACGCACATACACATACACGCACGCACTCACGCACACACACATACACACACGCACTCACGCACACACACACGCACTCACACACGCACACACTCACGCACACACACATACACACACGCACTCACATGCGTGCACACATGGCACACACTCACGCGCACATACACACACACACACACACACCCCGCCTTACTTTCCACTGATGGAGTGTGAGACTGATTATAAAGTCCCTGAGGGCACGGACTCTTTTCCCCTGGGTGACTCAGATGATGTGTTACATGTAGTGGACAACTGATGTTTCTTGAATTAAATTGAATAGATGTGAGGTATTGCGGTGATCTACTTTTTAGAATAAGCATAATGTGGGATTGTCTTTTTTTTTTGGAGGGCATTTGGGGTTAAGTGACTTGCCCAAGGTCACTTGGCTAGTTTTTGTAAGTGCCTGAGGTCGGATTTGAACTCGGGTCCTGCTGACTCCAGGGCCGGTGCTCTATTCACTGCGCCACCTGGGCGCCCCGAGGATTGTCTTTTTTGAATTAGAAAGGAATGAAATACATCTTTAATCTGAAATTGAAATATCAAGGAGCTTAATTGACTTTGGGGTGTCTTATATTTGAGGACGTTTTAACCCTATCAGACGGAACAGAAAGGTTCGCCTTCCCTTCTGTGTCTTAGCTGTCCGGGTGTGTCCTATTTGGTTTTTACTGAGAAAGAGGCGCCAACACAACAGGAGCTTGGACTCGCGCGTTTCACAACGGACCAGCTAAAACCGTTATAATTCCTGTTGTGGATGAGCTGCCGCGCTGGGATGCGCTGGGCCGCGCGCGGGCCGCGCTGGGCCGCGCGCGGGCCGCGCTGGGCCGCGCTGGGCCGCGCGCGCGCCGTTTGGCGGCGGATCCCCCGCTCCTTCAGTCATGCTCCTTGTGAAGCTGATTTCTAGTTCAGCTGCGATGGAGTATTCTGTGTTGCGGTCCGGGCGCCTGCGTTGGGGAGGACGTCGGCTTGTTCTGCGTTCTGGTTCTCCTGGGGCTGTGTCAGCTTGCGGAGAGCGCGCCCGTGCCCTGCTGCGCTCCCTTAAGTTCGCCCATTTTAACCGGGTGCCTGTGAAGGGGGCTTTCGGACAGTACCGCGAACTGTTCCTAAGCAGACGGGGCGGGACGGACCAACTGAATAAGGCAGAGTCCGTCCTCTTCTGCCCGGGTCAGCAGCCGCAGAGCGGAGAACTCTGCATCCAGATCATCCGCTTGGAGACAAGGAAACGCAGGGGGTGTGCCCTGATGCCTGTCCCCGTGGAACAGGGGTGAACTTTGTTTTATTTGGCCCCAGAGGACGGAGCCGGGAGCAGTAGACGGAAGCTGCCAAAAGACGAAATGCGTGCTGATGTCGGGAGAGCATCCTAACGGCTACAGCTGTCCGCCTCGGGGCCTCGGGAGGCGGTGGGCTCCGTCCCTGGAAGGTTTCACGGAGAGGCTGTGTGAGGGCTTGTCAGAAACGTTACAGGAGCTAGTCTTTTGTGTCCCGTTGGGCTGGAGTGGCCTTCGAGACCTCTTGCGGATCCAAAATTCGGTGATTCTGAGAATAAAATCGTTTGTGGTTGATTCCATGTGTGCTGCCATGCTGGACCTAGAGCCAGGGAGACCGGAGTTCAAAGCTGGCCTTAAGCTTATTGGGTGACCTTAGGCAAGTCACTTAACCTTGGCTTGCCTCAGTTTCCTCATCTGTGAAAAAAGTGATAATTAGAACAAGTAGTTGTGAGGATAAAAATGTGATAGTGTTTGTAAAGCGCTGTTCACTCTTGACCTGGTCAGACAGGAAAGACACTAAGATGGCTTCCAAGGGGGTTCCTAATCCTATTTTATTCTAGTGAAGTCTTCACAAAAGGATTGGTGATAATGGGAGCACCTACTCCTACAACACTCCCTAATCACCCTTCTCGCAGGAGAAGGGGGGCTGCTAACCTTAAGTCTTGATAGGGCCAGTGGAGACAGGCACAGCTAGTGCATCCCCTAGATCCCCTCAAGCCTCAACGGAGGCCAGTCTAATGGAGCCCTCACTCAGTGTGAGGACCGCACACACAGCATTCCAGCCTCAGGGTTCCCCACCCCATGGCCAGTGCCCACCTGCTTTACAGGGCAACAGAGAAAGGTTATTGCCAGCAGTAGCCTCCGCTCTGACATCACCTTATCCCTCCATCTCACTGTGCAGTCTCAGTGGGTGTTTTACAATTTATGCACAAATGTTTATATTATTTATCGTTATGTAATCCTGCATAAGCGTGGTGGAGAGGTTTTGAACCATCATCGTGAGAATTCATATCTAATCCCTGGGAACAAGAGATTGTTATGGCTATGGATCGTGAGAAACTGAACTCTAAGAAATAAAAACAAAATCCACCTTACTTCCAAGTGCTTTGTAAGTCTTGAGTACTAGAGTGTTAGGATGTTAAAGAAGAAAATATTGCTTAATCAGTCATTAGAAGGTTTCCTGGGGGGGACAAGAACCTGTATCTGGGGGACTCTGGAAAGCCTTTTATACAAGGCCATCGAGCTCAGTCTTGAAGGAAGCCAGAGATCCTGATGTGGATTTGAGAAGGGAGAGCACTGTAGGAATGGGGGGCGCTAGGACAGAGGCATCTGGATGGGAGGAGAAAGTGGTCTAGAGATGATGAAAGTCTGCGCAGCGCTTTCCTGACATCGGGCCAAAATCTGCCTCCTTGTCATTTTCACCCGGCGCTCGTGGTCCTCCACATGACATACTTGAACATAGCTGGAATGGCTTCCCAGAGGCTTTTCTTCTCCAGGATGCTCAAGGATTAGGATAGAGAACAGAGAAAAAGCTGTCCCCTTTGCCATGTGACCCTCCTGGCCACTCTCCCCCACCTGCCCAGCATTTCCTGGTAAACAGAGAACCCCAAGCACCTGGTGTCTGTCCTGTCCTTTGGCTAGAAAACTGTTTCCTGTTTCTGAATTTCTTTGATCATGACTCCTGAGGTAAAAACAAAACAAACAAACAAAAACCCAGCAACCAGAAACCACCTTAACCACTTATTAAGCAGCCTGTTAAAAGCAAAGCTTTGTGCTAGGAACCGGGGTAATGTACCAAGTGCCCTCCACAGTTCAGAGATTTCTAAAGGACAGAGCCAGCTGCTTCTTCCTATATGAGATGTCTGCACTGAGGGAAAGTCTTATGTTTGAGGGACGTGGGAGTTTTTCTTTTTATAGTCCAGTGTTACCAGTTTATGTTTGGCAGGGGCACAGATAGCTCCATGTGTTGCGTTAAGATAATTTTTTTCAGAATCATAATGCAGGGGAACTAACAGTTCATTTAATCCAAGTACCACATTTCATAGATGAGGAAACAAAGACTGAGAGAAAATTATTTTTTATTTTGTAATAAATAAAAATCAGAAAAGATGATTAATTTGATTTCTGTAAAGCAAATTTATTTATCTGTTGCTAGGATAGCTATCTATTCTGTATATAAGTTGTCCTATACATGTTATATGGTTAGGTGGTGCAGTGGATAGAGTGCCTGACCTGGAGTTAGGAAGATTCACCTTCCTAAGTTCAAATCTGGCCTCAAACTAGTTGAGTGACCCTTGGCAAGTAAGTCACTTATTCCCATTTGCCTCAGTTTCCTCATCTATAAAATAAGCAGAAGAAGGAAATGGCAAACCACTCCAGTATCTTTGCCAAGGAAATCTCTAATGGGGTCATCAAGAGTTGGACGTGACTGAAAATGACTGAACAACATACATATTATACGTTGTTTTTATATATGCATATACATACACATACATACATGCACATATATCATTAAGACATCATCAAGATATGTTGCATGAACAGTAAAATTCAATTAAGAACATTTGTTAAGCACCTACTATATAGAAGGCAATATCCTATGTGCTAGGAAAACAAAAGAACAGATGATGGAGCGGCTAGATGGTGCAGTGAGTAGAGCGCCAGCCCTGGAGTCAGAAGGACCTGAGTTCGGATCCGGCCTCAGACACTTAATGCACACAAACAAAAACCTAGCCGTGTGACCTTGGGCAACTCACTTAACCCCAATTGCCCTCCAAAAGGAAAAGAAAAAACAAAAACAAAAAGAACAGATTACCCAATGCAATATGATGTATATAAAAAGGGCAGCTCTGTGTGGGAAGTCAGAGGATCTGAGTTCAAATCACTGTTTATAATTCCTGACATGTATGGCTTTGAAATGTGCTTTATATACATTTTTCATATGAGCCTCACAACAACCCCCAGTTACTTATAGGTTATCATCTGTTTCACAGATGAAGAAAGTGAGAGTCACAAAGATTAAGTGATTCTGCATGGTCATGTTTGAAAGGGTCTGAAGTAGTATTTGAGCCCAGATCTGCCTCCTCATCTAGCACTCTCTCCACTCGTGGCAGGCTTACCTTCCCTGGACACCAGTTTCCATCTCTAAAATGCATGGATTGAATTTAGTGTAAGATGCATTCTAATTTGAGAGCTATGTTCCTGTGATAAATACAGTAAAAAAGTAGAGTGCGAGAAGGGTAAAGGTAGGATCTAGATAAGGAAAATTCTAGAAGGTAATCATAAATTTCTTATAATTCATTTTGCTATTTAGTTCAGTCTTATTTTCTAACATCTTTTAATGTGGGTATATGCAAAACTATCTGTT
Source organism: Gymnobelideus leadbeateri (assembly GCA_011680675.1). Classification (NCBI taxonomy): domain Eukaryota; kingdom Metazoa; phylum Chordata; class Mammalia; order Diprotodontia; family Petauridae; genus Gymnobelideus; species Gymnobelideus leadbeateri. The sequence goes on from WOXC01012254.1 coordinate 43,742, forward strand.
ATGTATATGAGAGAGAAATATATAAAGCATAAATATATTTTTCCCAGAACTGAGCGAACTAGCTAGCAAGCAAGAGATCCTGTAAGCAAAATTAGACATTGCAGACTCTGTTATGATTGGACTAGAGTGTGGAAATTCTGTGAATTGTGTTATGTCAGCATCCTGCTCAAGAATAGGCTGTATAAACAATGGAAGTTGGTACATTCTCTGAATGAGCAGCCTTCCTTCTCACTTACAGACCTAACCACTGCAATTCTCCAGATTTCTGAGTGTTTATTTCATAGTAAAAAGGGCTCTAAAAATACCAGGGCAGTTAGGTTTTTATTATAGATCATTTCACTTAGACTGGCATGGGACATATAAATTTTAAAAGGGGGGAAAAAAGAAAAAAAACACTGCATGCAGGATTTTAAAGAAAAAGCTACTGAAATTGGTGTACATTAATGTGCTTTGGGTAAGGATTTTAACATTAGGACCTAACTTGTCTCCTCTTTTAATTAAAAACATTGGCATAAATAATGTTCAATTACTTTTTCAAGAAATACCTAGTAGACCTGCACTTACAGACCTTGCTATCTCAGGGAAATTTATCTGTGTCAATAAAGACAGGATGAATTGGAGATACTCTCCTGAAGAAAGGCATTAGCACTAAGGGGGATAAGTAAAGACATCTTACATGAGGTGGGCTTTTAGCCAGGACCTGAAGTAGGAGGTAGAGATGAAGAGGGAAAAAAATTCCTGGTATAGGGATAGCCAGTGAAAATTCCTGGAACTGGGAGATTGAAGTGTTCTATGCAAGGAACATCTAATGGTGGAGCCAGCATAATGTACAAACAAAATACATGCAGGATAAAGTGGAGAAAAAGAACAAGCATCAGGGGGGATCAGGAAAAATTTCTTGCACAAGGCAGAGGTTTAGCTGAGACTAGATGAAATCCAGGAGGGTTGGGAAGCAGAGGACAGATAGATGTCTAATTGCATTCACTACGGGTTCATGGTATACAGCCTCACCTGGGTCCTCACTGCTGCCAGGCAACTTTTCTGCACCCCCTTTATCAGTTTACTGGCTCAACTCTATCTCTATCTTACAGAAAAGAATCGAGGCCATGCACTGTCAGCTCCCTCTTTTCACCTCTTTCCTGTCTCCTGTCACTCAGGTGCCTTTTGCCACATGATGAAGGGGCCTTACTCCTTCCTAAGGCTGACCCCTCTACCTCTCATCTCCTCCAACTGATTGCAGTGACTTTCTGTAAAGATGATGCTTGAGTTGATCTTTAAAGGAAGCCAGGAATACTAACAGTGTGATAGAACCAGCATTTTCTTGATTTCTCATCCCAGAGTTCTCTGACTTCCTTCTTCATCCCTCCATGCAAACTGATCCCAGCTTCCCTGACACAACTTCCTGGCCTGAAGGCATAAAAAAGCCTTTTGTAATTGGTTCCTCTTCTATTTGGTAGTAACCTATAACCATATGAGTCACCATACCCTGATGCTCTGAGTACTAACAAAATCACACCAGGAAATTAAACACCAAGGTACTAGGGGCCCTTAAGCCCACTCAGTCCTGAGGAATCCTCCAAAGCCTCTGCTCCATTTGAATTCAGGCCTTCCTATGTCTAGCCTATAGACTATACAATGAAGACTCTAGATCTGCCTGTGGTGCTACCTGTTCTTCTCTCTATATATTCTCTCAATGACTTCACCACCTCCCATGGGCTTATTTATCAATTTAAGCATGTCAGTTTATTGTTTATTTATTTTTAGGGTTCTTTTAGATTCATGAATTCCAAATTCTCTTCCTGCTATCCCCTCCACCATCCATGGAGAAGGCAAGCAATATGATAAAAAATCATATATCTGAAACCATGCAAAACATATGTCCATATTAGCCATATCTCAAAAAAAAAAACCCAAACCAAGAAAAATAAAGAAAGTGAGGAAATTATTCTTCAGTTTGCACCCAGAGTTCATCATTCGTCTGTTCTCCCTCTGGATGTAGATAGCATTTTTTTCATTATGAATCTTCTAGAATTGTCTTAGGTCGTTGTATTGATCAGAGTAGCCAAGTCTTTCATAGTTGATCATCATTACAACATTGCTGTTACTATGCACAATGATTTTCCAGTTCTCACTTCACTTTGCATAAGTTCCTCTAGGTCTTGCCATGTTTTTTCTGAAGCCACCCTCATAATTTCTTATAGTAGTAGTATTCCATCACAAACACATGCCCCAACTTGTTCAGCCATTCCCCATTTGGTGAGCATCCCTTCAATTTCTGATTCTTTGCCACTACAAAAAGTACTGTACATAGATGTCCTTTGCCTTTTCTTTGGTCTCTTTCGGATACAGACCTAGTATTAGTATTGCTAGGGCAATGAGATAGTGTAGTGGATACAGTGTTGAGCCTGGAGACAGTCATCTTTCTGAGTTCAAATCTGTGCTCAGACACTTACTGGCTGTATGATCCTGTGCAAGTCACTTAACCTTGTTTGCCTCACTTTCTTCATCTGCAAAATGAGCTGGATAAGAAAACTCTAGTACTTTTGCCAAGAAAACCTCAAATGGGGACGTGAAGAATTGGATACAACTGAAAAACAACTGAATATCAAGAAATGGCATTGCTGGGTGAAAGGGTATACATGGTGTTATAACCCTTTAGGCATAATTGCAAATTGTTTTCCAGAATGGTTGAACCAGTTCACTACTCCACCAGCAGGTCATTAGTGTGCCTACTTTTCCCTCATCCCCCGCCCCTGGCATTTGTCATTTCTGATAGACGTGAGTTGGTACCTCAGAGTTGTTTTAATTTGCATTTTTTTAATCAATAGTGACAGCATTTTTTCATATGACTATAGATAACTTTGATTTCTTTTTCTTAAAACTACCTGTTTAAATCCTTTCACTATTTATCAATTGGGGAGTAGCTTTTATTTTTAAATTGACTCAGTTCTGTACTCAGTATATTCTTGAGAAATGAATTAGAGAAACTTGATGTAAAAATATTTAACATTACATGATTTTCTATGGTACCTTTTAGCATAATGTAGTTTCCATGATTATCTTTTTAAATGAGGTTTATTTTTGCTTTTGCTTTGTCTGAGATCATGATGACTACCCCTTACCTTTTTCACTTCAGCTAAAGCATACTAGATTCTGCTCCAGCCATTTATTAGCTCTGTGTGTGTCTTTCTGTTTCGACTGTGTTTCTTGTAAACAATATATTGTTCAATTCTGATTTCTAATCCATTCTGCTGTCTGCTTCCATTTTGTGGGTAAGTTTATGCCATTCACATTCACAGTTATGACTCTAACTGCGTATTTGCTTCTATCCCATTTTCTTCTGTTTCTTCCTTTCATTTTATTTTTATCTGGTCCTTCCTCAAAAGTCTATTTACCTTCTCACCACTGCCTCCCTTAATTGGCCCTCCTTTTTATGATCCCCTTCCCCCTTTCTCTTATCCCCTTCACCTTCTGTTTCCCTATTGGGTAAGCTACATTTCCATGCACAACTAAGTGTGTGTGTGTGTGTGTGTGTGTGTGTGTGTGTGTGTGTGTGTGTATTCTTTCCTCTTGGAACCAGTGCCATTGAGAGTGGAGTAGAAGCAGCGCCTCCCCTCCCAAATTTCCTCCATTGTAAAAGCCCTTCCTGGTGCTCTTCTCTGATGTGAGAAGATTCCCCATTCTGCTTTTTCCTTCTGCCTTCTCCCAGTGCATCCCTCTTTCTCACCCTGTCCAGCTTTTTTTTTTTGGAGATCATTCTAACATAGCTCACACTCATACCCTCTTTCTGTGTGCATTCCTTCTAATTAACTTCATAATGAGAAGGTTCTTAGGAGTTACAAGTATTATTTTCCCATGTGGGAATATAAGCAATTTATCCTTATTGAGTCCATTATGGTTTCTTTCCTCCTTACCTTTTTGTTTCTCTTGAGTCTTGTATTTGTAAGTCAGATTTTCTATTCATCTCTAGTCTTTTCATCAGGAATGCTCAGACATCTTCTGTTTCATTGAATATCCATTTTTCCCCAGGAAGAACTATACTCAGTTTTGCCAGGTAGGTGATTCTTGGTTAGAATGTTAGTTCTTTTGCCCTCTAGAATGTCATATTCCAAGCGAGGGATGGAGACCTTTTGACCTCAAGGCCACATATGGCCCTCTAGGTCCTCAGGTGCAGCTCTTTGACTGAATCCAAACTTCACAGAACAAATTCTGTCAAAGGGCAGCACTTGAGGACCTAGAGGACCACATGTGGCTTTGAGGCTGTAGGTTTCCCACCCCTGTTCCAAGCTCTCCCATTCTGTATTGTAGAAACTTCTAGGTCTTGTGTTATCCTGGTTGTGGCTTCACAATATTTGAATTGTTTCTTTCAGATTACTTGAAGTATTTTCTCTTTGCCCTGGGAAGTCTGGAATTTGGCTCTAAATATTCCTAGGAATTTTCATTTTGGTATCTCCTTCAGAAGCTGATTGGTGGATTCTTTCCATTTCTCTGATTCTCTGGTTCCAGGATATCAGGGCAACTTTCGAAGTCTGATGTCTAGTTTGATGAGTTTCAGACAGTCCAGTAATTCTTAAATTTTCTCTCCTCAATTTATTGTCCAGAGCAGTTGTCTTTTCAATGAGCTAGGTCACATTTTTCTTCCATTATTTTCTTTCTTTTGGTTTTGTTTTATTGGTTATTGATGTCTCATGGAGTCATTAGCTTCCAATTGCCCGATTCAAAAAAAGTTTTTTTAGGTACAAGCAATCTTATTTTCTTCAAATTTAGTAATAATTTTAAACTGTGCAAACATAAAACAAGCAGTGCAACTATAAAAACGTTTGGGGTGACATACATACTTTAAGATGCGGTTGGACTGGGATGGGGATGGTGTTGGCCTCTTCTGTATTCTCTGCTTTTTTTTTTTTCTAGTTCCTCGTATAGAAGCATTCAGCTAAGAAACTTCCCTTGGAATGCTGAAGTGAGATTTGAACAACCTGAAGTCTGATTGCGCATCTGTATGTGACTAAAGAGAGAGAGAGAGAGAATCTCCCTTGCCTCCACCCCTGGGGAATAGGGCAATGAGATGGAGGCTTAGAGTAATGCAGAGCTAGGCAGTCAGGCTGGGAATGAATGGATCAAGCATGATCCAATAGCACAGCTATTGGTGCCCCTTGAAGCAGGGGGTGACACTTTCTGGCAGTGACCCTATTCTAATTTTTAAGGAATTATTTTCTTAAGTGAGATTTTTACCTTTTTCCATTTGACCAATTTTGCTTTTTAAGGAGTTTTCAGTGCATTCTGTACCTCCTTTTCCACTTGATCAGTTCTGCTTTTTAAGGATTTCTTCTCTTTAGTGAATTTTTGTGCCTCCTTTGCCTCCTTTACCATTTGGCCAGGCCTATTTTTTTTTTTTTAAAGCAACTGGGGTTAAGTAACTTGCTCAAGGTTACACGGCTAGTCATTATTTATGCGTGGGTGCTCATTTTCTGAGGCCGGATCCGATCTCGGGTCATCCCAACTCCGAGGCGGCGCTCTTACTCACTGCGCCACCTAGCCGCCCCTTTAGGGCAATTGGGGTTAAGTAACTTGCCCAAGGTTACACGGCTAGGTTTTTGTTTGTGCGGATTAGGTGTCTGAGGCCGGCTCCTAACTCAGGTCCTTCTGATTCCAGGGCCAGCGCTCTATTCACTGCGCCACCTAGCCGCCCCATGGCCAGGCCTATTTTTAAAGGTGGAGTCTATTACAGGGCTTAATACTACCAATAAAAAAAAATCTCGCTCTTCCATGTCCTGTGTTAGAACATCAATCAACAAGCATTTATTAAATAAGTTCTATGGCCAAGGCACTAAGCTAGGTGCTGTATGAAGACAAAAACGGAAATTTCTTCCCTCAGAGAGTTCTATCTGAAGCACCATCTTGTCCATAAGCTGTTCACTGAGGTATAAAGGATTCCTTTTGAAAAAAGTTGCTGGAAAAGGAAGAATGACAGGAAATAGTAACTAGTCTATCAGCCAGTCAACAAGTATTAAGTGTCTTCCATGTGACAGGCATTGTGCTAAGCACTTAGGAACACACATATGATGAATGAAAATCTCCATGTGCAAGGAATTCTTAGATTTAGATTGGACCTCCTACCTTAAGTCTCCTTCCCAGTTCTTCCTACACTGCTACCATGGTGATTTTCCTTAAGTGTAGATCTAATGTGGTACTCAGATCAATTCTTCTGACTCCTTATTGCTTCTTGTAAACTCTTTGTGAATTCCTTCCCTAGCTGGCCCTAACCTATCTTCCTCCCTTATTGCACATTGCTCCCATTGCCACACTCTGTCATCTAGTTAAACTTTTTTTTTTTTAACATTTTTCTATGCCCAGCACTATGCTAAGTGCTTTCCAAATATGTCATTTAAAGTAGTTTCGGTGCTTTGTGACACCAGCACAGTGGAAAAAAATACCTGATTTGTAGTTAAAGAATCATGGGGTCTCAGGTTTGGAGGGGACTTAGGGGCCATTTACTCTTTCATGAATAAGAATACTCTCAACAAAGTATCAGACAGATGATTGTCCAGGCTTTGGAGAACAGCATCATCTTCTGACACAGCCCACTCCGTTTTTGTGTAGCACTCGCTTTGACGCTGGCCTTGCTCAAGTCAAATTTAAATCTCACCCTTCGGAGTCCCTATCCATTGTTCCTGTTCCTGCCTTCTATGACCAAGCGGAGGAAGTCTAAATAATTCTTCTTCCACATGACAGCCTAACTTTAGAGAAAGTTATCGTGTGTTCTCCGAGTCTTCTCTTCTTAGTCAGTAATCCCATAGCATGATCTCAGTGCCTTTCCCTAGTTGTCCTCCTTTTAATGCCCTCCTGTCAAGCTCCATGCCAAGCCGAACATAGGAGCCCAGAGGGTAGAGGACCATCATCTCCCTGCTCCTGTGCCTAGACTTCTCTTAATGAAACCGGATATCAAACGTTTGTCTCTTCCTTATCACATTGTTGTCTCTATATAAATAAATTCCAAATTGCTTTTTTGGGGGGAACATAAAACATATGGTGTTAGTTTAAACACTAAAAAATAAGTTCAATTTACCTCTCTTAATTTTGAACAACTCATTTATACATAGCTTCATTTGAAAAGCTTAGTTGAGAGACCGTGTGGCAGAGTGGACAAGTAGAAAGTTGGTCTCAGGAGCCAGCCTAGATCTCCACATTCTGGCTCTGAGACGTTGGACAAATGATTTAACTTCCCAGTGCTCTTGGTAATTCTCTAAAAACACAGGGTGCAGACAGGGTATTGACTTATATGATAAAGAGGGCTTATTTTAAATTTAGAGTTCCCCACACCAGTGAAATCATAAGTCTGGTCCTGTCATTAATTTGACAGAGCAGTATGCCCTGAGGAGCAAGGGCAGAAGAAGTTATATTGGTAAAAATGCTTGCCTGGCGTTCAAGTCCTCTTCCTGTTCCCTAGATTATAGGATGAATAAATGCTGCCTACATTAAAATACTAATCTGTGGGTTTAAAATAGGATGAACAGTGTTTCAACTAAGGGGAAAATGATTTTAAGAACTAAGAATGATTGAGGAAAACTGCATTTAAATTGGGTTATGAGATTTGCCAGCAAACTAAAAACATGTAGCAATGCAGTCCCGTTTCATTTAAGTGTACCTCAAGAGGGTTTTTTTGGTGCGAATATCCCTTGCAGTTGCTTCCCATGCCCCTTTCTGATTTCTAGAATGTGGGGTCTCCACTGAGACTCATGGGAAATTTTCTGTCTAAGAGGTTGGACAGTAGCGTGGAATTCTTCTCTGAGATCTGTTCAAGGAGCAGCTAGGTGGATAGAGCACTGGCCTCGAGTCAGGAGGAGCTGAGTTCAAATGTAGCCTCAGATATCTGCTAGCTGTGTGACCCTGGGCAAGTCACTTAATCCTGTTTGCCTCAGTTCCTCATCTGTAAAATGGACTGGAGAAGGAAATGGCCAACCACTAGTTTCTTTTCCAAGAAAGCCCCTCATGGGGTCGTGAAGAGTCAGACACAAGGGACAAAGCAGTAACAGAGATCCATTAGAAGTTAAAATGGACCTCAACCTCAAGTTCCTTTCAGTATTCAGATGTTATTTTGTGGATTCACAAAGTTCGCCCCCAAAAACAGCTGTGAGAAAGCGAGCTTGTCACTTTACCTGTGTGATTTTTGGCTGAAGCCTCTGGCCTGGGCCTTATAGAAAATGAAAGAGTTGGGCTGGATGGTCTCTGAGGCGCCTTCCTGCTGTAAATCCATGACCTGGGATAGTGGAGGGATGACTGAAAGGGCCTCCCGTGAGAAAAGCCTCTCCTGATCTCCCGCTCCAGCCTCTGGCCCCCTTCTTGGTACGTGATTGTCAGTGAGCACGCTGCCGCCTCGATAGAACGCACGATTCTGCATGGGAGGCCCATTTCATTGTCTGACACAGTACGAGCCACAGCGCAGGGGCTTAGTAAACGATGTTTGAGTAACTGGTCCACGTGGGCACTATGATTTTTAACGCGTCTTTAGGCTCTCTTGAGTCAGAAGCTTCATGTTTTCATCCAGTACTTTGTATGTTGATATTGACTCTTCTACTTAATAGTTTATTCTTATCAAAGTTCTTGTCCCCAAAATATCTTTTTTTTGGCTAAATGCCACTAGGTGGCAGCAGAAAAATTAGTATTGACAAGCTGGAGGTTATCCAGTGAGAAGGAGCCGGGAAGGCACCGGGCCTTCAGTCTACACGATGGGAAGATTATTTGGATGGTATGACCGCTTTCTGTCATCTGCCATTAAATTGAGACTGTTTGGCTCCGCCTGAAGTCAAGAAGAGCAGTGGAACAAACAGAGCTCTCTACAAGCAGAATGGACGCTATGATAGAGATGCCTGCTGGGCACAGCTTGAACTAGATTGCTTCTGAGGTGGCTTTCCACCATACATTTAGTGACATTTCAAAATGTTCTACCTGTGGAAAATTGGCCTTCGTGCCATTAACATTTTAAGTTCTAGTTTATGTAAACAGACTTTCCTTTGTAAAAAAAAATGTTTAAATAAGTAGATAAAAATGATATTGTAGAAAATAAGGACCCCAGTGACAATATAGTAGCTAATATTTTTACCATGGTAGCTTAGTTACACAGCATACACTTAAACTATTTTAGATTATTCAGCTATTAAGTCTTTAACCTGAGTTAGAACCTTTATCATTATTCACTCCTTTAAAATTTTTTTCGTACCAAAGGTCCTGACCCCAAAGCCCCTTCTGTTCTTCATTATTTTTAGTCTTTAAGCCACTAGGTGGCAGCAGAAAAATTAGTCTTGCTATAAATGGCTAATGCATGTAAATCTTTTAAAAATCTTTTAAAAAGAAACTTAATGTGTCATTATCGATGTTATAGAATGAGATAATGCTAAGGAAGGGAACACAAAGCTGCTTATCACAGATGTTTATGGTTTCATCTGCTGCGACTATTTGTCCTTCCTTCTCGGAGAGGACCGTGACATCCGGGAGGTGAAGCCATGGCATACAAGTGAATTGGATTTAAGTGAGGGAGGGCTGAACAGAGTCACCAGCTTCACTTTCTCCTCCAGAGCTATCTGAGTTCAGTGGCCAGATGGAGATCAGGACGACTGGAGATCACCCTGGACGCAGGGGGGAACCTTGACCTTTTCAAGCTAAGGTGTTTAACAGGTCGCAGTTTGACTTAGGCCATGGGTTCATGTAGATGACCATTGGTTCTCATTCATGTTAGGGCAGTAGTGAAAAACTAGGCTTAGACTGGGATCACAGATGACATATCTGGTGACACTTAGGCCAGTTCCCTCCCTGAAGCCCAGGGAGGTTAAATGACTTTCCTGAGATCTGACTTCAGAGCTAGGATTCAAATCCAGTTCCTCTGATTTCAGAGCCCGTGCTCATTCCATTCTACCTCTCATATTGTAGGAAATCAGCTTTGGAAACCATTACTGGTAGGGTGAAAAGATGAGGAAACAGATTTTTAATATTCAATTAGTTTATGAACTCACAAACATTTAGTATTGGTAATTCAGACAGAAACAACTACCCTGTAAGTAGTCCTGGCGTGCTTGGGGCCCATTAAAGAAGGCAGACCTTCCTGATGTCTTGAGTGAATTCTATGAGATATCTGCATCTGTGTCTACATATCAGCTTTCTCATGTCTAAAGTGGAAAGGGAGGGGGGTCCTAACCAGACCCTGTAATCTCAGGCCTGGTTTTCATCATAACTTCCTGACTTATCACTTCCCCCTCTTGTTTCCTTCTTCAGTCCACTCTGCATACTATTACCAGATTAATGTGGGACATAGGCACCTTATTCATCTTGATACTTCTGTCCTCCCGAAGTTAGAGTGACTCATCATTCCTTAAACATCAGCTCAGACCTCCCCTCCTTGTTTTCCCTTTGATTTGTCCAGCCTTGTTTCCTAAGGCCCCTCACATTAAACTTACAGGCCACCCTATTACCGAGTTCTGTTCTCTGAATCCTACCTGGTCTCTGCTTCCTGGACACCTCCCCATCTCCTTTCTGCCTGAAGTTCCCAAATCCTTCACCACCTCTTTACAGTTATTCCAGTGTATACGGATATTTTTCCCCAAGACGTTTCTTGTTCTTACAAGTACATATACTTAAGCAGTTACACAGCACACACTTAATCTTATGTATGTTAAGGTGGTCTTCTGTCCTCAACTGCACTCATTATGTAACTTTCCAGCCCAAATGGAGTACTTGACATTCTGTATCATGTGCTTTTTCTGCCTCCGTTCTCCCATGTTCATGCCAGTGATTATGCCAGAGATGTCTTCTCCTTCTGCCTGTCCCTCCTTCCCAATCTCTGTCCTTTAGAATCCTACCCCCTCTTTCCAGGAATTTGTAGAATTAGGATGTTTTGGATACAGTCTGATATTTTTAATATGTGCTTCCACAGAGCTCACCTTTTAAAAATATGATAGAAAAAGGTTCTAAGACAAACAAAATGATTTCTCCTTAAGTTAATGAAATTTTCATCTCTAAAGTAGTGAATGGAATTTTATTATTTCAAATCGATGTTAGATCACACATTTTTAAAAAATATAATTTTGTCAACTGAAAAAAATTTTAAATTAAATTCACCCTTTTCAAGTCTTGAATTACACTATTTTTTGCTTGTAACTAGGTACTATCTACCAGACAGGCAAGACCAGACTTGTCATACAAAGGACCCATAATACTCCCAAGAGTAGCCCAAACCAGATTAAAATGTGATTGGGAAATATTTAACAAAATAAATAAAAATAAACATAGATAAGGTTAATATGTAGTTTTCTAGGTCAGTATGCTACCCATAATGATCCTTATGTATGGTTTAGTGGCCTCCATTTTTATTTGAGTTTGATGCCTCTGGAATAGACCATTTGCAAGACTGTATTCTGTCTGTTAGGTATGAGAAACATATACTTTTTAAAGATCATTAATACTTGCTCTTTCCAATAATTCTTTTAGAGTTTATTATGCCATCTGCTTGCATCATCCAAACTTGGACTTAATGAAGTTGGAACTGTGAGTCAAGCTCTCGGGTATACATCTCCAGATTATTTTCCTAAATTGCTAAAAAATGTGAGTGCTCTCTTAGTATTAAAGTTTCCATTGTCAAACACAGAATCAGTAGAAAGGTAAATGGAAATATTTCACTACTCCAGGAAGGATGTTTATCTGTTCTCTGTTTATATCTTCTTACCTTGGACGCACATATAGCCATTTAAGGAAGAAATTTGAAAGAGGTATTTATGAAAAGGGGGAAGGAAGCCTGGAAAGACTATACTAAATCTTAAGTTTTTAAAAAATTTAAACATAGCCCATTTGTTCATCCAAATGTTTTAGTATAAGCTTCCTTGACTCATATAAACAGTGCCTGGTAGTATTAGACAAATCCTACATTTTAGAAATCCTTAGGTTTTTGTCAAGATTCCACATTATAGTGGAGAATAAATAATCCTACTATAAGTTGAATCATATAGCACTTCTTAGTGGTAGAACTGTGTACTCTGCTGCTCAAAATTTCAGCCACATTTAGAAAACGTTCATTAAATAATTTCTGCTGCATACTTTTAAAAAGTACTACAGGAAGTGCTTTTTTATATAGGTCTAGAAATGCTGGCAATAGTAATAGCATAAGAAGACTAAATTGGCAGAATTGCATAAAACAAGAAGAAATAGAATTATAACTCCATTACAGATGATATGACAGCTTACTTCAAGGACCTAAAAGTCAACTAAAACATTAATTGAAACAATCACTTTAATAAAGTAGCAGGATATAAAATAAACACATAAAATATTAACCACACAATGCTGAAACTCACTTTAAATTTAATATATACTTAATATTCTATATGTAATAGGATTCATAGTTTTTGTGCAAGCCTCCTTCTAGTATTTGTATATGGAAACATTTCTATTTCTATTTGTTGGTATTTATAAAGTTCATAGTAAAAGAAAATTTAAAAATAAAAAAAACGTAAGCTAAGATTTTAATGTGTTTGTTGATCAAACTAGTCCTTTTAAAATGTTAAACATTTGCAGATTCCTTTTTTTTTGATTCACCCAAAGCATTCCCCTCAAACCTCCCCTGTGCTAGAGAACAGTTTTTTCCCCAGTTATGAAAGCCAATCTAATTTTTGTCTGAGTGCCTAAACAGAAATAAGATCGCACGGACATTAAACAAAGTCACAGTTAGCCAAATATGTCTTGGTGCAGTTTTCATATGGCTCTGACAAAATAAAACAAATGGAGAGGTTTGGGGAGTGAAACCTCTCCGGAAATGCCCCTCACATCAGCAAAACAGAATTGGTCTCATCCTGTTTGCAATGTCTGTTAACCTCTCACTGATTTTGTTTTACAGATGGTCTTATCATTAGTGACTGAACTCAGAGTGAATCATCTTAATGGATTTAGCACTCAAAAAACGTAAGCACCTCCCAAGTTTTAAATGAACCAGTTGCATTTTGAGATGGACGTTTTAAGTAGGAAAAAAACGTGATTCTACTCATATGATGAACATGTGAAAAGATTCCTTTAGGCAGTCAGTCCAAGAGCATGGGACCGGGGGACAGAGAAGGGGCCAAGGTTCAGTGGGTTGACTTTGGCAAGGCCACCTCATCACGTAAGTAAATCTGACTTAAAATAGGAGATAGTGGGAGGTGTCAGAGTGACGTGAGATGAGGACAGCAGGGAGGAGAGGGCAGGAAGGGGGCCGATGGATACACCTGCACAGGAGTTGTAGGCGCCCTAGCTTCCTACCACCCCCACTGCTACAAAAGCTCTGCAATTTATGTTGTTAATTGTGTTTCTTGAACGCCCATCTCCCTCTTTATCAATAACAAAAGCTTTGAAACCATTCCTGGCCTTGACTACTCATTTAAATTGTTTTCTCTTTATCTGAACCACCTTGTAGAACATTTAGTGATTTAGTCAGTAGCGATAATAACAGCATTTATATAGTGCTTAAAGGTTTGCAAAGCTCTTTATAAATATTATTTCAGGGGTGGCTAGGTGGCGCAGTGAATAGAGCCCCAGCCCTGGAGTCAGGGGGACCTGAGTTCAAATCCAGCCTCAGACACTTAACACTAGCTGTGTGACCTTGGGCAAGTCACTTAACCCCAATTGCCCCGCCTTCTCCCCTCCAAAAAGCAAAAAAAAAAAAAAATATTCTTTCATTTTGTTTTCGCAACACCCATAGGACATTGTCACTTTACAGATGAAGAGACTGAAGCCGACAGGTTAAGTGACTTGCCTAGGCCTACACTGCCACCTCGTCTGTCTGAAGCCAGCTTTGACTTCAGGCCTTGCTGACTCCGCACCTAGTGCTCCATGCACTTCGCCACCAGCTGGCCAGACAGTACTTTGAGGGAAGCTGCTTTCACTCTTCACAATCCCAGAGTTGGCGGAGGCCTCAGAGGTTGTCTAATTTTAGATGAAACTGAAGAACAATCCCTCGACACCATACCCACCCAGTGGCCTGGCCCAGACTCTGCTCGAAGGCTTCTTGTGAGGAGGAAGACCTCTCCCTCCTAGGGCAGGCCATTCTTCCTGGCAATGGTGCTGATTGCTATACAGTTTCATTTGCAAAAGTTTGTCACTTCCCTTCTCATTCTTTGTCAGAGATGCCCTGGATAAAAATGTAGATTGTGCTGACGGAGATGAATTGGAGGTGATTGATGTTTCCAGAGCATCTCTCACTTCGCTTGTGTCAGACATCCACAGATTTCAGTATGGGCTTCAATACTCACTAAACCGTGTGGCTGCCAGCCTTATTGCACATTTGCTTTTTAAATTATTACATTCACTTCAGTAACAGTAATAGCTGATGCTGAACACAGCACTACAGAGTCTGCAGAATGCTTAGTAAATGCCTCACTTCATTCTCACAACAGCCCTTGTGAAAGAAGCACTACAGGTTTTGTCCTTATTTTTCAAAGGAGAAAGTCCAGCCAGAGAGAAGTTTAAGTGACTTGGCCAAGGTCACACAGATCATTTATTACATAAAGCAGCTGGTATTGTGGTATAGAGAGCCTGACATCAGGAGATCTGACGTCAAATCCTGCCTTACACACGTATAAACTGTGTAATCCTGAACATGTCCCTTCACTTTTGCCTCAGGTTTCCTCCATGGGAATAATAATAGGATTTACCTTGTGTAGAGCTGTTGTGAGGATCAAATGAAATAGTAACTGGAAAGTGCCTGGTACATAGTAGGTGCTGTATCAATGCTTAGTCCCTTCCTCTCTAATTTTGTAAGTGTCTGCTACTTGCAGGACGCTGTTCACGTCACACCAAGACTGACTAATATTGAGTTTGTGTGACACTAAAACTTGGGAACCTTGTCCACATAAACTGTCTGGCACTGTCTCTCTCATGTTACACGGGTTGATTTTTTTGGCTCTAAGAATTTACATTTAACCCTGTTAAATTTCATAGTAAAATCTTTGGCTGAGCTTCCTAGCATTTCCCTATCTAGCATTGCATTAGCTGTTCCTCCTAGCTTTGCATCGTCTACAGGATTAGTAACCACGTCTGCCTCCTGTGCCTCTTTCAGCATCACTGATGAAGACGTTAGACTTAAGCTCAAGAGCAGGAACAGATTCCTGTAGTTCTCCTTCCATTAGAGAACCATGCATTAATGATTCCTTTGTTTTGGGTCCAGTGATTCAGCCATCTTCACCTTTGTAAGCAGCTGTGTAGCACGGTGCATAGGGCACTGGGCTCAGAGTCAAGAAAACCTGCTTTCAGATGCGTAACTGTGTGACCCTGGGCAAGTCATTTAACCTCTGCCTCCGTTTCCTCAAGTGTGAAATGGGGGTAATAATAGCACCAATCTCCAAGGGCTGTTGTGAGGATGAAATCAGGGAGTATTGGTAAAGTGCTTTGCAAACCTTAAAGTGCAATAGAATACTGTTTTTGTTTTTCTGAAGTCATCCTCTTGTCATTTCTTACAGCACAATGATATCCCATCACAATCATGTACCACAGACTGTTCAGCCATTCCCCAGTGGGTGGGCATCATCCTTTCAATTTCTAATTCTTTGCTACCACAAAAAGTTATGAGTAGCTCATATCTCTGTCTCATCCATGAGAAAATCATAAGAGATTTTGGTTTTCTAGGGTTCTGTTGTTTATTTGTCCATTCCTTCATTCGTTCTTGCATTCCAAAAGCAAGATGATTGACAAAGAATTGCAGTTTGTCTGGCACTCCCCATTTCTAAATTAAAATTAATTTTTTTTCTTTTTAAATAATAGAAATAACATTAACGATCAGTGCAATCAATTAAATGTATTTTGAACATGCTTACAATTTAATAAATAATCCCTGTAAAATCTCGTAGCTGCTTCAGTCTAAGTCTTTTTTGTCTTTTTAAATGTTTTATTGATATTCTTTCCCACATCTGTCACATTCCACTGACACCATATTTCACTCCCCCCTTGCCTTACCCCTTGTAAGGGGCCAAATAATAAACAAGTAAGTCAAGAAAGAATACACATCACACATTGTCTGTCTGTCTGTCTCTGTCTCTGTTCTCATCTCAAGCTTCTGCTCTGCATGTCTCTGCTGAGAGCCGGGAAACGTGTTGCACCATCATTCTTTTAAAGCTGGTCCTGGTATTGATCAGTGTAAAGCTGCACTCCCTTTTGATCACTTCCCTTTCTGGATGTTTCATCGTCATCCCTTAAATAACGAGGGCCAGAATTTTGACAAAAATACAAGTCAAATGCCCTGGTCTACAATTGGTAGAATCTACTCCATTTTTTAAGGAAGGGCAAAATTTCCCTTTTTCCACTTCTTTGATGCCCTTCCTGTTTTCTGTGAATCACTGACAGTGACTCAGCAGCCTCGTAAGTCACTTTCAGTTCATTTGAACTCATTTAAGGAGCTAGAGGTCTTTTTCCCTAAGGATAATTAGGGCAGTGGCCTGAGACACTTTTCTTTAGTACTTTCTAGTCAAAAATTATTCTTCTTGGCAGAGATAACAGAAGCGAAGTAAGTGTTGATTATCTCTGTTTTCTTTTCCTCATTAGGGAATCAGGGATCATTGTCTCATTCACCCAAAAAGTGATCCTGCCCTTCTTTCTTTTTTTTTTTTTAAACAAATACTTTATTAACTTCTGTTTTACATCATTCATTTCTGCCAGATTTTGAGTTACAATCATTTTCCCCCCATTATTCCCCTACCCAACCTCCCAGAATAGCAGTCCCACAAGATATCGCTTCCTCCAATCTGCTCTCTCCCATACCTTCTCCCATACCCCCATCGACTTTTCCATTAGAGGAAGATGAATCTTTGTGTCCCAATGCCTGCACATCTTATCTCCCAATTATAGGCAAAAGAGTATTAATAATAGTATTTATATATATTTGAAACATTTAATGTTACGACCTCGAATTTCAGATCCATTTCCTTCCTCCCTTGTCACCCATTCCTTCTTGGGATAGAAGTAATTCAGTATATGTTGTACATGTCTAGCTATGCAAAACATTATCATAGTAGATATATTGTGCAAGGCTGCTTATAATTCCCTCCCACTCATCCCACCCCCCACCTGGTCCATTCCCTACATGATCCTGTCCCTCTTCTATAGTGGGTACTTCCAACCTCCCCTCACCCCAAGGATGCCCTCCCATCCATCATCCCTCCTCTCATCCCCCTTCCCCCTATCCTGCTGCAGGTTGAGATATCCCATTTAGTATGTATGTCATTTTCTCCCTGAACCAAATTCAATGTGAATGTGGTTTTGCCTTTTTAGCCTTCCTTATTCTCCCCCTCCTTTGCACCCACTTCCCCTTACATGAGATAGTTTACCCTACCATGTCTCTCCCCATCTCCTCTTGCCACTTTCCTCTCTCACCTCATAATTTCATCCCTTGAGTACTCTCCCTTCCCAACAAAATCAACCTATGCCCTCTATCCATATATAACTGTAACCATATACACACACATTCACATATGTATTCATATGACCACACCCCTTCTTCCATTATTTTCATAGTGAGAAAGATATCATCAGTCACAGTTATTGCTTTTCCATATAGGAATGTAAATAGTTCAACTTTGATAAGTTCCTTTTGATTTCTTTTCCCTGATTACCTTCTCAGGCATCTCTTGCTTCTTGTGTCTGGATGTCAAATTTTCTATTCAACTCTGGTTTTTTCCTCAAGAATGCTTGAAAGTCCTCTATTCCACTGAATGACCATATTTTCCCCTGAAACAAAATACTCAGTTTTGCTGGGTAGGTGACC
Source organism: Gymnobelideus leadbeateri (assembly GCA_011680675.1). Classification (NCBI taxonomy): domain Eukaryota; kingdom Metazoa; phylum Chordata; class Mammalia; order Diprotodontia; family Petauridae; genus Gymnobelideus; species Gymnobelideus leadbeateri. The sequence goes on from WOXC01012254.1 coordinate 61,509, forward strand.
CTTGGGTTCATTCCCATTTCTTTTGCCCTCTGGAATATCATATTCCATGCCCTTCGATCCCTCAGTGTAGAAGCTGCCAGGTCCTGGGCTATTCTGATTGTGTTTCCACAATATTGAAATTGTTTCTTCCTGGCTGCTTGTAGTATTTTCTCCTTGATCTGGGGATTCTGGAACCTGGCTATAATATTCCTGGGAGTTTTCTTTTTGGGATCTTTTTCAGGAGGTGATCGGTGGATTCTTTCAACCTCTATTTTGCCCTCTGGATCTAAAACATCAGGGCAGTTTTCCTTGAGAATTTCTTGAAGGGTGATTTCTAGGTTCTTTCTTTGATCATGGCTTTCAGGTAGTCCAATAATTTTTAAATTGTCTCTCCTGGATCTATTTTCCAGGTCAGTGGTTTTTCCCATGAGATATTTCACATTGCCTTCTAATCTTTCGTTTGTTTGGATCTGCTTAACAGCATCTTGATTTCTCATAAAGTCATTAGCTTCCATTTGCTCCAGTCTAACTCTGAAGGAATGAATCTCCTCAGTGAACTTTTGAGATTCTTTTTCCATCTGGCAAATTCGACTTTTTAAGGCATTCTTCTCCTCATTGCCCTTTTGGGCCTCCTTTGCCATTTGAGTTAGTCTATTTTTTAAGGTGTTGTTTTTCCTCAGTCAGGCTGTTGACCCTCATTTCATACTTTTCCTGCATCCTTCTCATTTCTCTTTCCAATTTTTCCTCCACTTCTCTTATTTGATTTTTAAAGTCCTTCTTAAGGTCCTCTATGGCCTGCAACCCGCTCATGTTTTCCCCTGGGGCTTTTGGAGCAGGACTTCTGACCTCACAGTCCTTTTCCCGCTCTATGCCCCCAAAATAGGAGTCTAGGGTTGCATTTTTCTGTTTCCTTTGCCTTGGCATGTTGCCACTTAATTGCTTGACTTTTGGGCTTGTTGCCACACTATGGCTTTAAGGCCAGATAGAGGAATTTTCGTCCCGAACGTGTGAGGGCAACTTCCGTTTCTGGCAAGCCGTAAACCCACCCATGACTTCCACCCTAGATCACAATCCAGATCCGGGGAGGTTAAAGCAAGAGCGATTACCCCCCAAGACTGATCGCTGGATCTCCCCACGATTTGTAGGCTGGGAGCCGGAAATGCCTCTGAAAACTACACAGTGGTGTGTCTCCTCAGCAGCTTCTAGCCCCCAGGGGAGGGAGCTGACGCATTCCCCAAATACAGGTCCCAAAGTCCATAGGACACTAACCTCTTACTTTGTCCTAGGCAAGTCTATGTTGATAATTCTGGAGTCTCCACAGTTCCTGGTGTTCTGGGGTTCCTCCAGCTGGCTGCTGGCCCTGCCGCCCTGGGGCTAAAACCTCGGCTCACGTGGACCTGGGCTCGGCTCGGCTCCTGCGCTCTGCGCGCTGCCGGCTCCCAGACCACTGCGCTGGTCCTTCCTGCAGGGTGCTGGGCTGTCCTCAGCGGGAGGTTAGCTTCTCTGTGTCGTTCTGTGGGTGCTGGGGCTCCAGAAGATTTTCAGAGTCCTTTTTTTTTTACATAGTTTGTGGAGAATCTGGGGGCAGAGAGGCTTGGACGAGCTGTTTCTACTCCGCCATCTTGGCTCCGCCGCCCTTCTTTCTTTTTAAAAAATAATATTTTATTTTCCCCCCAATCACGTATAAAAACAATTTTTAACACTCAGGCCTTTTTCCCTAAGTTTTGAGTTCCAAATTCTATCCTTCCATCCCTCCTTCCTCTTCCCACTCCTTGAGATGATCAGCAGTCTTATATAGATTATACATATATAATCATGTCAAACATTTCCATTTTAGTCATTTTGTGGAAGAAAACTTGAACTGGAAAATAGTCTGCTTCAGTCTGTATTCATATGCCATCAGTTCTTTCTCTGGAGGTAGATAGCACTGTTCATTGTGAATCCTTTGGGATTGTATTGCTGAGAATAGCTGAGTCATTCATAGATGCAGCAATAATCCATATATCATTCATGATAGTAACTATATTGCTATTACTGTGCGTGGTGTCCTGGTTCTGCTCACTTCACTCTGTATCCGTTCATCTAAGTCTTTCCAGGTTTTTCTGAAATAATCTGGCTTGTCATTTCTTATAACATAGTAATATTCCATTACAGTCATGTACCACACTTGTTCATCCATTCCTCAGCTGATGGGCCTCCTTTTAACTTCCAATTCTTTGCCGACACAAAGAGCTGCCAGGAATATTTTTACAAACAGTTCCTCCCCTCCCTTTTTATCTCTTTGGGAATACAGACCTCATGGTAATGTTGCTAGATCAAAGGGTAGGCTTAGTTCTGTAACCCCTTGGGCATAGTTGTAAGTCGCTCTTCAGAGTGGATAGATCAGTTCTCAACTCTGCCAGCCGAACATCAGTGTCCCAGTTTTCCCATACTCCCCTTCAACATTTATCATTTTCTTTTTCTGTCATATTAGCCCATCTAATGGGTGTGAGGTGACGTCTTGGGGTTGTTTTAATTTGCATTTCTCTAATCAATAGTGATTTCGAGCATTTGTTCATAGGCCTGTAGATGGCTTTGATTTTTTTATCTGAAAACTGCCTAATGACATCCTTTTACCATTTACCAATTGAGGAGTGACAAATTTGACTTAGATCCTGCCCCTTTGATGCATTTATTTTCCTAACTATTGCTTTAAAATTCCTCTTTGTTATTCACAGCTTCCTTTACCTTCTCATTTCACTCTGAATTGTCTTATTCTGGACACTCTTCTGGCAAGGTTGTGTCATACTTTAGCCTTTACTCTCCACTCATCTACTCTTATTTCATTTTTCTTTGTATATATTTTTAAAGTTGAAGTTAGTCACTGAATTCCTGTGAATTCATATTTATCTTTAAAGAGATATCAAGATTGCTCAGTGGATAGAGCACTGGGCCTATAGTCCGGAAGTTCTGAATTCAAATCCAACTTCTAGCACTTCCTAGCTGTGTGACCCTTGACAAGTCACTTAACCTCTGATTGACTGACAGAATGGATCCACTGGAGAAGGAAATGACAAACCACTCCAGTATCATCTTTACCTTGAAAACCCCAAATGGGGTTACAAAGAGTTGGATACGATTGAAATTACTGAGCAATAAACAAAAATGTTTGTTTTAGGAACCTTACCTCAAAAAAGTTCTTCTATCCCCCGCATAGAATATTGCACATAATAGATAAATGTTTGATGGACAGTGATGGTATATAGCCATTATTCTATTCCTTTTGAGGACAAAACAAAGTAAAAATATTTGTTAAATTCCCAGTTGTGAGAGTTGTTGACATTGGAATGGTCACAAAGGAAGGCTTGGAGGGGAGGCTAGGTGGCGAGGTAAATAGAGCACTGGCCCTGAAGTCAGGAGGATCTGAGTTCAAATCTGATCTCTGACATTTAACGCTTACTAGCTGTTTGACCTTGGACAAGTCACTTAGCCCCAGTTGCCCTGCCCTCCCCACTCCAAAAAGCCAAAAAAAAAAAAAGTCTTATGAAGAGTAAGAGAGATTATCATGGTTTAGGGGTTATTCAACTTGAAGTTGGGCATATGAAACAGGTATCTTATGGTTTCTTTTAGTCTAAATATTTTTAATTCCAAGATTAAATGTGATCTTAAGGAATGTGTGTTTATCTTATTTCTTTATCAGAATTCCAGACAAACAAATAAAGGCCATGTCCCTGCTCTGTGTCCCACTCCTCACTTTGCCAGATATCTTACCCCTGCTGGAGGCTTTGCTTACCTACCATGGAGTTGAGCCTAACGAATCCCTCTCTGCTGAGTTTTTAGAAGGTGTAAATGAAGCCTTTTTGCAGTAAGTCATATGTATTCTTTTCTCCCATTGATGTTATGTTTTTGTTGTTTTGCTTTGTGTGGCCAAATGTACAGAAATATGGAGCTATAGTCCCAAATTTATTTTATTTTATTATTTTATTTTGTTCTTTTTGGAAGGGGGAGGGCAGGGCAATTGGGGTTAAGTGACTTGCCCAAGGTCTCATGGCTAGTAAGTGTTAAATGTCAGAGGTCAGATTTGAACTCAGGTCCTTCTGACTCCAGGGCCGGTGCTTTATTCACTGTGCCACCTAGCCGCCCCCAATGTTCCCAAATTTAGAGTAATTTTCTTTAGAATTATTTGAAATACTGTTTTCTTTCCTCAAGATAGATAAATGCTGTTTTAGTAAATATATATTTTACTCAGTCTCAGATAATGAGATTGAAAAAACTCTTCAGGATTTGATTTAATTATATTTTGTAAAAGATGCCTATTTATACTTATAATTACAATAACAAAATTTCTAATGATTTAATAAGACATGATTTAATTATTACTAGAATTTAGGTTTCTTTACTTCCTTTAATCTTGAATTCCTTAAGTAATTTAAAATTTTTGAAGGGAATTTCTAGCTGTTTATGGACATGTAAAGCTACTTAACAAAGAAATTGAAAAAATTGAAATAATGAAAAAATAAAATAAATAAATAAAATAAAAATAAATAAAATAAAATAAATAAAATAAAATAAATAAAATAAAATAAATAAAATAAAATAAAAAAATAAAAATACCTCAAAAATCACTACTATCAATAACAAACCCAGAAAAGTGATATTATATAAATGTTTCACTTTTTCTTACGTAGTCCTTAAAAATCACAGAGATACTTTCCTGGAAATGGCATTTTAGCTTCATTTTCCTGAAAGATATGGGTCTGTATGTTATCAAAGCAGATTTATGGAGAGAATTGTGATAAGTCAATCCTTGTCAAATACTAAAGTAGGCACTTACTTTAATGCTCACAAATATACCGACTTGGTTTCTTCCAGCATCCTGAAGTCTCAGTGAAAATGACTTAGTAAATCTAAATTTTCCCTGAAGTCTGTTTAGCTATCTTTTTTTTATGTGTCTCTTAAGTAGTCACTGAGTTTAGGTGATTAAGTGTGAGTCTTCCTCATGTATATCAGTCAACAGAGTAAATATGTTATCTCTTGTTTGTCCCCCTGTATACGTTTACTGAAACTTTTCCAAAGGACTGTTGTTTTTACATAAATTGCCCTCTTTTTTGTTTTGCCCTTAACTTCTCCTTGTTATATTAGACAGTTCATTTTGCTCAAGTACAGATGATTCCTCGTTTTTAACTTCAGCAGCTTTCCTTTTCCCTCATTTACCAAAACTCTGAAATTGAACCAGCTTCGAATCAGAGGAGAGTGCTGCTTTAGCATTCTTTTTGAAACCTAACAAAATTCTTTCAGGATAGAGTGGAGGAAAGTAGGCATTTGCTTAGAAATAACAGAGCACTTCACCTACCAATGGACAGGCAGAAAATTGAAAACATTGGCTCTGCAAAGTAGCCACTAACCTCATTCCTTCTTATTTTTACATATTATAGCAGGTTCCCCACCAGCAATGAACACAATTTATTTGGTTTGGAAAATTATCTCTGTAAATACATAAGGAACAGACTGTTCAGAAATACTGGGTGGTCTTTCACTTGTCCAATTCCTGTGGCTTCAGCTCAGCAAGTTCCACAAGCAGTGGTGTAAGATTCTGGAGACTTTCCATGGATAATTGCCCATAGACAGAACATCTGAACTGCGTGTTGATTCTGTGATGCTGATTCAGTTACTCACTACAAGTCTTTTTTCTCCCCCTCCTAACATTGCTTTGAATGTTCTGTGTGGTCATTTACTAACCACATAGTTTCTCTGATTCATGTACCCTGCCGCATATTTGGCCTTCTAGCTATTTGTTTACCACAATAAGCCAGTGGAACTGAATGTGTTAAAACTGACTGGGTGTCTTTGGTCTTGACTTCCAAAAAGCAGTCTTATTATGTCTTCATGTGACTAGAGTTGGACTATCTTTTTTCATCAGCAGATACTTGTTCTCCCACTGAGGTTTTGATAATTTTAAGGAGCTTTTCAGTTCTCTGGCCAGTCATTTCTGTGGTTGCAGTCATGGAAGCATCTGTGACCAGACTCTTAAATTATCACTCCATACTTTCTGGTATACTTATTGAGAACTCTCCATACATCTATTGGAAGTATTAGAAGCAGTGTCACTTGTACTTTAGTATATTTTAAAACCAAACAAAAACTTTAGTTGTTAAATTCCTGGAGTGATAGTTTAAAAAATAAACTTCATTTGAGTCTCAAGTAATTCACAAATTGCTATCTTTTCCCCTATTAAGCCTCCAGTTTCTTCCAGGTCATTTTTTCCTTTTTGGGTCTTAAGCGTATTTGAGAGTTCAACTCAACAGATATTATCTAGCACCTGTTCCATGCAAGGCACTGTTGTGCAGACTTTTGGAGATACAGAAATAGAACTCATTTAAGGAGTTTATATTCTACAGGAGGGATTCAGCATACACATAAAAAAGAAGAATTAAGGTAATCTCTGGAAAAAGAGAACACAAGCAAAGTAGGGTTTGTGGACGGTGCCTGAACCAAGAATCACCTTGAGGATTCTGAAAGCGCACATCCCTGGTATGAGGCAAGGCTGGTCATAGCTGACCAAGGTGGGAAACGGAATGTGCGGCTGAGGTAAGAGTTAGTGATATGAAATAAAGCTGGAAAGGAAAGGAGCTAGATGATGAAGAGCGAAGAAGTATTCTGTTTTAGCCTAGAGGCACGATGAGGTCCCTAAATGCTTTTGAGTAGGACAGCTCAAACAGTTGAGCTTCTCTTTATAGGATTTTTTGGTGAATAGGAGAAAGGAGAGACTAGAGGTGAGGAGGCCAATTAAGAACCTGTGACATCAGAAAGCCTAAATTAAGGCAGTATCCATGTGAGTACGAGAAGTAAATGCATGTGAGGAGTGTCAAGGCAGAACTCGTAAACCTTGGCTGCTGTTTGAACATAAGGGATGAATGAAATGAGTGAAGGGAGCCCAGGGTTGAGAGCCTGTGTGAAGCTGACGTGCCCTCAGCGAAAGTGAGAGATTCAGAGGAGGAGCAGATTTAGGTGCAAGAAGAAAATGAGCTTGTTTTGGACATGAATTAGAGATGCTTACGGGATGTTGAGATGGAGGTGTCCAACGGGCATGGTGATACGGGATGGGAATTCAGAAAGCCAGTTAGGATGGGACATATAAATCCAGGAGTCATTTGTATAAAAATGACAGAATGCATAACAGCCTGGATAGTGAAATTCTAAGTATGAGGGAAAGGACTATGGAGAGAGGCAAAGACTGAGCCAGAACCAGACTTTTTCATAAAGGAAGAAGAGTAACTTAAGGGCCAGTAGATGATGGCAACACACATCTGGACAAATGACATCAGCAAATGCAGTGAACGTCGAGAATGGATGGGTGGCTGAATGATGGCCGCAGAGAAAGGTCCAGCAGTGGTGGTGGGGAGCCAGAAGTCGGGTTCCTTGTCTTCCTTGGACAGTCGTTGAGAATAAAAGACGCACCCAACACTGGAGCAGATTCAAGAACTGAAGAGTCTTCTAGAGTAAACTAAGTTTCTGTGAGTGCCAGAAAAGGGAAGAAGTATGAGAGGAAGAGATCTAAAATGAGGGGGAAATTTTAACAAGAGGTAAAGTTACAGAAGGCATAGTGGAAGGAAATGATATCTTAAGAGAACAGCAGGGCGGGGTGAAGTTCAAGGATGGAGAGACCTGAGGATGTTTTTAGGCAGCAGCAAAGAACCTAGTAGGCAAAAGGGGGAGGCAGCGGGGGAGAGCAGGGGAGGGAAGAAACAGACTTTTTTCCAATATATTTTTGTTTGTTAAATTTCTCCCAAGTATGTGTAAAAAAAAAATACATTCATTTTTAAAAAATTCTGAGTTTCATATTCTCTTGCTTCTTCCTAACCCTTCCCTTTCCTTCAGAAGGCAAGAAGTTTGATTTTAATTATACATATGAAGTCATGCAAAAGACAAATCCATATTAGCCATGTGGCAAAAGAAAACACAACAGAAAATGAGAAAAATAAAATAAAATAAAGTAGCTTGAGTCTTCATTCAGAGTTCACTAGTTCCCTCTCTGGAGGGAGCATTTTTCATCGTGGGCTTTTTGGAATTGTCTTGGATCATTGTATGAATCAGAGTAGCTGGCTCTTTCACAGTTGATCATACTTACAATGCTGCTGCTACTGTGGACAGTGTTCTCTTGGTTCTGTTCACTTATTATACATGAGTTCATATACGTCTTCCCAGGTTTATTTGAAACTGTCCTCATCATTTCTTACTAAGTAGTAATACATAGCAATAGTATTCCATCAGAATTATATACCACAGGTTGTTCAGCCATTCCTCAAATGATGGGCATTCCTTCAATTTCCAAATCTTTGTCCCTTTCAAAAAGAACTGCTATAAATATTTTTGTACCTATGGGTCTTTTTCCTTCGATGTCTTTGGGATACAGATCTCATAATGGTATTGCTGGAGTCGAAGGATATGCACAGTTTTTTATAGCCCTTTGGCCATAGTTCCAATTGTTCTCTAAAAAGGTTGAACCAGTTTACCACCAAATGTGCATTAGTGTACCTATTTTCCCACATCCCATCCAGTATTTGTTATTTTCCTTTTCTGAAATGTTAGCCAATCTGATGTCTGTGAGACAGTATTTCAGAATTGTTTTAATTACCATTTCTCTGATTATTAGTAATTTTTTATTGGTAGCCTCAGTGTCTTCCTCTGAAAACTGCCTGTTCCTATTCCTGTCCATTTATAAATTGGAAAATAGTTCTTAGTTTTAGTTTCACTCAGTTACATATATATTTGAAAAATGAGGCTATTATTAGCAAAAGTAGCTGCAGATTTTCCCTCCATTTTCCCATTTCTTTCTAATTTTGGCTGCATTTTTTTGTTTATGCAAAGACTTAAATTTAATGTAATCAAAATTACCCATTTTACCTCCTATAATCCTGTCAATCTCTTGTTTGATCACGAATTCTTCCCTTATCTGATCTACAGATATTTTCCCCATACCCTCCTAATTTGCTTATTATATCCTTCTTTATATCTAACCAGGGCTTCCTAACTTTTTTCTACTAGCAACCCCTTTGAGTGTTTTGGCAGCATTTGTTGGCATTGTATGATCTGAGGGCATGCATTGTGCATACTTTGCATTCAGAACCAAGGCTGTGATGAAGTTGCATGATTGCAACATGGGCAAACAGGCAGAAGTACCTCAGATTCATTTTGCATTTGATTTTGAATTAATTTTTGTTCATTATACATTCAGAAACCTTTTGAATCATGACCCACAGTTTAAGAAATGTTGGTCTAAACCACATACCCATTTTGAGTTTATCTTGGTAGGTCCTTGTATTTCTATTGTCCCTTTGTCTTGGATGAGATCAGTTTCCTGTACCCCCTACCCTTAGTCTTTTCCCAATTGTTCCTCTTGTTCCCTACCTGCCCTCAGACTGGTGAAGCGACTTTATGAGTCTGAAAAGCCCATCTTGTTGGGAGTTCATTTCTAATTTCTGATCACTTACTTCCAGTCTGTCCAGTTGCACTTTGAGTATCTGCCCTCACTCAAAGAGAAATGAAGGAGGAAAAGGAAGGAAGGAAGCTTATTTGTGAAAGAACGTATACTTTGTTCCTAGGATTGTTAATTCACTTCGCTTTATCTCTCTATCTGCCACTCTCCATTTTAGAGCCTCTACTATCTTGGAGAGATCCTATCTATAATTTCTTAATTGCCTTCTTTCTCATTTGTCTTATAGAATTTTTCTTCATAGTTCCCATTTCCATCCTGACTTCAGTCCAAATCCTTTTTTAGATCTCCCCCCCTTTTTGAGCTTTCTTTTTCTTTGTCTTTCAATTAATATAAGATTTTTTAAAATAATCTTTACAGTTCCAGAATTACGAGAGAATTGATATAACTTTTAAAATTTCTTTTCATACTTTGTTCTTATGTTTCACCCATTTAAAGTGTTTGCATGTCAAATAGCCTCTTTGACTTTGGAATCTTTTGGAGGAATGATATGCAATGAATGCTCCCATATTATTTCAGTCATGTTAGCTTTGTAATTCATGTTATTCTGTGATGCATTTCTAATCACCTTTTTGGGGAAAACATATTCCAGTACCCTCTTTAATTTTTCATAAGCATATAGTAGTCCTGAGCTACTCAAATTGATTTACCTAGATAACTAAAGGCCTTGCTTTTGGTTGTTTGCAGTATTTGTTGTTGGACATTGAAATTCTGAAGTTTAATCGTTGTTTTTCTTTGGTGATTGAAGTTTGGGATTTCTTTCTTTCAGTGATCTGTGGGTTCTATCCATCCATCAACAATTCTATCAATAACACTCTGTTGTCTGTTTTCAATGCTTCTGGGCGATTTTCTTGAATTATTTCTTATTACATGGTCTTCAGGTTTTCACTTCAGTCTTGTTTTTCTGAGAGATCAATGATCTTCATGTTGTATTAGCAGAACGTTTCCTCAAGGTCAGTCCTTTAAATTGTATTCATACGGTTTTTCCATTGCTGTAGTACTTGGAGGGTTTTTCTAGTTTTCTCTTTAGATCTGTGTTTTTGACTTCCGAACTTGCCATTCTTTTTCCCAGTCTCTACTGTCTTAGAAAGGTTCTTGGTTATAATTTCTTATTGTCTTCTTTCCCGTTTGTCTTAGTGACTATTTCTTTGATAGTTCTCATTTCCACCCTGCTTTCAATTCTATTTTTGTCCTTTATCTTTTCCTTTTCCTTTCTTACATTCCATAGTTTCTTGCAATTCATCTCTTGTTTCTAAAGAACTCACAGAATTTGCTTTGTCTTCTTTTTTACTGGAGATTTTTTCCTGCATTTTCTGTTACATTTCTTGATTATATTGTACCATTTCCTGCTATCTCCTGATTCTTTCTGTCTGAATCTCTTTCCCTGCTGTTTTTTCCAGTTTAGGGCATTCTCGTGTCCTTCTTGTTCTCCACACCCTTCTTGCCTTTTCTTTTTCCAGGTTAAGTAGTATTGAATCAAGCTTCTACTCTGTCTGGTACCCGGTCCAAAGCAGCTGGGAAGCTCTACTATTTTCCGGTGGTTTCTCTAATGGTTTTTCTGCTTTCCATCCTTTGTATTCTTATAAAATAGTATTGTACCATCCCTTCTTAAAACTCAAGATCACATTTCTTTCTTGTCTGCATCCCCAGGTGGTAGATGTTTTCAAGCCCTCTGCAAGTTGGTAGTTGAGGGCTTGGCTGGCTGCCTGTCAGAAGAAAATTCCATGTGGTTAGCCACCATTGGGTTTAACTTTTTTACAACAGCTTCGTTTCCCCTTTGCCTTCTGACACATTCTCAGCACTACTGCATCTTGTCTCCCTGCCCTTTTGTTTAGTCTCTCTAATAGTGTATAATATAATAATAATTCTCCCTTCCCTCATTAAGTGATTGCTGCCATGAGTACGTAGTATTAAAATCCACTTAAAGGATGGGGCAGAGCCAAAATGGTGACATAGAAGCAGGAAAACTACCTGAGCTTCCCCCATAACCAGCTAAAATGCCTATAGAATATGACTCTAAAACTTTAGAGCTACAGAACCCACAAAGTGACAGAGAGAAACAAATCTCCTGCTGAAGGCAGCCTGGTGGGCCAGCAGGAAGGGTCCATCGCAGCACACTGGGAGCAGAGCCCAGCCCCACATGAGCCTGCTATTTTAGCCCCAGGGCACCAACCAGCTGCAGCTAGAGGAACTTTGGGAGAGTGGATCACTAGCAGCTGTGGTGATTTGCAGAATTATCACAACAAAAATGCCACTGATAAAGTAAAAGGTCAATGTAGAACACTGTTGGAACTGGGGGGGGTCATTGCTGTCTGACCCCTGCCCCATGGGGTGAGAAGTGGCAGATGTGCGGTAGCCCTGGAGCCGCCTCCCCATGGCTGTTTCAGAGCTCCTGGCCTGCAGATCATAGAGGGAACAAGTGACCATTCTGAGAGGTAATTGCTCTTGCTTTAACCTGCTTAGATCTGGACCACTGGCTTGGGAGAAGGTCCTGGGGTGTGTGACCAGTTGCCAGAGTTTGTGGAGGCTTCAGAGAGGGCACCCAACTAATACCTCTGGCAGCTGTGAAAACCCCAGCAATTTCAGACAAAGCTCTCCTCTCTGGTAGCAGAGTTCTACTGTGGCACACAGCTCAAAAAGTCAAGTAATTGAGTGGCAACATGAGCAAGCAAAGGAAGCAAAGCAAGCACAGCAGTCAAACCTTAGATGCCTTTTTTGGAGGACAAAAAGGAACAAAAATGGAACAGGAGGAAGACAATGAAGTCAGAACTCCTGCACCAAAAGCTTCCAAGAAAAATATGAACTGGTTACAGGCCATAGAGGAGCTCAAGAAGGATTTTGAAAACCAATTAAGAGAAATAGAGGAAAAATTGGGAAGAGAAATGAGAATGAGGCAAGAAAATCACGAAAAGTGAGTCAACAACCTGACTGAAGAAAATAACACCTTAAAAATAGACTAACTCAAATGGCAAAAGAGGCCCCAAAAGCAAATGAAGAGAAGAATGCCTTAAAAAGCTAAATTTGCCAGATGGAAAAAGAATTTCAAAAGCTCACTGAAGAGAATTAGTCCTTCAGAATTAGACTAGAGCAAATGGAAGCTAGTGACTTTGTGAGAAATCATGATACTATTAAACAGATCCAAACAAATGAAAAAAATAGAAAGCAATGTGAAATATCTCATTGGAAAAACCACTGACCTGGAAAATAGATCCAGGAGAGATAATTTTGAAATTATTGGACTACCTGAAAGCCATGATCAAAAAAAGAACCTAGATATCATCCTTCAAAATTCTCAAGGAAAATTGCCCTGATATTTTAGAACCAGAGGCCAAAATAGAAATTGAAAGAATTCACCAATCACCTCTTGAAAAAGATCCCAAAAAGAAAACTCCTAAGAATATTAGGTTCTCAGGTTCCAGAGTTCGCAGATGAAGACGAAAATATTACAAGCAGCCAAGAAGAAACAATTTGAATATTGTGGAAATGCAATCAGGATAACACAAGATCTAGCAGCTTCTAAATTAAAGGATCAAAGGGCTTGGAATATGATATTCCTTAGGTCAAAGAGCTAGGATTAAAACCAAGAATCACCTACCCATAAAAACCTGAGTATAATGTTTCAGGGGAAAATATATCATTCAATGAAATGGAGGATTTTCAAGCATTCTTGATGAAAAAACCAGAGTTGAATAGAAAATCTGACATTCAAATACAAGAAGCAAGAGAACCTTGAGAAGGCAAACAGGGAACAGAAATCATAAGGAACTTATCAGAGATGAACTATTTTCATTTCTACATGGTAACACAGTAATTGTAACTTATGAAACTTTTCTCAGTATAAGGATAGTTGAAGGGTTAAATATAAATGTGTGTGTGTATGCATACATATATATGTCTATATAGGATGGTATATGGGCATATGAATACATATGTGAGTGTGTGTGTATATATATTTGTACAGGTATACATAGAGGGCACAGGATGAATTAAATAGGAAGGGATGATATTTAAAAAATAAAAATTAAGAGGTGAGAGAGGAATATAATGAGAGGGAGAGACAGAATAGGGTAAATTATTTCATATAAAAGAGGCAAGAGAAAACTGTTACAATGGAAGGGAAGAACAGGAAGGTGAAAGGGAATGGGTCAGCCTTACTCGAATTGAATTTGGTTTAAGGAGGGAATAACATACACACTAATTTGGGTATCTTACCCTACAGGAAAGTAGGGGGGAAGGGGATAAGAAGGGGGATGATAGAAGGTAGGGCAGATTGGGGGAAAGGGTAGTTAGAAGCACACACTTTTGAAAAGGGACAGGGTCAAAGTAGAAAATAGAATAAATGGGGGAGGGATAGGATGGAGGGAAATATAGTCAGTCTTTCACAATGTAACTACACATGTACATCCTATATTGAATTGCTTATCTTCCCAATAAGGGCGGGTGAAGAGTAAAGAAGAGAAAGAACTTAGAATTCAAAGTTTTAAAATCAAATGTTTAAAAGTTGTTATTATTATTATTATTTATTACATGCACTGGGAAATAACATATACAGGCATTGGGGTATGGAGATCCATCTTGCCATACTGGAAAGTTGGAGGGAGAATGGGGGAGGATATAAGAGAGAGCAAATTGGAGGAGGAGGTATTCAGGGGGATCGCTGTTCTGGGGTGTCGGGTAAAGGAAAGATGGGGAGAAAATTTGTAACTCAAAATCTTGTGGAAAGAATGTTGTAAACTAAAATAAACATAAAATTCAATTTAAAAATTAGTCATCTGATATTAAAAGTTCAAGAAGAATTTGCCAAATTATCAAAACACACAGGTTTAAAAATTGAATTTAAAAAATTGTTAAATGGTGCAACTAGGTGGTGCAGTGAATAGAGCACTGGCCCTGGAGTCAGGAGGACCTGAGTTCAAATATGGCCTCAGACACTTAACAAAAAACTAGACATGTGTCCTTGGGCAAGTCACTTAACACCAATTGCCCTCCAAAAAACAACAAAAAAAGGAAAAAATGTTAAATGAATTTTGACTTGGTATTAGGACAGAGTTTCCAGCAATTTCTCAAATGGACCTAAACATATTTCTGTCATTTTATACTACATATTATGTGAAGCAGCATTCTCAGCACTAATCAAAATATCTATCAACTCTGAAAATGCTGAAGATGCTCTACACCCTTCAATATCAAATATCCCACCAAGGCTTAATTCTTTATGTAAAAATAAACAATCACATCCATCTCATTAGTATGCAAATTTGCTTTCTTCTTTAATAAATGGTAAAATTATATACATACCAAAGAATTGTTTTAAAATAAATTTCTTTGTGATTTATTATCAATTTTAAAAATCCACTTAAATACCCAAAGAAGACTAGTAAGGTTGGTATATATGGAATGCAAGATGGATTAATTAGGGTAGGGGACAGTTTGATAGCATAGATCCTTAACTCAATTCTGTGATGCTTAATTCTTTCCATTAAGTTGTTTTTGTTGTTCAGTTGTTTCAGTCATTTCTGACTCTTTGTGACTCCATTTGGAGTTTTCTTGCCAAAGTTACTAGGGTAAAGGTCATTTCCTTCTCCAGTTTTATAGATGAGAAAACTAAAGCAAAGAGGGTTAAGTGACTCGCCCAGGGTCAAACAGTAAGTGTCTTAGACCAGATATAAACTCAGGAAGATTAGTGTTCCTGATTCCAGGCCTGGCACTCTATCCACTTCAAATCCTGACTCAAACATGTACTAGTCATGTGACCCTGGGCAAGTCATTTAACCTCTCTGTGTCTCAGTTTCCTCATCTGTAAGATGAAGGTTATAATAAGGACCACCTATGCAGGATCATTGTGAGGTCCAAATGAGTTAATGTTTGTGAAGAGGTTTCTTAATCTTAAAACCTTGTGTAAATGATAGAGGAGGAAGAGAGGGTTTTACATTGTGTAAAGGTATTTTGTTTTTTGAATATATATATATATATATATATATACATATGCACATATATGTATATATGTATTCAAAATACAAAATGTTCAACTACCAATAAAACCATGTAAAACCACACAAGAATGGCATCTATTTAAGATCACGCAAGACCTGATTTATGCTGATTTAAACTTGAACATCTTGAGTTCTTCACAGAATTTCCCTGCTTTCTCATCCTCTGCTGTAGATGTCAGTGGATGTGGCTACAGTTAACAAAGGAGATCTTCGAATACAGTATTCCAAAATGCAAGTGACATAGGCTTACAATTAAGAATAACATTCTGCAAATAATCTTTCAAGGGAAAAAATGACCTATAATGGAATTTAAAGCATTTCTGTTGCAAAGACCGCAAGCTGAGTAGAAATTAGGAGTGCAAATGCTACAGTCAAGAGAAACCTAGACAGTTCAATTTATTTTAACAACTGGAAGGGACTCTATGATGATGTTGAACTAGCATTCTGGTCACTGGAAAAGCAAAACAGTATCATCACAACTTTAGTGTTTTCAGTGGCTATTTAGGGAGTTAAAAAAGAAAAACAAAGGTCCTATGAGTAAATCAGTTCTGTTCTGAGGATTTGAAGAAAGGATAAAATGAATACACTCCTGTAAAAAAGAAGATGGAATGGGTGGAATTTATTATCTTATAATTTGATTGCCTTATAAGAAAGTATACAAATAAGAAGGGAGGGATCGGGAGAATAGGCATCAAATGAACTCTTATCTGAAATGAGCTTCCCCATGCTGTTGGAGGCATCAACACTTTTGCATTCCAAACTATTCTAGATCTGAGCATCAGTGTGGATGCTGTCCTTTCAGAAAGGCAAGTAGGTTTTGGATCAGGGTTGTCTGCTTATCTTAACAAAATGTTGAGTCTTTAGTCCCATCACATGAGACCTATTTTTTTGTACTTGGACCTTAATAAAAAAAAGTACTATGGTGCTCCTGACCCCTATTCCATTAGCCAGTGGGTTTCCTTTGATAATTATGATGTCGCCAGTGATACAGGGACATGCCTAACATTTGACCTTGCTTTTTAATTGTTAAGAATGTTACTATAGGGACGGCTAGGAGGCACAGTGAGTAAGAGCGCCGGCCCCAGCTTCGGGAGGACCCGGGATCCGTTCTGGCCTCAGTTACTTAGCACCCACACATAAATAACTAGCTGTGTAACTTTGAGCAAGTTACTTAACCCCAATGCTTTAAAAAAAAATGTTACTATGTTCCTGACTCAGTCATTCCTGAAAACAACTATTGCCGTATTTGTGCAAAGTACTCTTTATATATTAGCTTATATACTTTTTCCTCTCCCAAATATACCATCTTTTACTTGTTTTATTGAAGTTAATTTTGGAGTTACTTCTTTGAAAAGTTCTTTGGTGAGTTGAGGTTCCAGCATGTGTTCCTGCATAATGCACACTCATTTAATTAAGGGTAATGTAAAAGTTCATTAGTGAGGATGGAAAAAATGTGTGTAGTTCATCATGAATGATTGTGTTTTGAAAACTTGTCAACTTTTTTGTGGTTTTAGTTTCTTTCAAAACATATCTATATATGTGTATAACATATATACATATGACATGTATATGTGTGTAGTATATGCATATGATGTGTGTAACAGATACACACATGACATATTGTGTAACACATACACGTGACATGTGTGTGACATATATACATATGGCATGTGTGTTGATGTGTGCATATACGTGTGTGCCGTATACACATGATATATGTGTGTGACATATACATGTGACATATGCGTGCAACATATACATATGACATGTATGTGTGTAGTATATATAACATATATACACATGACATGTATATTGTGTTGTGCATGTGACACATGTGTGTAACATGTATACACATGACATATACACATAACATATACATTGACATGTACTTGTAACATGTATACACACGACATGTTTGTAACATATACATGTGACATATGCGCGTGTAACATATACATATGACATGCATGTAATATATACGTGTGGCACATATGTGTGTAACATACACATATGACATGTGTGCAACGTTATATACATGTGACATGTGTGTAACATATACGCACATGACATATATATGTATATATATTCTTTTCTTTCATAAAAGGAAGAAGATTATCCTTTCTGAATCAGCCGTATTCTCACTCTGGCTCCGTCACCTTCCCAGCCTGGAAAAAGCAACACTGCGTCTTTTTGAAAATTTACTATCTAGGCACAGACATTTTCCAGAAGACATGGAATGCTGTATAAAAGAGTCATTACTGGTATGTGCAATATTTTCATAATGAGAAGATTTTTTTATATTTTGCTTAATGTAGTTTGCCTTAGATCAGGGGAAAAACACAAGCAAAGCTAGATGGAGCTTCAAAATGAATCTTATGCTTGCTACCTCGTACTTAATTTAGAGCATTCTTCCTATGTGCCTTGCACACAATCAGGTAGAGGCTTGACATGTCGGGTCTATAGGAAGTGCTTAGTAAATGCTTGTTGACTTTTTTTAAAAAGCAACCAATCATGTTTTGTCCTTTTAGTTCTGTTCTCCTAAACATATGCTTCCTCTGAATTGCTCCTTTCTTTTCCTTCTAGAACAGTATTATTGATCTTATTTTTATTTGTAAAATCTTTCTTCATTTTAAAATAAATATAAATTTGATCTTTTAGTGATTGATTCTTTGACCTTCAGATACAAAATGACTGTTGGTCCTTTTCTGCAGGGATAGTGGCAGAATGGCTAAAGGAGAAACCATCTGTAAGCATTAGTTTTATTATTTAACTTAATGATAATTGTGAGATCCCTCTTCAGTGACCATGAATAGACATACTGTTGGAGGGACTGAATCACATCAGATGACATTGTCAGTATAAATGAAATCAGAAGATGAAGAGTTATGGCTAAATGGAAAGCTAGCTCACAGGTTCGCTTTGGAAAAGCAAATAAAGGAGTTAAGAGAATCAGTCTGTGTCATGGGGCCCAAAACAGGAGTTTGGTCATCTCATCTGAGGTTCTCATGAGAAAAGTGTTTGCAGAGACGACAAACAAGATAAATTACAACTCCTCCACTGACATCTACAGCAGAGGATGCGAAAGCAGGGAAATTCTGTGAAGAACTCAAGATGTTCGAGTTTAAATCAGCACTGACTTCAGTATAAAGATGTACTTAAGGAAGAGAAATGTTGGAAAACATGATTCAGGGATTTGTCCAAAATTCCAAAGTTTCACAGAACTAAACAGAATCTTCACTTATGTATCAGGAATACTTTCTTCAAGAAGAGAGGTAGATGTTAGGTATAGCAAGTGTGGATAAGAGCGGGAAAGCCTAGGAACTACTTCATCCAAGAAACACTTACTTTGCTAAGTGGAGAGATGTATAGGTAAGAAAAAAAATTATATATCTATATATAGTTAATTTTCTAAGTAAAGTTTTATGGAAAAAGATAATGGAAAATTATCAGTATCACCTCATAAAGCAGTGAGAAGCAGTGCAGGGAGAAATAGAAAAAGCATCAAGAGACCCAATGAAACCAGATCATTCCAAAGGATATAAGGATGAGACTAGAAGGCAGTGACGTGACTTAAGATGGAAAAGATCTGTCAAGATTTCTACAGCAAATTATTTTGTAAGTTGTAGCAAAGTGCTGTGTTTGAACTCCAGTATCAGAGTGTCTGGTGCGATGCCTGAGGGAGTAGGCCTAGCACTAAATGAAATAATCAGAAGTGTAGCTGGAATAAGACAAGTACGCACCCGGAGGTCTGTCTGTGTTGCCACGGCATATTTTGGGAATGTTGAAGGATTCATTCTCAGCATATCTGAAGAAGGAAAGGATGCCAGATACTGTGTAAAAAATAATGTACCTTGTTATCACCAACACAAGCTTATCAAGCAATTTCCCAGCAATACAAAATCTTTGTTTTTTTTTACTGTAACAAATGTTTTAATTTCACTTTTATTTGCACTCTAATGTCCTATTTACTTCCATGCCATAAGCTTTTGTTTCTTCAGTTTCTTCTGGGATATCTTTTTCTTTTGAGGAACCTCCTCTTCTGGTTTAGGAACAATATGTTTCTTTTCAGTAAGTATCATCTCAGTATGGCAAGGAGAACTCACATATGGGTTGGTTTGACCATGAGCCCTGTAAGTACGCCTTGTTAACCTGGATAATGACAAGAGAATTCACACCCAAGCTCTTCAGTTCTGTGTTACTCCCTGTATTTTTAAGCATATGCAGCAAGAATTCAGCACTCTTTGGGCCACTGACCCTGTGTCACATCCCATTGCTGAGCTTGGGCACACCTGCCAACTCCACCATTGTGTCGACAGAAAGGAACATGTTTTCAGATATGCATGCCCTTGATAGCCTGGGCTGTTTCACAGGTGTTCTTGAAGTAGACCCAGAGATTTGAACCTCTTGACTTGCATGATTTTGTGGGGTTCTCTGGATCAAGAGAGTACCTCACTATGTTAAACAACTCAAGGGCCAGTATACAATCTTTACAAAAGTAATCTACATGGGGCAGCTAGGTGACCTAGTAGACAAAGCACTGGCCCTGGAGTCAGGAGGACCTGAGTTCGGATCCGGCCTCAGACACTTAACACACACAAACAAAAACCTAGCTGTGTGACCTTGGGCAAGTTACTTAATCCCAATTGCCCTCAAAAAAAAAAAAAATAAACAAAAGTAATCTACATGGGGCAGCTAGGTGACCTAGTAGACAAAGCACTGGCCCTGGAGTCAGGAGGACCTGAGTTCAAATTTGGCCTCTGACATTAGCCATGTGACCCTAGTCAGGTTATTTAAGCCCATTGCCTCCCCCTATCCCAGTAATCTACATATTTATTGAGAGCATTGATAATGAACATTTAAGAAGGGAGTAGACAGGTTTCACAAACTATATCAGACTACAAGCTTCTTCTGTAATTATTATTGATTTACTATATAAAAATGTAGTATGAGAGCAAATTCTGCTTTAAAAACTCTTTCAACAAGGTGTCTTCCATGTATGGGTTAAATGCAGAAGATAATTTGAAGGATTTTACATAACTTTCTTCAGCAACTTTATTATTAACATAAAAGCAAAAATAATCTCAGAATCAAATTTTTCTTTTAAATTAGGTCTCAATTTCTGTAATAGGAACATTATTTTAAAAGTAAATTTTAAAAATAAATTAAAATTTTCTCTGCAACATGGTTTAGACTAATTTTTCTTTGAAAGATGACAAAGCTGTGCCTGGAACTTGATTGGCTATGTGTCCAAGGCTCAAGCTTCACTTCCCTGGATGCAGGTTCCTGGTAGCTTCTGGCTGTATTGACATGGCTTTCTGGTCACCTAAAGGCATCAAAAAGCTTATCCATGTGGAGTCAGGGCCCTTGAAACTTGGTGAATGTCCCAAGATCATATAAATCACCACATCCTTCACTAATGACCAGACTCCGTTGCATTTTTAGATGGAAGAAGGGAGTAAGAGAATGTTCTTTTAATATTTCTGTGTGTGTGTGTGTGTGTGTGTGTGTGTGTGTGTGTGTGTGTGTGTGTATATATACACACACACACACACACACACATATATATGTTATAATCAAAGTATAACAAAAATCACTCCCATTCCTTCCATCTTTTTTTTGTTTGTTTTTTGCTTTTTGGAGGGCAAGTGGGGTTTTGGGGGGTTAAGTGACTTGTCCAAGGTCACATGGCTAGTTGTGTTAAGTGCCTGAGGCTGGATTTGAACTCAGGTCCTCCTGACTCCAGTCCTGGTGCTCTATTCACTGTACCACCTAGCCGTCCCTCCTTTCATCTTTTTTCCCTCCCTCCATGATCCTTACTTACATTACAATTCTTAGGTTATTATTGTATCATCTAACTGCTTCCCCATCAGAATACAATCACTTGATCTTTATAAAAATCTTTCCTGATGGCTCGTTTATATTTGCTTTTTGTGTTTCTCTTTTCTCTTGTGTTTTTCAGAGTTTCTGCTAAAAATTATCTTTTAACCATTCAGTTTTTGAGTTCCAGATTTTCTCCCTCTTTTTCATCCCTCCCTCCCTCACCGAGAAGGCAAGTAATATGATATTCATTGTGCATGTGAGTCATGCAAAACATTTCCATATTAACCACGTTGCAAAAAAAAAATGATCTAGTAAACTCAGAGTTGATCAATTTTTTCTCTGAAGGTGGATGGTATTTTTCATAATGAGCACGTTGGAATCTTGTTATATTGTATTGATCAGAGTAACTAAGTCTTTCATAGTTGATTTTCATGAAAATATTGCAGTTATTGTGTATAATGTTCTCCTCCTCTGCTTACTTCACATCAGTTTGTTGTTCTTTAGTCCTGTGGGTTGGGAGTTGGGATTCTGCCCACCCAGGGATGCCAAAAACTGTTGTGGCTTTATGGTGTGTGTTGTGGTGCCAGTGTCTCAAAGAATTTAGAGCAGAACACCTCTAATCCAAGTATAGGCATTTATTGACAGTTGACACCCCTCAGATGCAGGGTAGGTTCCAAGAGGAACCAGCAACTTCAGAGAAAACAAGATGGATTTTTATAGGGTAAAGATGCAATTACATAACAGAAATTATGAATATTAAAAAGGCAGGAGGGGTTTCTCAGGGGATTAGGTAATAGGGGAAGCATCCCTTCTATGGTTCAGTCATCAAACATCCTGGTTGTGCTGCTTTCTCATTGGCTGGCTATTTGGTCTTGTCTGGTCAAAATAGACAGTTAGATATTGTGGTCCTGTCTTGGGCTAAATGGACGTGATTGTGATTGAGTACAAGAACAAACCTGTTCAAACATGTGAATTGGATCTGGGGACAGTGGCTAGCTAGAGGCGGTGGCTATATTGAGTCTGGGGGCCTGTGGTGTGGTTAAAGCCAGAGTGTGTGGTCAAATCAGGACATGCCTATTCAGTGAGGCCCACAAAGACGTTAGAATATTGGGGCTGGGGGAAGCTTTATTAGAATTCCATCAAGTTCATATAAGCCTTCCCAGGTTTTTCTGAAACCATTCCCTTCATCATTTCTTAAAGCACGGTAGTATTCTATCACAATCATACACCACTACTTACTCAGCCATTCCCTAATTGATAGCCATCCCTTCAATTGCAATTCTTTTACACCACAAAAAGCTGCTGTAAATACTTTTGTCCATGTACAAGTCCTTTTCCTTTTTCCTTTGATTATTGCTGGGTCAGAGGTTACTTTTAATTGCCTTTTGGGCATAGTTCCAAATTGTTCTCCGGAATGGTTGGACCAGTTCACAACTCCACCACCAGTACATTAGTCTGCCAATTTCTCCACTTACCCTCTAGCATTTATTTTCATTTTCTGTTATGTTAGTCTGTTTGATAGATGTGACCTTAGAGCTATTTTAATTGGCATTTCCTTAATCAATAGTGATTTAGACCATTTCTTCATGTGACTATTGATGGCTGATTTTTTTCCTTCTGAAAACTGCCTTTTTATATTTTTTTAACCACTTTATCAATTGTGGAATGACTTTTTTAAAAAATGAATTTGACTCAGTTCTCATATATTTGGGAAATGGGTCCTTTATCATAGAAACTTGCTTTAAAAATTTCCTCCTAGTTTGCTGTTTACCATCTGATTTTGACTACATTGGTTTTGCTTGTGCAAAAACTTAAATTTCCTGTTTTTAAAATTGTATATTTTACCTCCTTTGATTCACTCTCTCTTGTTTTTGGTCATAAAATCTTCCCTTATCCATAGATTGAACAGATAATTTTTTTCACGTTCCCCACTACTGCCCTAGTTTGCTTATGATATCACCCTGTATGTCTAACAATCATTTTGACCTTACTTTGTTATATGGTGTAAAGATATTGGTCTTTGACTAGTTTCTGCTGAACTGTTTTCCATTTTTCCAGTTTTTGTCAAGTAATGAGTTCTTGTCCCAAAAGGTTGGATCTTTGTATTTATCAAACATTTAGACTACTGAGATCATTTATTACAGTGTATCATATACCTAATCTATTCCATTCATCCACCTCTCTTATTTCTTAGCCAATACCAGATTGTTTTGATGATTACTATTTTTTTTTACATATTTTGAAATCTGGTTCTGCTAGGCTACCATCTTTCACATTTTTTTTCATAGATTCCCTAGATATTCTTGACCTTTTGTTCTTCCAAATGAATTTTGTTATCAATTTTCTAAGTTCTATAAAATAATGCTTTTGTGATTTTATTGGTATGGCACTGAATAAGTAAATTAATTTAGGTAGAATTGTCATATTAATTATATTGCATCAGCCTACCCATGAGCAATTAATATTTCTCCATTTCTTAGATCTGACTTTATTTACATTAAAAAATGTTTTTCAGTTTTCATATTATTTCTGATTTTGTTTTGGCAGGTATAATCTCAAGTATTTTATATTTTCTATAGTTATTTTAAATAGAATTTCTCTTGCTGCTGACTTTGTTGGTTTTACACACACACACACACACACACACACACACACACACACACACACACATATAAGAATTCAGATTTACTTGGGTTTATTTGTATCCTACAACTTTGGTAGAGTGGTTGATTATTTCAGGTAATTTTTTAGTTTATTCTCTAGGATGATAGTTTTTTTTTTTCTCATTGTCTTTTCTAATTGCTTCAATTTCTCTTTCTTCTCTTACTGCTGTAGCTAGCATGTCTGGTACATTATTGAATAATAATGATAATGTACATCCTAACTTCACTCTTTGTCTTATTGGGGAGTCTTCTAGTTTATCTGCATTACAGATGATGCTTACTCTTGTTTTAGATAGATATTACTTATTTTAAGAAAAGCTCCATTTATTTCTGTACTTTCTAGTATTTTTGTAGGAATGGATGTTATATTTTATCAAAAGCTTTTTCTGCATCTGTTCATATAATCATATTATTTTTGCCATCATTTTTATTGATATGGTCAATTATATTTACAGTTTTCCTAATATTGAACCAACCCAGTATTCTTGGTTAAAATCTTACCTGGTCATTAGAGTATGATCTTTGTGATATATTCCTGGAGTCTTCTTGCTACTGTTTTTTAAAAAAAATTTACATCAATATTCATTAAGAAAATGTGGTCTAGTATTTTCTTCACTTTTCCTTTCCCTGGTTGAGGTATCAAAATCATGTTCATGTCATGAAAGCACTCTTTTACCTATATTTTTTTCAAGAAGTTTGTGTAGTATTGAAATTAATTGTTATTTAAATGTTTGGTGGAATTTACTTGTGAATCCATTTAGTCCTGGGGATTTTTTCTTAGGGAGCTCCTTTATGACTTGTTCAATTTCTTTTTTTTACTTTCTGAATTTATTTATTTATTTTTAGTTTTCAGCATTCATTTCCACAACATTTTGAGTTCCAGATTTTCTCACCATCTCTTTCCTACCCCCCATCCCAATATGGGAAGCATACTGATTTCCCCTTCCCCTAGTCTGCCCTCTCTTATATGCTTCCCAATCCCTACCCTGCCCCCTTGGTTTATTTTAATTTTACGTTTATTTTTAGTTTACAACATTCATTTCTACATGATTTTGAGTTTCAAATTTTCTCCCCATCTTTCCCCTACCTACCACCCCAGAACAGCGATCCCCCTGAATACCTCCTCCAATCTGCTCTCTCCTATTTTCTCTCCCATTTTCCCTTCAACTTTCCAGTAGGGCAAGATGGATTTCCATACCCCAGTGCCTGTATATCTTATTTCCCAGAACATGTAAAAAAATAATAAGAACAATTTTTTAAACATTTGATTTTAAAACTTTGAATTCCAGATTCTTTCCCTTCTTTACCCACCTTTACTGTAAAGATAAGCAATTCAATATAGGTTGTACATGTGTAGTTACACAAAACATTTCCATAGTGGATATATTGTGAAAGACTGACTATATTTCCCTCCATCCTATCCCACCCCCCACTTAATCCGTTTTCTACTTTGACCCTGTCCCTTTTTAAAAGTGGGTGCCTCTAATTACCTTCCCCCCCAATCTGCCCTCCCTTCTATCATCCCCCCCTTATCCCTTTCCCCCCTACTTTCCTGTAAGGTAAGATACCCAAATTAGTGTGTATGTTATTCCCTCTTTAAGCCAAATTCAGTGAGAGTATGGTTGTTCCATTCCCTTTCACCTTCCTGTTCTTCCCCTTCATTGTAACAGTTTTCTCTTCCTTCTTTTATATGAGATAATTTATCCTATTCTGTATCTCCATATTTCTTCTCATTATATTCCTTCTCTCACCTCTTAATTTTATTTTTTGAATATCATCCCTTCCTATTTAATTGATCCTGTGCCCTCTATGTATACCTGTACACATACACACACACACACACACATACACATACACATATATACACACTCACATATGTATTTATATGCACATATACCCTCCTATATAGACATATATATGTATGTATACATATATATATATATATATATATATATATATGCACATTTATATTTCCTTCAACTGTCCTTACACTGAGAAAAGTTTCATTAGTTACAATTATTGTGTTTCCATGTAGGAATTAAAATAGTTCAGCTTTGATAAGTTCCTTATGATTTCTTTTCCCTGTTTACCTTCTCATGTTTCTCTTGGTTCTTGTATTTGAATGTCAGATTTTCTATTCAACTCTGGTTTTTTTCATCAAGAATGCTTGAAAGTCCTCTATTTCATTGAATGACATATTTTCCCCTAAAACATTATACTCAGTTTTTCTGGGTAGGTGATTCTTGGTTTTAATCCCAGCTGCTTTGACCTATGGAATATCATATTCCAAGCCCTCTAATCCCTTAATGTAGAAGCTGCTAGATCTTGTGTTATCCTGATTGTGTTTCCACAGCACTCAAATTGTTTCTTCCTGGCTGCTTGTAATATTTTCTCCTTGATCTGGGAACACTGGCACTTGACTATAATATTCCTAGGAGTTTTCTTTTTGGGATCTTTTTCAAGAGGTGATTGGTGAATTCTTTCAATTTCTATTTTGGCCTCTGGTTCTAAAATATCAGGGCAATTTTCTTTTTTTTTTTTTCAATTAAACAAATGCTGTATTAATTTCTGGTTTACATCATTCATTTCCGCCAGATTTTGAGTTACAATTTTCCCCCCATTTTTCCCCTACTCACACCCCAGAATAGCAGTCCCACCAGGGCAATTTTCCTTGATAATTTCTTGGAAGGTGATGTCTAGGCTTTTTTTTTTTATTATTATGGCTTTCAGATAGTCCAGTAAATTTTAAATTATCTACCCTGGATCTATTTTCCAGGTCAGTTGTTTTTCTGATGAGATATTTCACATTGTCTTCTATTTTTTCATTCTTTTGGATCTGTTTTTATTATCTTGATTTCTCATAAAGTCATTAGCTTTCATTTGTTCCAATCTAATTTTGAAGTAATTACTTTCTTCAGTGAGCTTTTGGACTTCCTTTTCCATTTGGCCCATTATGCTTTTTAAGGCATTTTTCTCCACATTGGCTTTTTGGACCTCTTGCCATTTGAGTTAGTCTATTTTTAAAGGTGTCATTTTCTTCAGTATTTTTTGGGGTCTCCTTTAGCAAGCTGTTGACTCATTTTTCATGATTTTCTTGCATCACTCTCATTTATCTTTCCAATTTTTCCTCTACTTCTCTTACTTGATTTTCAAAATCCTTTTTGAGCCCCTCTATCTCCTGCAACCAATTCATATTTTTCTTGGAGGTTTTTGATGCAGGAGTTTTGACTTTGTTGTCTTCTTCTGCTTGTATGATTTGTTTTTCTTTGTCACCAAAAAAGATTCTGTATTCTGATTTTTTTCCCTCTATTTGCTCATTTTCCCAGCCAGTTACTTGACTTTTGAGCCCTTTGCCAAAGTAGGACTCTGCTTCCAGAGTGGAGGATGCTTTATCCTAAATTTCTGGGGTTTTGTGCAGCTGTTGTCAGAGTTACTTCTGAGTACCTATGAATTTTCAGTTCTTCTAAGGTGATATTATTTTAGTAGTAATACTCCTCCCACTGTCTGTTCTCTGGTCTGTGAATGACCACAGTCGCTCTTCTTTGCCTCAGAGCTGTAAGGAGTATTCCTTTTCCACAGTCACCCCAAGCTCTATCGTGCCAGCTCTCCTCCTCATTCCAGGACCACCACCCAAGACTGTGTCCCAGATCCATGCAGGAAAAGCAAGAGCAATTGCCCTGTGCTCAGCATCTTGATCCCCCTGCCATCTGTGGGCCTGGAGCTCTGGAGGCAGTTGCTGCTGTGGCCATGGCTGCCATCACCTTCAGCACCCTGGGGCTGGGGCCACGTCGAGCTCTTGTCTCACCCAGGTCCAAAAGAGTTTCCCCACTGACTTTTTACTTTGTCTTCAGCATTTTGTGGGTTGAGAAGTCTGGAAACCACTACAGCTGCTGGTGATTCCTCAATTTCTTTTTCTAAGACAGGGTTATTTAACTATTTCCACTAATGTTAATCTGGTTAATTTATAACTTCTTAAATATTCATCCATTTTATTGAGACTGTCAGTTGTGTTTGGCATATAATTAGACAAAAAAAGTCTAATATTGCTTTAAATTCATCTTCATTGGTGGTGGTTTTGCTTTTTTCATTTTTGTACTGGTAATGTGGTTTTCTTTCATTTTTACAATCACATTAATTAATGGTTTGTCCATTTTATTGTTGTTGTTCTTGTTGTTTTTTAAATAAAACCAGGTTTTACTTTTACTAGTTCAGTTTTTTTTTAGGATTTTTATTTTATTGTTTAATTAGGAATTTTTAATTTGTTCTTTTTAATTTAATTTGTTCTTTTTCTAGTTTTTTTAGTTGCATGCCCAATTCATTCATCTGTTCTCTCTCTCTTTCTTGAGATAGGTATTAGAGATACAAATTTTCTTCTAAGTACTACTTTAACCACATCCCACAAGTTTTGTTATGTTGTCTCATTGTTGCCATTCTCTTTAATGAAATTATTGTTTCTATGATTTGTTCTTTGACCCACTGATTCTTTAGTATTAGATCATTTAGCCTCCAATTAATTTTAAATCTATGCTTCTACAAGTACTGAATATAATTTTATTGCCATATAGTCTATAAAAGTTGTACTTAGTATTTCAGCTTTTCTGCATTTGTAAGGTTTTTATGACCTAACACATGGTCAAGTTTTATGAACCTGCCATGAATAGCTAAAAAAGGCATTCCCGATTTCTACAGGCGTCTGTCATATCTAAGTTTTCTAAAATTAAATTAATTTAACTATTTTATTATTTAATTTATCTAGTTCTGAGAGGGAGAAACTTGAGGTCCCCCACTGGTGTATAGTTTTACTGTCCTTTTCTTCCTATAACTCATTTAACTTTTACTTCAAGAATTTCGAAGCTCTTGACATTTGGTACAGATATGATTAGTATTGATTTCACTTCATTGTCTATAGTACCTTTTAGCAAGATGTAGTGTTCCCTATTCTCTTTTTAAATTAGGTCTGTTTTTGCTTTTGCTTTGTCTGAGGTCATGATTGCTTCCCCTGTTCCAGTCCTTTCCATGTCAAGTTTGTTTCTTGTAAAGAACATATTGTTGGATTCTGATTTTTAACCCATTCTGCTGTCTGCTTCTGTTTTATGGATTATCCCATCATTTCAATCCCAGTTCTGATTGCTAACTGTGTTTCTTTGTTTTTGTTGTTTGCTTATTTTTCTAGACTTTTTCTTTATTTTGAATTTTATGGTCAGTTTGGGTTCTTTGCACATCTGGGCTGGGATGGAGGTGGAAAAGGTCACTCTCCCATCTTCAGGCTTTTTGCCTTGCTATTTTCACGGCTACTTCTGTGATTCCATGGATTTCCAGTGCTTCCAAGTTGGTGTGCTCTGTGGAGTGGTGTTATCACAGCTTTTCTGGTCTGTGTAATGGTCTTTACCCAGGAAAGTCCCCTGCTCCCTTGGGCCAGCATTAATTCTCCTTTCTGCCCTACAACTGCAACCAATAAATAGGACCCTTTCTGGATGCTTACAGTATTTTTTCTTTTTGCTGGAAGCTTCCTTGGAGTTTTCATTTTGATTTCTTTCTGGAGGTGACTGTAGATTATTTCCATTTCTACTCTGCTCTCTGATTCTAAGAGATCTGGGCAGATTTCCTTTATGATTTCTGAAATATGATGTCTAAGTTCTTTGGTCAGGGTTTTTAAGTTGTGCGGTGATCCTTAAATTCTCTCTCTTTGATGTTTTCCAGATCAGTTGTTTTTGGTATATGATACTCTATATTTTTTCTATTTTTTTCAGTCTTTTTTCTTTGTTTTATTATTTTCTGTTGTCTCATGGAGTCCATTGATTCCTTCGTCCCTTCTAATTTCAGGGAATCTGTTACTTGGGTAACGTGTTCTACCCGTTGTGTTAAGCTGTTAATTATCTTTCCAAATCTTTTCTCCATGCCTCTCATATCTTTTCCAATTCTCTTCTCTGTCACGTTCATTTCCTTTACTCCTCACTCCTTTTTAAAATTTTTATATCATTACTTCTAGGAATTCCAATTTATCTTATGGTTAATTTCTTTTTCTTTGAGGCTTTCTTGTAGTTGTTTTAAAGTTATTTTCTTCTACTTTGTTTTGGTCTTAGAAGTCCTTGGCTTTATGATAGCTCATTACCTTTTTTTGAAGTCATACTTCCAGCAATCTGCTCTAAGTAGGGAACCTGGCATTGCTATCCTAACTAGGAGCTCTTTGGAAGCTGGGTGTTTCTGGAAACACACCCCAAACCCCACTCCCAGTTGCCTTTCTGGTTGAGTAATTAATATATACTCTGAGCAACCATGAGCTGGGAGCTCTGTGCATTGTGTCTATGCTGATGCTGTGTTCCATGACCTTCTTAGCCAGTCTAGGGCTTAATTCAAGGTCAACTCTGGAAAACCCTGCACTGCATGCCTACCTAGGAGCTCTGAGTGTTGAGTCCAGGCTTCTGGCCTCTCTGGGAAACTCCTTAGCTGTTGGCTTTCTGATACGCACTGTTGGTTTAGCTGGTAATCTCAGTTCCTCCTCTGGTCATTTGCTTGTAGGTTGGATTTGTATTCTTGGGGGTGGAAAGATGACCTGTTGTGATTTCTCATTTCATTTCCCAACCTTACTGAAACCATTGTTCTCAGATCACTGTTGGAGTAGCTGTGGAGAGTGAGCTTAGATGTCCTGTGTCTTCCAACTCTGCCATCCTGGCTAGTCGCTCTTAATCATTACTTGTTTAGTAGTAGTAGGTATAGTTTTCTTTTGGAGGAGTCAGACTTGCTCTTTTCAGGAACTGTGAGAAGAATATATATGGACTGTAGAAAAAAATCAGTTCAGAAGAATATGGCTATTGGGGCGGCTAGGTGGTGCAGTGAATAGAGCACCAGCCCTGGAGTTAGGAGGACCTGAGTTCAAATGTGACCTCAGACACTTAACACACAAAAACTAGCTGTGTGACTTTGGGCAAGTCACCTACCCCCAATTGCCCTGCAAAAAAAAAAATAATAATAATATGGCATATTGCATCTTTCTTCAGTGAGTTTCATTAGCATTTAAATCTTTTTCTCATTAATTTTTGTAACTGAAGAAATAGTGGATACCAAGACTGCCTTTGCTATATTTTGGGTTTAGCAAATGAAGTAGAAAGAAGAAGATAATTTTTTCACCATCAAATATTAAGTCACCTGCTGGGCAACCAGGAAGGCGATGTAGACTTCCATCTCTTCTCTAGGACTCAGAGTACATGCCTTATGTAGAGTTTCCATTGGGATGTTCTGAGGTCTGCTGATACATAAACGGGAATACTTCCCAAAACTTCCTGGTGTGAGCCGAGGCATTGTCTTTTAAGTAGATTGTTGTTTTCTCTCAGCTTGTCTTTCCTCTGAATCTTCTTTTGTCGCTTATTTGTATTGTGTTTCTATTTGTAGCAGTGTTTCCTCTCTTGTATCTTACCTTTTACACAACTTGTATCATAATATTCTCTGCCTTATCCCTCATCCTGTAGAAACTGATTTTCCTTCTTCTGTAGGTCTTTTCAGAATTAGATTTACTAAATTAATTGGAATAACTTTGTAATAATTTATGGTTCTTACTGCTTTAATCTATAGGTAGATCAAATGAGACCGAGTTTAGTCTAAGGTCATTGTGCGCTAGTTTTAATGAATCCCCCCCCAAAGAAAGAAAAGTTAAAGAAATGCTTTGTTAGAGCATCTAGCACTTACTTGCATCTTGTCAGGATCATCTATAAGTCATCTCAGAGAAGTAAGAATGCATGCTATTTTAAAAACATTTTCCCAAGGAGATTGCGAAGTTATTTTGTGAACCCATTTGAGGTTTTGTCCTTAGTGACAGAAAGTTATTCTTAAAGCCAAATGTCTCTTATGTTTCAATTTAAGATGATCTCCTTTTTTTTTTGGTTGTTTTAGAATCATTATTGCCTTTCGGCCTTCTCTAAGACAAATAATTCCAGGTATTTTAACATTTTTTCATAGGCTGTATTATTCAGCTCTAGTCATTTTTCTGGTTATTGTCTGACCCTTTTCCTCCCTTTTTTACTTTAAAAGAGCTCAGACATGAGCAAAGTATTAACCATAAAAGTATAACACTGCTATCTACATGTTGAAGTGGAAAAATACTTCCATTAAATAATGCATACACAAGTTTTGGCCTCCAATTTACAATAAAAAATCATTTTCATTACATCAGACATTTATTTCTATGTAGGACAATTGATTTCATACTATCTGCAAAAAACACCAGGTTTCATAGTAAGTATTATGTTGTTTAAAAAACCTTTTTTTTTATTCAAGGAAGGAGAAATCATGGAAAGTGATATTTGATTTGATTTATTATACAGTTGTTAGGATATGTCTTTAGAATGCATTATGGTTCAAAAAGGTAATTACAGTACAAAATGATGAGCCCAAAGTTACTGACTGATTTGGAAGGTACTTATTAGGACACTTTAAAAAATAGTGCCAGAAAGTCAACTAGAAAAAGAATGAGTTAGTGATATGACTAAATGATTATTAAAGTAACTTGAATAACAACCTGTCTCATAATTGTATCATCTGACTAATTTATCATAGTAAAATATCAGGGGGTCGTGAAATGACTATGACTAAATATCAGAGAATCTATAGGACCCAAATAGCACAAGATTGCTGTGCATGTTTCTTCTTGCATCAGAAACCTGATATCCATTACATTATATTTGAATTCTGAGAGTAATTAAAGTGTGATGGTCTAAGTAACTTGTATTTTGTATAGGGTACTGTTAATTATGTTGTTATCCTTTGGGAAAATACAGAATTAGACTGGAAATTCTGTAGTTACCAAGACATAATAAAAACAAAAGAGAAAAAGTGTTATACAGGTTGCACGTCAGGAAATGACCTTCCTAAATGTTCTCTGGGCTCTCTGGAACTTGGAGGCACTGCATTTTCCAATACAACTACAAGAAAATAAAGACAATTATGTGAACAGCACCGACCTTCTAAAAGGACATGTTGTTTCTTAAATGAAAATAATTTTTCAGTAACCTATTTGCTTTCTCATCCCAGCTTGCGGCTTTCTCTCCCCCATCTACATGCCTACCCACAATATTTTGTTGCCCCTCTAAATGAATAACCGTGTTAACCCTAGTTTGTCATTTACTGTGTAAATTGTGCTAGAAACTCTTTAGAAGCAGATGTCCTTGTATTTCTGTGACAGCCAGGGTACAGGAAGACTGTAATCCCTAAATTCAGATTCTGACCTTAAAAACTGATGTCACCTCAAGCTCTGAAAGCCATTCACTAATCATGCAGCTTTCTTGGCACCATCCACTTTCCCAAGCCTGGCTCAGAATCAGAAGTATGTTATGTTTTCCAGTTAAGATTCAAGCTTTGGAGCCCAGAATGCTATTGTTTGGATTCGACATGAGAGTGGAAAGTGCTGGGTGGGTGGCATGGCGACACTATGTTGTGCTACCATCCAGCATACCAGGCTTTAGTATTGTACTCTGGTTCCCATGCCCTTCCTTTACCCCACTCCTTTGGCCAGTCCACAGCACTGACATTCCTGCTAGATCCAAAAGAACTGCTTACTCACCTTTCACAACTAGTTTTGTTCATGAAAAAGAGGTAGGGAACAGTAGAAAAGGAGAGAAACATACACAAGTGATGCAAATACATCATTTTTGTAAGTACCTTTTCTAAATCAAATTTTCCGTATTATTTTTCAGCAAAAAGTCTGCTAAAGTGAACTAAAATTATTTTCTCTACTGGTGGCTTTTTCTAAAGTGTTCAATCAAATGTTTAGCCTTATTTGCTTATATACGGGATACGATAAATTGGGTTCTTGTCTTAAATGAAAATTCCTCATTTGCAGAGATTTTAATCCACTATTTTATTTTCTAATAGCTAAGAAAATATTGTAAAAACGGAAGTATTTATTCTGTCCTGAATGAAATCTACACTTGTTTATGGTTGAATGACCTTTCAATAATGCCTTAGTTTTTAACATCTGTTATATCTTTTCATTAAAAGTTAATTCTTTAGTCTGTAATATATAATTTAACAATATAAAATAGATTTTTTCCCACAACTACAAACAACCATTATACTTGTGACTGAAAGCCAGTAGGAATCTAAACTCTCTACACTCGTTATACTAACCAGTGTGAGCCTCTGGAGGGCACCAGATCCTTTGACACCATCCTTTAAAAAAAAAAAAGTAGATTTTATTGATGCATTTTGCCTTTACAGTTGTTTCAGTACCCATCCCATTCCAGATTGAACCCAACTTTATAACAAAGAAAAAAAAAAGTAAAATTATCTTAAGAATGTAGCCTTTTAGCTGAAAGAGGTGTCACTGTCCATATGTGCCAAACCTTTCTACAGTGACCACATTTGATAATGTATACAGCATTCTGCTTGTGTTCCTCTGCTTTTCTGCCATTAGCAGGGTGGTGTGTTTCATTAGCTGCCCTGGGACCTTGACTGGTTTTTCACTTACTCAGAATTTAGTGATCTTTTCATTTACATTGTAATATTTGTTGTATACATTGTTCTTTTGATTCTATTTCTTTCATTTTTTTTACTGGGTCATTAGTCTTCCCATGTTACTCTGAATTCCTTGTATTTATAATTTCTTCCTGCAAAATAATAATCCATTAATTATATATTAGAATTTTTTCAGCTATTCCCCTTTTGATTAACACCTACTTTGTTTTTAGTTCTTTGCCACTACAAAGGATGCCACCCTGAATATTTTGGAATGCAATATATTAAACCTTTATTTCTATCTTTAATTTCCTTGGAGTATATGTCAAGTAGTATGCTAGATCAGAAATTACCTAGAATTGCTTTCACTTTCTTGCATGGTTTCAAATTGATATGCAGCACAGTAAGACAAATTCCCAGCCCTACCAACAGTGTATTTGTATGCCTGGTATCTTTCTTTTGCAAGGTAGGGAATGTCATTTTGAAGTTTCTTTTTTCCTACTAGAATGTGAGAATGAATGAAGAATAGTCAGAGAGGTTAAGGGAACCAGAGTAATAGTAGAACTGGGCATCTTTGGAAGTCAAGGACTAATAATTAAGGCAGTGGAGTGCCAAGGGTCCTTCATTCAGACAAGTCTGCAAAAGTCATCTATCTGGTTGTAAGAAACTGCTTTGTTCAGACTTTTATTTAGCAATCAAAACAAGACTTAGCTATGATAATTGCCACTTTGTCCTTCATTTCTTTCTCCCCATTCTCTATACCATAGTATTAAAATAAGCTTTTATGCTTAAAAAGCAGAGATACATTTGGTATTTTGTTAAGTTAAACAAAAAAGTACAGGAGTGACAGATTTATCACTAATTAAACAGTAATTGCATGTACTAGAAAAAACAATCTTCAAGTATAAACAACATCTGGTAAGGATTAAAAAGAAAGAATAATTTCTTCAAACTAAAAGTTGTTGAAAGCAGTTTGTATATTTTGAAACAAATAGATCTTGTAATGTAAAATGGGTGTTTACATTCTTCTTGTTTAGTGTTTTTTAGCACTGGAAGAAATAAAGAAAAAGATAATGGCACAATGAGAAAAATATATCAATAGATAGACCTTACTTTAGTGGCACAAGCTGAATTTTGGTAAAATGAATCATTTTAAATTTAGTTAAAGATTTCATTATTTGAAGGAAACCCATGGTGGAGAATCCTTATTTAAAATTAATTTTTTTTCAAGTAGAATCCTTCTCTAAAACCCTCTCCTATGATACATTGAGTTTGGATTTTTGTATAAAAGGTATTTCTAATTCAGAATCCATTAATTCACAGGAAAATTATAATTTTAGATTAGAGAGAACAGATGAGCCAATTAGGTGGCAACCAGTTTATTAGTGGGTATCTGGATTTATCTGGTCAGTTCTTGCATCCTTACTTATGAGTCTGGCTTTCAACTCTACTACTTGACTAAAATGAAACTCTTAACCTAAAAACTCTTAATTACGTAATCTAGCTGCCTTTTCTTAGTTCTCATCTTCAACTTTTGACCCTATTGGCCAGCCCGTCCTGCCGATGCCTCCCTTGGCCTCTATGACCCTGCTTTCTTCTGGTGGTTATCCTACCTGTGCAGTCACTCCTTTTTCATTTGCTAGACTTTTAATGCCTCCCTAAGGTGGTCTTCTCTTCTTCCCAACAACCTCTCTTAGTAATCTCATCAGCTGTCTTGAGTTCGGCCGACTTCCAGATCTTTCTAGCCAGTCTCTGTCTCCTGAGGGCCAAACCACCATCCAATAGCTACCTATTGGACATCTTCACAAGGGTACACATCTCAAATTCACTATGTCCAGAATGGAATTCATTGGTTTCCGTCCCCAGACCCCACCCTATTTCTCCTCTAAATTTTCTTTTTCTTCCCTCTCACCCCAAATCCCACCATCTTTTCAGTCACCTAGGATCACAGTCTTAGAATCATCTTCCATGTACTGGATCTGGAGTCAGAAAGACCTGAGTTCAGATCTAGCTTTAGACATTAACTAGCTGGATGAACCTGGGCAAGTCCCTTATCCTGTGTCTGCCTTGCCTTCCTCAACTATAAAATGGGGATAATGACAACGTCTGCCTCTTAGGGTTGTTGTGTGGATCAAATGAGAGACATTTCTGAAACACTTAACACAGTGCTTGGCATGTAGTAGATATTTAATAAATGCTTTCCCTCTTCCTTTCCCCTCAATCCTCCCTTCTCTTATGATCAGCCAGGTGCTATGTCTTGTTGATTCTACCCCCACAAAATCTCCCTTCTGTCCCCTTCTCTTTATTCACATAGGCCCCCTTCACTTTTTGCCTATATGACTAGAGTAACCTCTTAATTGGTCTTCCTGCCTTCAACTTCTCCCCCTGCTACTCTGTCCCCAACACGGTTACCAACATAATCTTCATCAAGTACAGGTCAGATCATGTCACTTCCCAGTTCATGAATTTGAATCCCTCCTGCCTCTACATTAAAATATAGATTATTCATCTTGACTATAAAACTCTTACTAATCAAACCCTGACCTGTGTTTGTAGAGTCATTCTAGACTCGACTCATCATAGAGTTTGAAGAGTCATTCCACATGACTCTTCTTCATGTATAGACAGATGTTCCAGCCAATACACCTGCTTTCTGTTCCTGAACTCAGCATCTTACCTCCTGTTCTGTGCCTCTCTGCAGACCATTCCTCATTCCCACCTTCCAAAGTCCCTAACATCTTCCAAGGTATAGCTTAGGTATCATACACTCTGTGAAGGACTTCATAATCTCCCCGCCCCCTTCATATTATATGTTGTTTTCTTATCTTTGTATGTATTATGCCCCTCCAGGACAATGTAATGTTCTCGAGGGAAGGAACTTTTTTCCTTGTTATCTCTTAGTATAAGTCACTTAACTCCAGTTGCCCTGCCTTCCCCCCTCCAAAAAAGCAAAAAAAAAAAAAAGAAAAGAAAGTTGACTAGAATACTTAAAAATTAATTGACCTGTTTAGGGTCAAATGGATAGGGGAAGGGAAAATGTGTTTAAAATCTGAACTTCTACAATGACTAAGTTTTTCCCTGCCTCATGGAGGCTTATCTAAGGCAGGATTTGAATCCAGAGGGGTTTTTTTTTGGGGGGGTAAGGGGGGTTAACCTCGATATATAAGATCTATATCCATTAATAGGATGCTGCCTTTTTGCCTTGCCATCAGCACATTGAAATTGAAAACTAAGTATCAAAAATGAAAGAAAAATGAGAAATATTTTTTCCTTAGATTCCACCAGGTTACGTACTGTTCTCTTTCATGTGACCTACCCAGTAAACAAGCATGGACTCTGAAGAGTAGAAATCAGTGTTACTCAAGTATGTAGAAACAACAAACCTCTCCCCCATATAAACAAAGGCACAAATGCTACATAACTATTCAGCACTTACTAGAGGTTAGGCCATCTTTTTATATTCAGTTTAACTCATGATCCTAGGAAAATGGAGAGAGAAAAGAATCACAAGACTGGAAATTAGGGAAAGAAGCTATAGCAGGGGGAGAATCTAGGCTAGTAAAGAGATATCAATGCATATGAACTGAGAAAAAACTATCCAACTGTCAGTTATGAAGTCAGGGATGAATGGGGGGGCAGAAACCATATAGCAGGGAATGGTGAGTGAATAGATGTTCTCAGTGCCTAGCACACAGTAAGCACGTTAAATAAGTATTAAATGCACTCAATTGTCATCTTTCTACATTCCCTTTCAGATACGTAGTTATGAAGTAGGAAATGAAAATCAAGTCAAATTCTTTATTACATCCTCAGCTGGATTTGAAATAACTCACAAATGAAAATGGTTAAGCCATATGGAGAAGATAATATCCTGATAAGCAGCAGGTTTTCTTTGGGATGGAGAAAAACAAACTTGCAGATGAGAAATAGAAGGGCTACTTTTCTCTTCTTATTATTTTTATAGGAAAGAGAATAGCTTTGTTCTTCAAAATTCAGAATAGAATTCAGAAGCTCTGTATTCTTTGATAATACTGAACATCTCTGTTTCTGTCTTTGAACACTTGTTTAAAAATACAGAAATGTTATATGTCCTTTGTGTATTTTCTGATACTATGAAAGGTACTGAGTGAATTTTGATAAATTAGCTTTGATCTCTACATAAAAATTACCATTACTTCAATTCAGGTTAGTGAGAATTCTGCTAATATGAGAAGTAGCCTGAATTTTGCTTTTGTGATTTGATATCACCAGACTCTGCTTCATGGGCTCTGATGCTTTTGAATGTTCATCAGGGAATTCACATCACAGTGATGTGCTTGGGGAATGTCAAAAGTTTCATTTTCAAAATGGTCAGTAAAGACTGCAACTAAGAAGGATCTGTTCAAAGTTTCAAGGCAGCAGAAGGGAAGCTTTTTAAAATCTGAACTTCGACAATGATTATTTAAATAGGTTTTTCCCTGCCTCATGGAGGCCTACCTGTTTTTAAAAAAAACTAAAAAATCATAGGCATAGATTGTGAATAGCTGAAAGTCAAAAATTGTGAACAGGAGGGCTTCTCCAGAGACAAATGCATAAAAAAGAAAGCCAGAAAGGATATTACATGATTTGAAGACACTAAAAAATATTGAAGTTAGTTAAACAAGACAGATGCTTAGCTTACTACAAAGCATTGCATAAAGGAAAGCAAAGTTCTGATTGTTTGGGTGAATTGAATGAACCATTTCAACATTATTTTCTTGATTTTTGTTTTCTTGCTTATTGTGATCGCATCCTTATTCTGTGTATTTGGTGAATATATTTCTTCTTCTATTTGGAAATTATATTAATACTAAATGAATTCCTTACAGGCTGTATGTGTAGCTTTCTTAACATTTAATGGGGAAACAGGGATAACTAGAAGAGCACAATGAGACCAAAGCAAAGAATAATTGGATAGCATAGCTAAAAGATAACTTAAAGATGATCTAATTCAACTGGAAGCCTAGGCCCAGAGGAGCTAACTGATTTACTACTATCTATGATCCCGTAACAGGCCAGTGACTAATGGGTAGTGCCTAAACTAGGAGCCCTTACTATAATCCAGTACTCTTGACTATACTATGCCATTTTAACTTTAAGAAAAATTTCAAAGTAGCTATATATATATGTATATATATATATATAGCTTATATTTTTCCCCTTTCCTACCTTCCTTCTTACTATAGAGGGGTCACAACCTAGGAGTCATCCTGGATATCTCACTATCTCTTACCCCCTCATATCCAATCTGCTGCCATTGCCTCCATTTTTGTGACATCTCTCACTGCCCCCTTCCCTGACACTAACACCACGTTAGTGCCAGCTCCCATACCTTCATACCTTGATGATTACACTAGCAGTTGGTGGGTCAGCCTACCTCAAGTATCTCCCCATTCCAGTCCATCTTCCATTCAGCCACTTAGAGGATTTTCTTCAAATGCAATTCTGAACGTGTCCAGTCAGCAAACTCCAGTGGCTTCCTGTTGCTTCCATGAACAAATATAAAATGCTGTTTGGCATTCAAAGCCCATCATAACCTAGCCCCCTTCTACCTTTCCAGCACTGTACTCCCTAACATGTACTCCTCAATCTAGTGACACTGGCTTTCCGGCTGTTCCATGCACAAGAGACTCCCTCTCTCAGCTCTGAGCATTCTCTCTGACTTTCCCCCATCCCTAGAATTTCCTCCCTCTTCCAGTACAGCTACTGACCTGGCTGGCACCCTTTAAGTCCAAGTTAAAATCCTACTTTCTACAGGAAGCCTTCCTTGATCCCTCTTAATTCTGGTGCTTTTTCTCTGTTAATTATTTCCTATTTATCTTCCATATAGCTTCTTTTTCTATATTTGTTTGCCTGTTGTCTCCTCCATTATATTGTAATCTTTTTGAGGACAGGCTCTGCTTTTGCCTCTTTTTGCTTAATACTTAGCACAATACCTGGCACATAGTAGACATTTAATAAATATTGATTGATTGATTGACGTACTTATTGATCTGTAAGCATCTATAAGTGCTGTACTTTTCAAATCGTTTCTGTAGGAATGTTTTGTCTATGAACAAATCTCTAGAAGAACTTTTATTAATCATAAATGAATCTCATTGACACATCACATAGTTTCTGTTTCTGTTTGATTTTTTCTGCACTAAGTATATGTTCTTTAATAAAGTCCTACTCTAGTACCTTGCTGCCCTCTTGGAAACAGATGAGCTATCCTGCTGACAAACCCTGTGGAGTTTTTGTTTCTCATTTAGTAGCTACAGAATTTCTCCATCGAATTTTCATTGAACCAATTCTGATGTTTACAGGTGTTCTGGTGTAGATGAACAAATGTGGTGCTGTGCACCAAGTCTCTGAAAACTGTTCACTCCTCTTCTGCTCCATTTCTACTCAACTACACTGTGTGCTGACTCAGTTTTCCCTCTGAGTCATCAATAAATTGTTCACATAGGGAGATAAGCTCTAGCCTGTTGGCATTGAGTCTTCTGTTTGGGGCCACCACTTTATCTTGGAGAAGATGAGTAAGCTGGCCTTTGTTTGCCAGCATTGTTTTACTTGGGGCTGCTAATTGAATATGGTACCTGTTGTGTGGGGTTCGGAGACCCTAACCCAAAATTGACTATTCGGAGACTTCTCAAAGTGAAGGTAGAAAGTTTTATTAGAATCTCACGAGAAGCAGGCAGTCCTGTCTCTGGGAAATCCAGGGAGAGGAGGCTACCTTACAGGAGCAGAAACTGGGTTAAATAAGCAAGGGTTACCCACCACTCCCAAACATTAACCTAATTATTACTAATGAGGCTCTAATTTTGTTAGATAACATACATAATATATGAGGCCCACTACACAAGCGCAGTAACAACCCCAGAATACTGAACTGCCTTCAGTCCAACCTAGATGTGTCCTTATCTGGGCCTGAGGATCCCAAGGCCTCTGTCTGCTTTCTGATTGGTCAAATCCACCTGCTGCTGCCAGCTCCTTTTATTCTACATTATTTCATTTTTAGTATTATCTAGAAGTTCTCTGGGAACTGGGAACCCAACTTCTTCCCAAGGCTTCTGTCTGGTACTTTTATCAATAGTCTTGTTTCAGCAATTCTTACAGCTCTATAGAAACTTAACCTTTCACTACCTCTCACACTACCATTCCTTTCCCCAGACTAAAAACACCTCTAATTTGGTCTCAGTAGTTAATCCAGTCAGTTGTATTAATACTCAGTAGCTCTTACATGACCTTGAAGTACACAATGACTTATGTGTGTGTATACATATATATGGGGAAACAATACTGAACTTAGTTACAAAATATAAGGAAGTAATAAGAATGTATATACGATGTTCAGAATGGGGAAACTTCACTGCAAGTTGTCCCTCACACTGTTGAATCCTCTCACAAAGTGCAGGTGAATCTTTGAGAGATACAAGATTCTTGGTTCAACAAGAAGGCAGATGAGATTCAGTTCTATGCTGGTGGCAGTAATCCCAAGAGCTTCCATGATGCCCAGAAGACCTCTTGTGCACTTCAGCTGTTCAGTACTGATGGAGTCACACTGACCAGTGACAAGGACATGGTCCTGGAGAGATGGGCTAAACATTTCTA
Organism: Gymnobelideus leadbeateri; assembly: GCA_011680675.1. Classification (NCBI taxonomy): domain Eukaryota; kingdom Metazoa; phylum Chordata; class Mammalia; order Diprotodontia; family Petauridae; genus Gymnobelideus; species Gymnobelideus leadbeateri. The sequence continues at coordinate 103,493 of WOXC01012254.1, forward strand.
TAGTGTCCTTATCAGACCATCATCAACCAGCACTGAAGCCATTGATCATATGCCTCAGCTTGTAATCACTTCTTCTGTAGCTGAACCTCCAATAAAAAGGAGGTAACCAGTGCCATCAAGCTCCACTTTAGTGGCAAAGTGCCTGGCACTGATCATACCCCAGCAGAGATCTACAGGGCTCCATTATACAGAAGCTGACTGAAATCTTCCAGATTATATAGTAAGAGAAAGTCCTCCCCCAGGAGCTTAAGGATCCCTCCATTGTCCATTTCTATAAAGGAAAAGGAAACAGGTTGACCTGTAACAATCACAGAAGGGTCTCTCTCTTCGTCATTGATGGCTAGATTCTTACCAGAGCTCTCCTTTATAAGCTGACCCTTCACCTAGAAGATGCTTATCTACTTGAGAGCCATTGTGGCTTCAGAAAGGGCCAATGAACAGTTCATATGGTGTTTGCTGCCCACTATTCCAGGAGAAGTACCAGGAGCAGAACAGAGGTCTATACACAACATCTGTCAGTCTGACAAAGACTATTGATACTGTCAGTTGTGAGGGCTTGTGGAGGATCATGGCAAAATTTGGTCATCCAGAGAAGTTCATCATTATTACGTATGCCAGTTCTACAACACTATGCTTGCCCAGGTTCTGGATGATGGACGATGCTTTCACACTTTCCTAGTCACCAGTGGAGTGAAGCAGAGTTGTACTTGCTGCCATGCTTTTTAGCATATTTTCTGCAATGTTGTCAGTCACCTTCAGTGAAGATGAAAATGGCATCAAGATCAGCTTCCGACTGATGATAAATTATTTAACAACTCCAGTACTTCAATATGGCGTGGGAGTAACCTTGGGTTTTTAAAGGTTATGCCAGTGGAAATCATTTGCCATTCCTACTGAGGGGAAAGATATTTAGTATAGACCTGTCAACTGACAGTGTCAGTTCTAAGAACCAGCCTATATAAATTCAGAAACATCAAGTTGGTTAACATAGGTTATGTTAGGAATAGCAATTTCTGAGGACAGTCTACCATGATCTTGCTGAGTGGAAAGAGCACTCACATTGATGAAATAATCAATGCTTGATGTATTGGGATGAATATAATACCAATGTATTCTTCAATTATATTTTTATTGTCTGATATTTCTCATTTAAGGGATCCTGAGGAACTCTTTGAGCATTTTTCTGCAAAATGTGTATTAAGGTTGCAATATTCTTATAACACTTCATACGCAGCAGTTGAATGTTGGCATCTCTGTTACACACGAGCAAACGGAAAAGACAACTCAGTTGCTTGCCTGAAGTTAGAGTTGAGAAAGTAATCTGGCTCTTCATATTTCACAGATCTGACCTTTTCTGCCGGATGTTTCTTAAGTACATAATTTAATTAAGAACATTATAGTTATTTTGATATTGATGTAGATATTTTGATATTGAGGCCAAGTTCCATGGGAGTTAGGAACGAGGAGAAAGAGGACAAAAGAACTTTAATTCAGATATTGTCACTTTAAGGTGTAGAATTATAACTTAGAAGTCACAAGGCTCTATTAAAACAGTCCGGCACATCAGGGCTGCTTCTTGGGAGACTTGGGCTGCTGAGAGCTCTTTGCCTCGTGCCCGAGCAGCCAGCTATGAGTGCTGGTGAACACTAGAGGGCACACGTTCAATGCAGGAACTGACAACGTAATTTTAAAACTGACTAAAATGAGTAGAAACGCTTGTGGAAATGAGGTGCATTCCTTTTTTAGAGTGTGGTCAAAAACAAAACCAAAAAACTTGAGAAACATTGTCCTGGTTTCTGGAAACTGGGCGGTTTTGGTAGTTTTTATTAGTTGGGGAGAGGGTGGGGGTTTTGTGGGGTTGAGATTTTTTTTAAGCCGCTGTAGGAAAATGCTCCCTAGAGAAGATCATATTATTTATAACTCGTTAGGACTTAAAAAATGTTTCTATCATATGCACCACATGCCAGTAAAGCTTGTGTGGTGACAGTTCAGATAAAACCTTTGAAAATTTCTCCCTTCAGAATAATCATAGGGATGCTGCTGTAGTTGTCACCGGATTTTAGTCCTCCTGATAATGTAAATCACTCAGGCTAATTATTTTAACTCTTTCATGTGTCAGGTTCTTCATTTTTCATCTAGTGATAGCACTAGTCACAGAATAGTGGCCTTGTTAAGTATATAAAGCATACGTGAGATTTTACCTCTAAAAAGAACTTTGATCGCTTAGAAAGATATCATATTACTCTAAGATTTACATCACTGTTATCATCAGTCTATCACAAGCATTTATTAAGTGCTTATTATGTGTCAGATCCTGTCTTAGGTCACCCAAAACCATGAAACAATTCCTGCTCTTCGGAGGCTTACATTCTAACAGAGGACACAACATACATAAGTATATGTTAATTAATTGTGAAGGGAATAAATACAAATAAAATATATTTCATCTTTGTACTGAACTACTGTAACTGGAAGAACCACAAAATCGTTTTGTTTTTGTTTTAATCACTAGAGCGATTGGTTGTTTTTGCACAGTGAGAAAATGTTGACAAAGCATTTGCAACGTAGAGTTCTCTGCTAGACTTCTTTTATGTATTAAGAGAAATAGAACATATAGTCCATGACTTCAAGGAGCATACAGTCTAATTGAGCAAGTAAGACAGAAACAAATATATAAAGCAGTAAATGTAAATGCCAGATTTGGGGGGGAAGGGAAACTGCCATTGCGTGCTTTTTTCTCCCCATCATAAGAGTCAGTGAATGATTATTTAATCTTTTCTAGCCTAGGAAAGAACATGATTTTAGTTTTTCCTAGCCCAGGAGGCTCTTTTTCTTACACTGGTAATAACATGATAATCCACACCCTTGGTAATGATAATGAATTGTTGATGTCATTTTCATTTTCTTGATGCTTTTTTTTCCCTCTTATAGCCTCAAGCAGCCTGCCATCCCAGCATATTCAGAATTGTTGATGAAATTTTTCGGTAAGTGTCATTTAATGTTTTTTTGGGCAATTAATCTAAAACAGTCGGTTTTAAATCTAAATTTCAGTGACTGACAATAATAACGTCAGACTTTTTTTGACATTTAGAGTTTAAGTCCTTTGCATATTTTTCTGTACTAGCTTTTTCCTCTGTTGAGAAAAACACAATTATCCAAAGAAGATACAGGAAATAATCATACTCAGAATAGAAATTTTGAATTGTAAACATAAGGTTTATTTAAGATATCTGTCTTGTTATTTGCTTTTTGTGATTCTACTGATAATGTCAAAGCAGTATTCCATCAGTTCACTATGGGAGTTTCTCAACACAGAATACTGGGAAGCAATGTGTTCAGCTCACCACATGGGGGCCAGCCATTCATTATGAGCTGATTTAAAGTCTAAGAAAAGCCTTTAGACCATAATTGTGCTGATTCTGTTATGGCATTCTTCCGAAAGGAAAACAAAGCCATGTGTATAACCTTAAAATCCATGAGCTGTCTTTCTTCAGAATTCTGTTAATGGGAAAATTAGTTTAAGTTGTTCTAGTTCCTTGGAAAGTGAATTTAGGTCTCCCAGTATAAATTGCAGAGATCAGGTGATCACTGGCATGACTAGATTATTACTATTTATTTGCGGGGAGGGCGGAGTGGTTAACCTGACATTTTGAGACTAAACTGGGGGCACGAAGTTCTGATCACCTTTGCAGTATTTAAAGATTTTATCGATCTACTGACTTTTTGAAATATCTTCAAGACATTGGATATTGCTTCTAAAAGCTCTACCCCTTGGGAGGTAGCTGATATATATATAAAGGAATCTAAAAGGAGCTGATATATCTAGGAATAAGACCCCACTTGTAAAGATTGGATATTCTGAATTCAAATTTTTAAATGAGAAGAGAAAAAAACCTTTGGAGTATGGTTATGAATTAGGTTGATGTTTTAGAAAAAAATGCATAGAAATAATAAAACCAAATATTATTTAATTAAAGGTAATTTTCTTACTTTGATTATATATATTTACAGTGGTTCATTTTTCAAAGGGATTAAAAAATAGAGAAGTTGTATTGGGGCAAAAAACTTGGTAATCCATGTCCTATTTGTTTCACCTGGATTTTTTTGTTTACTTGTATGCATGTCACTTTGGCTGTTTAAGTTTTGTTTCTCAGTTTACAAAGCTGGTAATATTTAGAGCAGCCTGTCTTTTCATCATTGTTAATTCAATGAAGGATCTTGAAATATATATGATAAAGCTTATCCTGAATTACCAAAAAACACAGAAATAAAGCTTTGTTTAACAGGATTTGTAGGAAGTTTTTAGGCAAGCTGATTAATTGAAGTAGTTCCAAACATAAAAAGAATATTTTCACATTTTTCCCTCCTTCAATTAATGCCAATGTGGCTTATATTAATAATCAGACTTGTCATAATTTGATTTTACAATGCTTAGGAATGCACTACTGGAAACCAATGGAACATCAGAAATATTGACTATTCTACAAATCTTTACACGATGCTTTGTTCAAGCCTTCCAGAAGGATAATGAACAGGTTTGTCACATTGTATTATTTCCATAATTATCTAAAAAGACTTGTTTTCAGTGTTACTAGTGGATTGTAGTGTCACTGGGAAGGCAGTTAAATGAATGCATCCAGTTAAAGCAAAGCCATTTTAATGGAGTTGCTTTCTAGTCAATCCCCTACCTTCATAGCTACAGATACTTCTCCAGCATTGTGGCAGGAACAGTATACTATGTAAGTATTCATTTACATGGAGAATATTATATCCTGTGATTTCTTCTTCTGTCTGCTGATCTGGAACATGCTCCTGAAGCTTCATTTGACCTCTGATTCTCCAATATTAAGCATCCTTTCATCTACCTGGGAAATTCTGTGTGAGAATGTACCACTCATATTGGAAAACATTACTGGACATTCTCAATTATCTTTGTTTATAATCATTCCTCATGCATTTAACCATAGATGTCAAGCCCAAATGAGAGGTAGATATCAAGAGGGGAAGCAAATAGTAACAAAGAATAAAGTTTAAATGAGTCCTAAGCTCCTTCAAGTCAAATTCAGATAAAAGGCCAAAGTATAAATACCCTTCAGGGAGAGAAGTGACCAGAAAGCAGGTATACAAGGAATAATCATAAAAGATAAGACCACTCCCTATTTAACTGACAGTTTTCTTTAATTTCTGGGAACTTATTTGGTCTTTCTTCTATCTATAACATTCACTGTGTTATATACAGAAACACAGATGCAGGCACATATATAAAGTTATGACGGGTGTCCCAAAAGTCTTAGCTCAGTTTTAAGTTTTAGCAGCCTAAATAATACTACTAGATTTGTATTCCAAAGATGCATCCCTCCCCCCCAAAAAAAACAAAAAAGAAAAGGTACCTATATGTACAAAAATAACCATAGCCACTTTTTGTGGTGGCAAAGAATTAGAAATTAAGGGGATGCCCATCAACTGGGGAATATTTGGTTGAACAAGTTGTGGTATATGATTGTGATGGAATACTATTGTGCTATAAGAAATGATGAACAGGATGCTTTCAGAGAAACCTGGAAAGACTTACGTGAACTGATGCAAAATGAAGTAAGTTGAATCAGGAGAACATTGTACACAGTAACAGCAATACTGTACAATGAACAGCTGTGAATGAATTAATATAAAGAACCATGACAATTCCGAAGGACTTATGATGAAAAATGTTATCTATCTCTAGAGGAAGAACTGATTGAATCTGAATGTAGATTGAAGCTTACTATTTGGTATTTTTAACTTTCTTTTTTTTTTTTAGTTTTTGTGTTTTCTTTCACAACATAACCAGTATGGAAATATGTTTTGCATTATTGCACATGTATAATCTTTATCAAATTGCTTGCATTCTCAATATGAAGTGTGAAGGGAGGGATGGTATGATAGAGTTTGGAATTCAAAATTGTAAAAAACAACAGTTAAAAATGTTTACATGTGATTGGAAAAAATATTAAAACTTTTAAGAATAAAAGGTTTTAATAGCTTAATTTGGTAGATTGATGGATGAAATTTGCATTTAGTCCCTTGCTGCTTTTTCAGAATGATAGCTCAGATCTACCTATCACCAAAATGCTTGCACATATGGTTTGCATGACACTTTGCATTTTCAAAGTGTTCTTTGGTCATTGCCTCTGTCCCTGGAAACCTTCAGTAATTCCTCATATCAGATGTCATGATTTTACTTAGGAAGGACAGGACACCTAATCAGCACAGTTCAGTTCTGCCCAAGAATCACAGCCACACATACTCCAAAGAAAACTTTTGAGATTATAGTAGATTTTCCTGACTGATTCATATTATCTTGGCCTTTCTTACCTCAGGGTAGGAGTGCTTAAACTTTTTTGTGCATGGACTCTTTAAGCAGTTTGGTGAGGCCTGTGGATTCCTTGTTAGTATAACGTTTTTAAATGCATAAAATAAAATTCATAAATTTAAAAGGAAACCATTTATGTTGAAATATATTTGTCAATTTTTTAAAATCTGTTGATGGACACCAAGTTAAAAACCCTTGCATTAGGAAAAAAGGTAATCGGTAGTAGTGTTATCAGTCTTATCCAGCTCAGAATTTAGAAGGAAGAATCCAAAAATTTGGACCTGAAAATGACTGTTACACTTACCTTTAAAGAACTCTCAATTATTTTTATCTTTCCTTGTACATACTTTGAATTCCCATTTAGGAAATAAGGTCTGGAAAATCTCTCCCTTTTGATTTTTCTATAACAGCAAATGTGTTAAGCACAGACTTTATGAACAGCACTATATTAGACTTTGGAGATATAAAAATGAAATAGTTCCTGCCCATAAACTTAAATTATCCAAAGGGAAGAGCAACATTATTTACATTGATGAGTAAGTAACAGGTAATTTTAAGAGTGAAATAGCACTGAGAAGTGGGAGGCTCAAGAAAAAGTTTTATATAAAAAGGGGTACCCAAACTATTCCTTGAATGATGCTAAAATGACAGAGGCAAAGGGGACATGCATTCCCAGATTGGGAATGTACCTTCACACCCTGTCATTCCAGTCTGGGATGGAGTCTTCCATAAATTGACAATGTGACAGAATGTGAAAAAGCCTAGTTCCCCCATTATCTCAGAACAGCAAAAAATATAACAAATTAATTACCAGTAAAACCCCTTAATGACAAAATTAATTACCAAAAAAAAAATGAAGGGAAAGGAAAGGAAATCCTCAAAGACTGAGGAATTAAGCAAAGTAAAACTCCTAATTTAAGAAAAAAATATCCTAGGACCAAAATGCCAAGAGAAAATTTCAGAGGAAGAGGATAATTCTTAATGGATATAGCACCATGAGCACCTGGAGAGATCAGAAGGTCTTACAAAAGAATTTAAGAAGACCCAAAATATAAAATTAGGGCTCCTAGGAACTCAAAAGAAAAATTTCAGAATAGATGTTAGCCTCAACAAAAGGAGTGAACCTCCATGAAAAAAAATGATAGAGTAACTATACAGAACTCAAAAATTCAGTGATGCAAAGAGAATTATTAGAGCACTTAAAAGATAAACCCAAGGTTTAACTTAGCCAGAAATGTTACTGCTAAACTCTAGAGCTCTCATGTCAGAGAGAAAATATTGAAAATCGCCAAGAAGAGGCAGATTATGCCAACCAAATCTGTCAAAATCACTTATGATTATGCATCACCAGTGTGAAATTAAGAAAGATTAGATTATGCCAAATAACAAATAAAAATGACTTGCACCCAATAATATTTTATTCTGCAAAACTGAATATAATCTTATGAGGGAGAATTGACTGTTTAATAGTATCGATGACTTTCATGCTTATCTTCTCAGTTGGATAAAGTCTGAAATGTAAATATAGAGAACAAAAGAAATGAAGGAAGGCTAAAATTTTCAATAACACAAAAGGAATAATATACTTACATTCTGAAAAGGGGAGAAATTACTGTTGTCCTTGGGGAATCCTTTATTTAAGTGTCACTGGTTAAACAAAGGGAGAAGTTCTGTTCTTGGGGGTTTAATGAGGAGTACTCCTAGTGAAAGGAGGCAGCTAGGTGGCTCAATGGATATGCACTGGCTAGAGTCAGACCTGCGTTCAAATGTGGCATCAGACACTTACTAGTTGTATGACTCTGGGCATGTCACCTAATCTTTGCATTAGTCCTCTGGAGAAGGACATGGCAAATCATTCAGGTATCTTTGCCAGGAAACTCCATGGACAGTATGGTCTATGGAGTTATGAAGAGGCAGACACAACTAAACGAATGAATAACAACAACCCCTAGTGAATTAAGCATGCAGCTAAAAAAATTAAAAATTAAACATATTGTAACTTTGCTAATTGGCAACTATGATAAACAATAAGAATAGTGTTGGAAGGATTATAGGCAGATGTATTGGGAATTTAAATTGATGTCAAAGCAAAAGATAGTAATAAAAGCATTTATTTAAAAAAGAATGGGAAAAATAATCTCCCCCCCCAAAGAGCATTAAAATGACCAATACATTTAATAAACCATTAATTTCATTAGGAGAAAGGAAACTCAGATTATCAAAATTTTTCAAATGAGAAAGAGTAATTCACAATGAATGGAAAATAAATATATCAGGAAATTCTCTGTTCAATCAGGCATTTTAAAAAACTGACAACTTAAAGAATATGACTGAATATTTATAAAAATTATGAAATGCACAGACTTAACAAAAGAATAAAAAAATTATTTGATCTCATAAAGAAAAAAATTGTATCAACTACAAATAAACTCCCAATAAATATATATTTAGTGCCTACTGTATACCAGGAATCATAGTTTCTCCCACCCCCTAACAAAAGGGGGAAATCCTGGCCTAAATGAATTTAGTAGTGTATTCTATTAAACATTTTAAAAAACAAATAACTATACTGCTTTAATCATAAAAGTAGAGAAAGAATTCCTTCTGTGGGACAAGTATGGTCCTGATACACAAACCAGGTAGAGATAGAGCAGAAAAAGAAAATAATTGATCACTACCACTGTTAAACAGTTGGAGGGAAGGGGAAGTTGTTCCAGACCTATGATGTAACCGGTATGGAGAATTCCTAGTGCAGGAACTCTCCACTGATACAGATCAGTATATTGTTATATTAGTAAGTATTCTTTATTAATACAGTAGAATTTATAATCTTAGAAAATAACCTAGTACACTAAGATCTTGTGTGACTGACTCATGGTCATAGCTAGGATACATTTTAGGTACTTGAAAATGGATTTTTCAGAATCCAAAGGTGGGTCTTTATCCACTTTGCAATGTTGATTTTCATCAATAATAAATAGTGAAGTAAAAATACTGGCAAATATTAATAGTAATTTATTTTTATGAGTTTGAAAAGTGTTTCATATACATTATCTCACTTGACCTTCACAACAACCCTGTGAAGTAGGTAACCATTTATTATACCCATTTTACAGAGGAGGAAACTTGAGTATGAAAGTTATTTGTCGAGGGTCACACAGCTAGTAACTGTTAGAGGAAAATTTCTAACCCAGATCTCTCTGATTCCAAACTAGTTTTCTATTATTGCTTTGTTTTGAGGCCGGGTTTCCCTAAATAGCTTAGACTGTTCAAGGGCCATGGGTGGTCCCACTACTAACTGACACAGGAACTTTTACCTGCTTCATTTCCAACCTGGCTTGTTTAGCCTTCCTTAGGCAGCCTATGGACTTGCAATCCATGGGACTTGATTTAGGTACTAGATTTAGCCTACTGCACCTCAACTCCCAAATACAAGAGATAGTACAGCCTCAACCTGTCCAGTAGCTAGGGTTATAGTTATGTACTGCCATAGACAGCTTTTATATTTTAATACTCTGTTTTTCAGTAAAAGAACTTTTCCAGAGTATGATCAAAAGTATCTCTGTAAAACTCAAAGCTAAGACCATGCAAGCTTTTCCAATAAGATTGGGTAAAGCAAGAATGCTTATTTTCTCCACTATTATTTGATGTGGCACAAGAAATTGCTAGCTGTAACAAAAAAAAAAAACTAACTTACATCTGTTTACAGAGAGTTGAGTTGATAGAGAGCTAGTCTTGAAGTTATGAATAGCTCATTTCACTTCTCTCTCTGACATAAACTTGGTGACCCTGGCCAAGTCAGTTAACCTCTTAGTTCCCTAGGCCATTAGTGTCAAACTCAAACAGAACTCAAATAGAAAAGGATCCCTGTGGCAGCATATTTACTTAAGATATCACAAATATTTTTCGTTTTGTAATTTTTAGAAAACATTTCCCAATTCTATTTTAATCTGCTTGAGTCCCTAGGCCTCTCCCTTAAGTTTAAAACCTCAACTCTAGGCAACTCATCAGTACCCTTAGTTTCAGGGAAGGTGCTGACCTAAGAAGGAAGACTCTCTTTACTGATAGTTCCCTGTATTAGTGACATCACACATCCCTGTCCCCAATTCTGTGAGAGTTTACTTAAAGAATGAATGAAAAAAACTGAGTAAATACATTGTTAATAAAGTAGTAGAATACAAAAGGAGTTCACAGGACTAACATTAGTATTAATATTTAGAATAAGAAATTTCATTTAAGATAACAATAAAATGCTCTATGTAGGTAATAATAACAGAAGCTGCTTACCAGAGTTGTGGTGAGGGTAAAATGCAAATCTTTAAGCACCCTGTAATAAAAGCCAAAGTACTCTTATAGCTGGGAATTCACCTAAAAAAGACACGCCACAGAAATTAGAAGGGAACAGAAGGATGTTTATTTTTCATAGTTATCAACCAAAAATGGTCATCAGATATAGAAGAGACTGCAACATTTTAGATTGCCCACTAAACTGAAATGTTAAATTATTTTGCCCAAATAAAATAGTGTGACAAGAATCAGAAGAGGTAGATTTTCAAAATATCTTTCCATTGAATATGTCTGATTAAAGTCTGACATCTAATCAATCAGTAAGCAGACTGATTGATCTAAAACTATGGAGAATTGATTCAAATTTGTAGAGTAAAAGCTAATTCCCATTAGACATTAGAACAAAGCATGTGAGTAAACACTTTGAAAAATGCAATAGAAATGATCAAGAACCATTTGGAAAATGTTTCAAACTACACAAGTGCAAATTAAAACAATTCTGAGGTTCTTTTAACCCACCAAGCTAGCCAAAAAATGGAGGTTGGGGAGGTGGAGAGGAAAGATGTGAAAACGTATTGTTAGATTGATTGGGATGAGAGATATGCTGATTTGCTACTGACAAAACTGAAAATTAGTTCCAGCAGTTCTGGAAGATAATTAGAATTATGAGGTGATTGGGGGCGGCTAGGTGGCGCAGTGAATAGAGCGCCGGCCCTGGAATCAGAAGGCCCTGAGTGAGTTCGGAGCCGGCCTCCAACACTTAATCCATACAAACAAAAACCTAGCCTTGTAACCTTGGGCAAGTTACTTAACCCCAATTGCCCTAAAGGGGGCAGCTAGGTGGCGCAGTGAGTAAGAGTGCCGGCCTCGGAGTTTGGATGACCTGAGATCAGATCCGGCCTCAGAAAATGAGCACCCACACATAAATAATGACTAGCCGTGTAACCTTGAGCAAGTTACTTAACCCCAATTGCTTTAAAAAAAAAAAAAAAGAATTATGAGGTGATGTAGAGAGTCCGGTATTGAGAGTGATTTTGAGAATGTTATAAACAATAAGACCTACACACACACACACACATTTATTCTATACATATGTATTTATATGCTCCTGATCAAATTGGATCTATGATTTGGAAGTTCCTTCCAATATGACACCCGTGCCTACCCATCCTGTAGGACTCTTGTCCCTTTTCTCCCACAGATTTTCCACAGGAGGTCTACATGAAGTGTTGAAATCCATCTTTACTTTTTCCTGAAGTTCTCAGAATACCATTGGATCACTCTGACTGTCTGTCTGTCATTCTTGCTGTTAGCATGCCAACACACTCATGATCATCATTTCTTTTCCATTCAGTTCCTTGGTGACATCTTTTATTCTTGTGATTCTTCAATTTGCTGTTAGCTTTAGGCATCCTAGTCATAACAGCTATGACTTTGTCCCTTATGTGATCTTAATTTTTAACCCTTTGAGGATCTTTGTATTCCACTGCCATATAGTAAGTAGCATTAGGGCAGCTAGGTGGCACAGTGGATAGAGCACTGGGCTTCTGATCAGGAAGATGCATGCTTATGAGTTCAGATTTAGCTGTGTGACCCTGAGCAAGTCATTTAACCCTGTTTGCCTCAGTTCCTTACCTGTAAAATGAGCTGGAAAAGGAAATGGCAAACCACTCCGGTACCCTTGCCAAGAAAACCTCAAATGGGGTCATGGAGAGTCAGACCCAACTGAAACAACTTAAAAAAACATAGTAGCCTCAGCAGTATATTGGTATTAAAAATATGGGCCTTTGCTTTCTTAAGAAGTTTGGGGCCATTAAAACAACTTTGTGATTGTGTAAAGGCAGTCCAGGCTATTCTTAGCCTCCTCTTCCTTTCAGTTCAACTCATTGTCTGTATCGTCTGTACTGTGTGTCTGTGTGTGTGTGTGTGTGTCTGTGTGTGTCTGTGTGTGTCTGTGTGACATGAGTACACTTTATAAGTTATCCATCTTATAACCTGACCAATAGACATTCTTCACCCACTTACTCTTTCCTGTGTGGAAAGACAATCAAAATTCCTTTTAGTTTTTACAGATTTCTTCCAGGAGACTACCATATTTTGGGTCTTGGTACGGTCGGTATGGTATCATCAGAAAACCAGAGAATCCATAGGACTTCACCCTCCACAGTAAATAATTTATCAGCTTTGACTCTGCATTGGGGTGAATGCCTTTGGCGAGCATGAGGCTCTCCATTTTATGCCTTACTTAGTGTTTAAAATCAGAAGGGCGTTAGAGTTATTTCTACTCTGTCTTTCAAGGAATAGGAGACACCTTGTTGTAATAAGGTTCTATGGCAATATGTTATTCTATCTAATTAAATGCTTTTTAAACTTAATGGAATTTTGTATTCTTTATATCTTTTAGTTAATTGTGAAATGGTAAATATATTTTCCATTATTGCAAATCATTTGTGAAAGCTTGATGTTCCTTAATAATGTCATTATCAAACATGCCCTTGTATAGATCAGGGCTTCTTAAATTTTTTCCACTTGCAACCCCTTCAGCACTTTTTAAACTGTAGGTTGTGGCTCCTATCACCACTCTGGCCCTGGACTAGTTCCCCCAACCAGTTCCTTCCATCCTGTCATGTTACTGAACAGAGCTGGGGGAAATGATGGGCTATATCATAAATGTATATTGTTCAGTTTTAAGCTGGCCCTCACTGTGTGAAGGCAATCTTTTGATTCCCCCTCTAATGAATTCTTTATCTCACTCCCCACAAAAGCTTTTTCAAGCCTGTTTTCTCCTCAATCTTTCCATATTTCTGTGTTTCTCAGCTGATGACCTTGCTTCTTACTTTACTGGGGAAATCGAGGCCATCTGATGTGAACCTCCTCGTCTTTTCACCCCTCTCCTTTACAGCCTGTCACCCACACTACTGCCAAAGTGATTCTCCTTAAGTGAAGATTTTACCATGTCATTTCTTTACTTAGTAAACCTAGTGGCTTCCTATTGCCTCTAGAACCAAATATAAACTCCTCTGCTTAGCTATTTAAATTTATGTTTATTCACTCATTCACTTTGTTTATATTTATTCTACATGTCTTTGTTGTCTCCGCTATTAGAATGTAACTTTCTGGCAGTTAGGGATTGTTTCTGTAAAACTAGCACAGGGTTTGACACATAATCAGTGTGTAATAAAGGCTTGTTGATTCATTGATCTATAGGGTCACCCTCCATGATGGTGGCAGAGCCCCTTGGCAAGCATGCATTTCTGTTTTATGTCTTAGTAATAATTGAACAAGAACAATTATCTCTGTTGTTATATCTTTCAAGGAATCTTATATGTTTTTGACATACATGTGAGGGAAAAAAGCTTTTAAGGGAGCATTTTGCTCTACCACATCAGATACTTTTGTGAAGTCTACAAACAAGAACAAATAGTATCTTTACCTTTCAGTCACTTTTGTAACTGTAAAGATGTGGTCTGTCACCGAGTATCATTTGCAAAAGCTTTCCTGTTCCCTCTTAATACCCTCATTAAGATTACTCTCAATGCATGTGTGTTTTGTTAATAGAAGAATTTTGTAGAAATGGGAGCATAGGCATGAGTCAGTAATTACTGATTTTTCCTTGGTTTCCCGCATGGTATATTTGAATAGAGAATCAGTCTTGGAGTCAAGAAACCTGTATTCAAGAAACAAGTATACCTCTGATAGATCCTGGGCACATTATTTGACCTCTTAGTGCCCCAGGTATCAGTTACATCTGTGCTGATAATAACAATACTATCTCAGGCTTTTTCAAACTATTGGCATCCTCCACTCCTCCTGATATCTTCAGTACCATCAAAGCTGTGCTGCCTCTGGAGTGAACTTCTCTGCATATTAGTGGCTTAGTCCATCTGCTTTTCCTTTCTTTTGTTCTTTTGTTCTTTTTTTCATAAATATTTTATTATAAACTTAAATACAAAATGAGAAAAGAAAGAACATTTCCATGTGCCCCACAGAAAACCAGAGAGGATTCAGTATAAAACAATAAATTTCCATTTCAAGAAAACTTATATAATAAATAATACACATTAATTTCAAAGATACCCAGCTTTTCTTTGCTTCCTTCTAGGTTTTCTTTTGTTCTCTGCTGTGTAGTTTTTAACTTTAATCTCTTCTCCCCCCCCAAAAGGCTACGATTAAATACACACACACATACACACACACACACACACACACACACACACACATACCCATACATAAATATCTATAAATGCATATACTCTGCATACACATATATGTAAAACCATATTATGCATATTTCCATTTGTCGTCACTTTCTCTGGAGGTGGATAGCATCTTCCTTCATTGGTCCAAATCTTTCCATGTTTTTCTAAATCAACCATCTCATCATTTCCTACAAAACAGCAGTATTCCAACACAATCACATCCACTCTGAGAGATTGTCTATGAAAATTTTTCCCAATTTTCTTCATTCCTTCTGTTCTCCACTACATTGATTTTATTTATACAAGAAAATTTTAATTTATAATAATCGAAATTATCTATTTTTACACTTCAACAATGCTTTCACCTTATAATATAGTTTATGGTCTGATACTGCTGAATTTCTTTACACTCTTTTTCCCCCTGGTTTCTTTGAAATTCCTGAACTTTTATTCTTCCAGATGTTGTTTATTACTTTTTTCTAACTCAGTAAGATAATTTTTTAGTAATTTAATTGGGATGGCATTGAATAAATAGATAGGTTGTCATTTTTTTTATTACGTTGGTTTTACCTACCCATGAATGATAAATATTATTCCAGTTATTTAAATCTGACTTTGTATAAAAAGTGTTTTACATTTATGTTCATGTAGTTCCTGTATCTGTTTTGGCAGGTATATTGTCAAGTATTTTATACTTTCTAGTTATTTTAAACAGTTTAGAACAATATTGAAAGATATTGGTGACACATAGTATAGTTTCCCTATTTTTCTTTTTTAATTGAATCTATTTTAGTTTTAACTTTGTCTGACATCACAATTACTCCCCCTGCTTTTTTTTACATAATAAATTCTACTCCAGCCTTTTATATTATTTTTGTGTGTATCTCTCATTTTTATTGGTTTTTTAAAGCAACTTGTTGAATTCATATTTTTAATCTGCTATCCCTTTCTATTTTATGGGTAAATTCATCCCATTCACATTCTCAGCTATAATTACTTGTGTATTTCCCTCCTTCCTATTTTTCCTCACTATTCCTTCTCACCCTATTTACCCTATCTCATCCTCACTCCTCTAACTTCTACCTGCTACCTTGCCCTCTTATTCCTTAACCTACCCACCTTTCTTATCCTCTACCCCAACGTTATCCCCTTGCTCTCTTATTTCTTTCTGAATTTAGAAGACTTTTATATCCTTCTAGATATATATGTTGTTCCGTCTTTAACCCATTTCCGATGAGAGTAAGGTTCTAGCACGACTCGCCCTCTCCCCCACTTAATTATTCTGAATTATTTCTTCCTTTCATGCCTCATTTGTATAAGTTAATTATTCCTTTTTATCTCTCCCTACACAATTTTTTAAGAACTACCCCATCATACAGAGCTTGGCCCTCGCCTTTCTTTCAAACTACCCAAATAAGGATAACAGTCATGAGTACTGATAACATTTTCACATATAAGAAGTAAACAATTTGAAGTTATTGAGTCCCTTATAATTGGTTTTTAATATTTGCCTTAAATTTCTTCTACATCATATATGCCAAATTTCCATTAAGTTCTGCTGTTTTGGTCACTAACACCTGGAAGTCTTTCAGTTCATTAAATATTCTTTTCTTTTCTTTCAGGATTACACTTAACTTTGCTGGGTAAATTACTGTTGGTCATAACTCCAGCTCTTCTACTCTACAAATAAAGTATTCCAAGATCTATTGTCCTTCAATGTAGTAGCTTCTAGGTCTTGTGTAATCCTGATTGTAGCTCCATGATATTTACATTTTTTTTTCTTGTTGCTTCCAGTATTTTCTCCTTAGCCTGGGAGCTTTGAAACTTGGCCATGATATTCCTATAAGTTTTCTATTTGGGATCTCTTTTAATGGTGATTGGTGAATTTTTTTTTTCTATTTCTACTTTGCCTTCTTGTTCTAGAACTTCAGGGCAGTTTTCCTTGATAATTTCTTGGAATATAGTAACAGGATTCTTTTTTTGGATCATACCTTTTGGGTAGTCTGACTGTTTTTATGTTGTCTGTCCTCGATCTGTTCTCCAGATTAGTTGTTTTTTCTGATGAGATGTTTCACATTCTTTTATTATTTCATTCTTTTGATTTTGTTTTATTATTTCTTGCTATCTTATAATGTCATTTTCTTCCCCTTGTCCAATTCTAGTTTTCATGGAATTATTTTCTTCGTTAAGTTTTTGATTCTCTATTTCCAGTTTTTTGACTTTTCATAATTTTCTTGAATTTTTCATTTTTCCCCCTAATTTTTCCTCAGTCTCTCTATTTTCTTTTTAAAGTCCCTTTTAAGGTCTTCTAAGAACTTTTTTTTTGTGCTTGGGACCATTTGACGTTTCTCATTGAAAAAAGGAGTAGCTTTTTTTTAGCTCTGCTATCGTCCTCTAAATAGGAACCTAGATCTTCTCTATCCCCATATTAGTAATCTCTGGGTTTTTCTCCTTTATTTACTCATTTTTATTTTATTTTTGTTTTCAACAGCTTATTATCATAATCAATTGTCCCAAGGCATGGGGAATAATGACCTCGACCTCTGGTCCTTTTTATTGTTATTTTCTGAGTTCTGTCCCAGCGCCCAGTCTTGGACACTCCTTTCCACCCCCAACACAGCTAGGGCCCCCTGCTATACTGTCCTGCAAAGGCTCCTGCTTCCTTCAGTCCCCATGGTCCCTCTGGTGGCAGCAAATTATAGTTGTCCTCTCTGCCCTGGAACTGAAAGCAGGGACTCCACTCCACTGCAAATGCCCACAGCCAGCAGGGTCCCCATCTCTCTCTCTCCTACTGCACTCATTAGGTGTATGTTAGCTCCATCTCCCTGTAGCTGGGGACTGGCAGATTGGCAGAGCTGCTCTTGGTTTGCCTTGGTGGTGGAAGCCCCTTTAGTCTTCACCTATTCAGCCAGTCAACCCTCACACTGTCCTCGAGGTGAAAGTGGCTGAGGCTGAGGCTGCCTTCCAACCCAACTGCCCTTCGGGTTTGTTGTTTGTCTGCCTGTTAAGTATTTGCCTTTCACTCAGGCCTGACCTCTAACCCTGGAAGGCCAGTCCTTCCTGGGATCTTCTCATGTTGTCTTGGCAGTATGACTGCTTTATCCAGACTCCGGTTTATTTCTGTGGCTCTGTGTTCACTCTGAGGTGATGTTCTGTCTGACTGTGATGTTGGAGCCCTTCAAGGTGAAAAGAGTCAATCAGAAGCTTTCTCAAACACTTTGTACCTCTCATCTGTTTGTTTTGTTTTTTAGTTTGTACTTAAATGTCCTCTAGATGACTTTGCTCATCTGGATCTCAGCAAACTTTCTTGAAACTTCTTCTTCGCTCTATTTCTCACACCTTTGCCAAGGCAGTATTGCTTCTCCTACCATCCTTCTCCCTAAGGTTTTAAACTAACTTTCCTTTAGCTGCCACGTTTCTCTTCTTTGCAAGTAGATCAACTGTTTGCTGCTTTTTAGGCTCTTTTAGTCTCCTCATTAAAGTCCTTAATTTGTATCAGTTAAATTTCTGTATGAAATCATTATAAGTCTGTCAGTGTGCTTTCTTCCTGTTTCCTATTTTGTACCATCAGTCATTTTTAAATGGACCGGGTTAGAGTTGTTTTAATTGGGCAGAGCATCTTTTTTTAATTTTAATTTAGTTTCATCATAATTTGGGCCATTAGTTAGTGACCTGACTCTGCACACACTGCTGTTCAGGACAACACTAGCAGCAGTATTGAATTGTTAACTTTCTATCAAAATAGAATCAGTTTTGTCATGTTATTTGATGTTTGCCGTATCCAGAACCTTTCAGTTCTTTTTTCAAAGAAAAAAGTAATTTGTTTGGATTTGCAGTGCCCCAATAAGGTAAACCCTTGCTCATCTGGAAGGGGCATCACACTACAGCAGCCAGGTCTGAAAAGTCAGTGCTAAAACTAAAAGGACCTAAAGCAAGCCCTGGCAGCTCTTTTGAGCATATAGCTTGGGCATAGCCTCACCCTTTCCTCTCTCAGCCTCAAGGGCACCTAATTTACTATGCTAACCATCAAGCTCTTCAATCAACAGTAGCCCAGACCTCAGCTTCCTTAACCTGTTCTCATGCTGATACCAGCATGGGGTCAAAAGGCCTACTAGGAAGAGAGATACAGTAGTGCCTGAAACAGTATGTACAACCCATCATAGCCAGGGTGTCCCTCTGCTATCTCTTCTACCCTGCTTCATTCACCTGGGATCCTCAATCTGGAGACTTGCAGTCTTCCCCCTATAACTTCAGTATTCAGAATATTTATATAATTTATATAATAAGGGTCCACGTCTGTCTAGGACCACATCTCCCAGTGACAGCCCCCATTGTAGCTTAAAGTTCAAAGTCCTTGTTCACCCCCCTCCCATTAATTTCCGGCTCCTTTTCTCTATCTAGCTCTTAGTTCATTATTTCAGGTAAGATGGTGAACACACCTTAAATCCATCCTCTTATTCCTAGATCCGACTGGCAGCTCTATCTGCTTCCCTGCCTTTTTACTGACATCCTTCAAATGCCAAAAGGAGAGTGACTTGCCAAATTTCTCAAGTTTATATTTCTCAAGTTTAAATTTGTCATCATAATGAATTTATGTAGCATGTGAAGTTTTGCCATTATTACTGTTAATAATAACATTCCAGGGGCGGCTAGGTGATGCAGTGAGTAGAGCATTGGCCCTGGAGTCAGAAGGACCTGAGTTTGGATCCGGCCTCAGACACTTAACGCACACACAAACAAAAACCTAGCCATGTGACCTTAGGCAAGTTACTTAACCCCAATTGCCCTCCAAAAAAAAGCAAAAAATAAAAATAATAATAACATTCCATTATTTCAACAGATATATGATGTCATCTTCATGAGTCCTTTCTTTATATTAATGTAGTTTTCACCTTTGACCTTATCATTCAACTGAAGCTTTCTTTATAATTACTAATGATCTTTTAATTGCATTGAATTAGATGGTTTTCTCAGCCCTAATCCTTCTCAGCCTATCTGCTGCATTTGACACTTTTGACCACCTTCGTTCCCCAGTTTCCATTGTATTTTTCATCACTCTGCCTACAGCTGTTATTGAATTGAAGTCCCAGAATATCAAAGTACTTGTTGATTTAATATGGAGAATCCAATTCTTTTACCTCTTCACCCTCTGAAACAGATGCTGACATATATGCTGCAGTTATTCTAATGGTTATCTTTTGAAAAACTCTTGTCATGAACACTGCAATACTAGAATACTAAATGCCCCATGAAATGATGTTTCTCATTGCCTTTGAATGCAGATAAAAAATTACACCTGCTAATTGCTTCATCTACATGTATGCACATACAAATATGTACACACACGTATGTTTATTTTGGGCACTTGTTCATGTCCATGTCATCTTTTCTTATAGTCCCTTGAGGCTGTGGACTTGCGTTTTGTTTTTATATCCCCAGTGCCTGGCATATTGTCACTGTTGTTCAGTCATTTCAATTGTGTCCAACCCTTTGTGACCCTGTTTGGGGTTTTCTTGGCAAAGACACTGGAGTGGTTTGCCATTTCCTTCTCCAGCTTATTTTTCAGATGAGGAAACTGAGGCAAATAGGGTTAAGTGACATGACTGGGGTCATGTAGCTAATAAGTGTCTGCAGCTGGATTTGAAGTCTGGTCTTCCTGACTCCAGGCCTGGGGCTCCATTCACTACATACCTAGCTGCCCCTAGCATATTGTAGTAGGTTTTTCGTTAATGCTTGTTGATTGATTGCCTTATTGTCTCTAAGAAGAACCTTGAGCCACCCTTCTAGCTGAACCTTCCTATTCAGGTTTTGTTTCTAGCAACAATGTTGATTGATTCAGTTTAGTGTTTGCAGTAATATTTACAGTCACTGGAAACTCTCACAGCTAAGTTAATATTTATAAACAGTCTAAAAATGTGCATAGTAACTTCTGCCACTACAGATTGGAAAAGGGCCACATAAGACTGAGGTTATTTTGTAATTTCTTTATTTCAGTGTTTGCGGTGGCTAAAGAATGTATCAAGTGGCCAGCCTAGTGACAATAAACTCTATGTATTTCACTAACCTTGACCTTGGAAAATGAATGCGGTTCAAAATAAAGCAGTTCTGAGATGCTGTGTCACACACTTTTTACAAAGGTGGAGAAAAAGAAAATGAGAAATGTTACATGAGAGATTGTAGGAAAACAGGCAAGATTAGTAGACCTGTAAATAAGTATATCCATTTTGGGAAGCATTTTGAAATTATATACAAAAAGTTTAATAGTGTGTATCCTTTGACCCAGCAGTAAGACAGAGGAAAAGACCCTTTGTGTACAAAAATATTTACAGCAGCTCTTTTTGTGGTGGCAAAAAAACTGAAAACTAACAAGATGTTGATCACTTGAGGAACGGCTGAATAAATTGTGAATGAATGTAATGGACTACTATTGTGCCTTAAGAAATGAGGAGATAAATAGTTTCACAAAGACATGGAAAGGCTTTTGTGAACTGTTAAAGAATGAAGTAACCCAAACCAGAAGAACAATTTTTACTGACACCAATATTTTTTTAAATGAACAGTTTAAATGAGCAGAACCAGGAGGATAATTTATACAGTAACAACACTTTAAAAACAAATAACTTTGGGAGCTGTAAGAACTCTGATCAATACAAAGAGCATTCATAATCCCAGAGGCTTGAGGATTAAATATGCTCTATCCTTTAGAGAGGTGAAGAATGAGGCCTATTTTTGCATGCGGCCATGGAGAGAATTTGCTTTGCTTGACTATGCATATTGTTACAGAAATTTGTTGGGGATTTTCCTCCAATGGAGGAGGATAGAGGGCAAGAGGGAGAAAAAATTAATTTCTTCAATTTTTTTTAAATAGAGAGGTGGGAGGCTGCTACAAATGTTAAATGTTGCATTCACTCTCCAATTAGGTCGTTGTATTAGTTTTACTTAATTGTTTTACTGTATTACAAATGACAAATAATCTCTAAATGTTTTTTATGTAAAAAGCGTATAAGTACAATTTGAAAGAAAAAAAGAAAATGGGCATAATCTGTTGTCATGGCTATACTTGATGCCTTTCTGATGTGATAGAACCTATCAGAGCTTGCACTAAGTTAACACAACCTCTGAAAACCCGGGGTCATCCACGTGCCATAGCAATCTATCAGAGTAGGACCCCAGTCTAAGATTGAGTTAGCTTGGAGGGGATTCCATAGGCTGCTTATCGACTTATATAGAGCTGGAAATATACTATGACCTCCAGAGCTTTTTTAGGCACACTCGCACCTAGCCACAACCTCCCCATCTGCAAAGTTGATTTTTGAACCCATGTAAGACTTTACAGTGTTCTCTATTAAACTTCATTTGATTAGATTTGACCTAATGTTCTGGACTATAAATCTCTTTTTGGATCCCGACTCTTCTACCCAATATGTTAGCTGTCCCTCCCTGCTTAGTGTTCCTTTGCAGAGTTTATAAGCTTGCCAGCTGTGCTTTTACCCAGGTTGTTAGTAAATATGGTAAAAAGCACAGCTCCTGGACTTCTCCACTACAGATCTCATTACAAGCTGATATCAAATAGTGACTCTTCTTTTGGTTTGTTCATTTAACCACTTCTTAGCCCATATTTCTTTTTTTTAAATTTAATTTGTATTTATTTTGTGTTTTACATGTACATAGTCATGTGTTTATATACATACATATACATATACATACACACATACTGTATACATACATACACATCTTGTTTCCTGCCAGTAGAACACAAGCAAGCTCTTTGAGGGCAGGAACTATTTTGTTTCAATCTTTGGTTTTTTATTTTTTTATTTTTTTGCTTTTTGGAGGGCAATTGGAGTTAAGTAACTTGCCCAAGGTCACATGGCTAGGTTTTTGTTTGTGTGTGTTAAGTGTCTGAGGCCGGATCTGAACTCAGGTCCTTCTGACTCCAGGGCCGGCGCTCTACTCACTGCGCCACCTAGCCGCCCCCTTAGCCCATATTTCTTAAGTCAAAATAGAGAACACGTTCATCTTCTGTTTGCCAGGTTTTTTTCCATCCTGCCAGAATTGCCTAATTCTCTAATCTAGCTGATTTTAATATCTCATCAAGTTTTTAAATATTTTTTCTGTTGCAGCTGAAATTTCCACTGAAGTCCTACTTTCCTTATGCCTCTTCGTTTCTTATCATGGTATTACTCCAAAACCCCAGAGGTAAGTTGAGCTAGATTTCAGGAGTGATAAAATAACTTCTGAGAACATTGAGGTTAAGATACATCTTTTCCCAGGCAGATTTGCTTAGAAAAACAAAGAAAGCTGTCTGGTATTTACAGTAGTCCCACAGAAGTCTCCTATGATAGTTTATAAAATTTGCCACCTGAACATAGAATGTTTTGATGACAGAGATAGGGGCAGGAGTGGGAGTAGATCCCTGCAGTCTTCTCCCTCGGATCCCTGCTATCGTTCTGCTGTATGGTGCAGCCACACGTTGTTTTCCACACCGATTTTCATGATTCCATTTTTGCCCTGTTTTGGACAGTACATATTTGATAAGTGTTTGAATATGGAATTGGGAGGCACATATTTTAAAACTGGGGATGGCGAGGGTGGGGACAGAAGAGGCATGGTTCTTGATCACCAGGAACTTAAAATCAGAAGGAAAGGCAGTATGGACATAGAAACATAGAAGAGACATGGCTTTTATCTGAACTTAGAAGAAAGGGGAAGTTGAAAAAGAAATTAACAGAAATTATTTTCCTTTTAGTGCTTTTTTTTCCTTTAATTACTGGGCGCAGTTGTAGAAAAGAGATAATTCTAAATATTGCAACATTTGCTTAATTCTCTTTCCAGAGGCTGTGGCCTGGAGTAGGAAGAATGCAGTAGATAACCTTTTGAAGTTCTCTAGGATTTGTTTGATTGGCTTGGGAGTCCCCTCTGAATGCCTTTGATGCTCCCATTATAACATGTTATTAACACAATGGACAAAGTAAAGGTTTACTTTCTTTGAGTGTGACTGGTTGACCTGGGATAGACCCTTTGGTGTATGTATTGGTTCCTCTCATGCCAGATAAGTTAAAGTGATTATGCATCGGAAACAAAATAATCTCCGAAGAAAGTGTCTTGTAAATTCTGAGAGCTGGCTATGATAAGGCAACATGGATGTATGTATGTTAATATTTATTAGCACTCAGTAGAAGCAGTATCATATTCCTGGGATCATGAAATAAATAATGAGGGGGGCGGCTAGGTGGCGCAGTGAATAGAGCGTCGGCCCTGGAGTCAGAAGGACCTGAGTTCGGTTCCGGCCTCAGACACTTAACACACAAACAAAAACCTAGCTGTGTGACCTTGGGCAAGTTACTTCACCCCAATTGCCCTCCAAAAAGCAAAAAGAAAAAAAGAAAGAAAGAAAGAATGAGACAGGAAACCGAAGGGCATCAAAGTTACCTGTCATTCTCTTCAAATCATTATCTTGGCTTATAGGAATTTTAAGGACTGTTGAGCCAACTCTTAAGTTCTCTCAGTCACAGAATCTAATGTGACTTCATAGAGGAATCCAGGGACTGATGTCAGATACTAGTAGTAATTTGATAGTCAAAGCAGAAAATATTCCGTGGGAAGAGTTGTCTAGTGATTTTTTTTATAAAGCTTAAATAAAAGTCCAGCACCCTTAATTTCCTAAGCTGTAATAGAATGTAATATTACTGATTTCAGATTTGGGTTTTTGTCTGTATTGTGCCTGCAATTTCTGTGATATATATTAACTAAGAAATAATGATATTTCATTCTATATACTTTAAATAAATTTGGGGAATACTGGTTTTCAACCATATGAAGATACAGTACTTTTTTGTATATAGTTTTAAATTGCAGGTATTCAAGTGTTTGGACCTGTTCAAAATCGTAGCATAATCATGAAACTATAAATGTTAACCAGAAAAGAAGGCTGTTTTCATATTAGCCTACCCATAGACTGAGTTAGGTCATAACTGTAAAAGAGTTAGTTGGGTAGTTTGTTCCTAATCCCCAATTGAATGTTTCAGAAAGTCACCACATATTTTGATATAATTGGTCTTTTATGATCAGAGGAGGCACAGAACTGGGAAAATAGGGACACAGTAACTCTGAATTCCAGGAAGCTTATACGATCTCTGCCCACACTGTGCCTGATTTGAAGAATCCTTTGAACTCTAGCCCTGTGTAATACAGATGAAACTTTGTTCCATGGGCTAACAAGGATACATAATAGATATGACTGGGGAAAAAAATGAGTGTGGATTAGATGTGGGTTCCACTATTGAAAAGTGGCACAAAGCTCGCCATACACAAGATCTCTAAATTTTAACTAAGAGTTTTGTCGCTAATATATTTTACTTCTCCTCTTTGATTTCCCCCTAGATTTGCCGCGTGGACTTTGGTACCAGCACTTGAATTACATTTCAGAAATACTCAGAAAAACAGTTGAAGACCAGAGTTTTCAGTGAGCAGTGATACTCTTTAGTTGCTTTTGTGTTTCGTTTCTCTTGTTTTTTACATTTTCTCCATC
This sequence comes from Gymnobelideus leadbeateri, assembly GCA_011680675.1. Classification (NCBI taxonomy): domain Eukaryota; kingdom Metazoa; phylum Chordata; class Mammalia; order Diprotodontia; family Petauridae; genus Gymnobelideus; species Gymnobelideus leadbeateri. Next base: position 128,859 of record WOXC01012254.1, read on the forward strand.
TTATTGGAAGTTGGGGTAGGGCATGGGGTTGTAGGAGTTAAGCATTTAATCTGTGACCACCATGAAGGATTTGGGGGGCGGGAGAATTGTTCTTTGAGCAATAGGAAGCCACTGAAGGGGATGTTTCTGTTTTTGTTTTCCAGCAAAGAGTGATGTGATAGGAGCTCTACTTTAGGAAGATTAGTCTAGCCAGACTGAGTAAAACGGAGTGGAGTAAGGAGAGACCAAAAGCAGAGAGACCAGTAAGGAAGTCACTGTATAATCCAAGGCAGAATTGCTGAGAGCCTGAACTAGAATGATAACCATGCAATACAAGAAGGGGAGAAGAGCATAGTATTATCAGAAGTTTGAAAATCAGTGGAGGGAGTTGGCTTTTGGGTGAAAATGATGAGTTGGGTTTTGGCCATGGTGATATTTGAGACTACCCAGGTAGAGAGAAATAGCAGAGACAAATTTTCAGTCCAGATTTGGGTCTAAAGACAATATCAAGGCTAGCGGTAGAGTTTAATCCAGCCATACCCATTGTGGTGGTCATGGATACTGTAGGTGTGGATGAAATCACTAAGAGAATAGAGAAATAGAAATAGAGAAGAGAATAGTGCCTAAGAGGATAATGCCTTTAGATTAGGAGAAGAGCCAGTAAGAGAGGCAAATAGAGAATAACCAGGAAAAATAAAAATAGAAGCGAGTCAGGAGGGTCGATGTCACAAAAGCCAAGGAAAGGGAATTAAATGAGGCGCTGGCAGTCAGCGCTGTCAAGTGCGCCATAAAGATCAAGCATCAGAAATGCCATTGGACCCAGTGTTTAGTTCAGTATTCATGTGTCATCTTGGAGAGAACAGTCTCAGTGTAGTGGCAGGGGTAGACACCAGGTTACAGAAGCCGATGCATGAATGTGTGCTGAGAAAGTGAAGAAATGAGTGCCAGCTATTCTTTTGAGAACTCTGGCAAGGGAGAGGAAAGGACTCCATGGTGGAGATGAGCCTTTCTGTAGACCGAAGAAAAGGAATGAGTGGAGACAGAAAGATTCAAGAGAGGAGAGAATTGATGCAACAGGATTGTGGAGGAGACCAAAGCGAAGGGGTTATGAACAGAAATGGATTAGATTTGAAAAGGAAGAGGACCATTTCTTCCTCTAAGATAGGAGGAAAGGATAAGAAAGATTTTGAGGCAAAGGGGGGAAAAGATGAGGAAGCTCAAATTGGACAATCTCAGTCTCCTTATGAAGTAGGAGTTAAGGTCATTCCTAAGAGGAAGAAAGACAGGGTGGGATTGAACAGAGTAGAAAAGGTTTGAAATGGGCTTTGTGGAATTATAGAATAAAGACTCTGTCTACTAAGGATAAATAAAAGGATTTCAGAGAAGCAGACTTTTTCTGGCTACTCTGGCTGCCCTAACATGGCGATAGTGCCTCCAGAACATCTGCCATTGTCACTGAACAACCAGGGTAGCTGTTTTCTGGACTCCATCTGGATTATGTGAATCCTCTTTCTCATTTTATAGCTGCTTAGGCAGCTGGAAGGCAGACGTGTACAACTGGGGAGGCCCCATTCCCATCAGCAGCTTTAGATAGCCCAGAGGTTGCTATCTACAGATTTTAGTTTCCGTTCATTTCTGTTCATTCTGTTCTGTTCAACATTTCTGTTCATCATGAAAAGAAAATCCTTTTTCAAAGTGCATGCACAATCATGAAGTCTCTGAAGGTTAATAGTAAGTACTTAGTGGAAACTGTGCATGGAGTTGCCGAGAAGAGGTATCCTTGAGAACTATTCCTTTGAATGCCTTGAATTGGAACACGTTGGCCCTGTTAGTTGTTTACTCAGGGCTAGACAGCTATGCCCCTCGGTGGTGGTCATAAGTCCTGCAGTGAGTGAGGAGGACACCAGGTACTTCTAAAACATGAAGGAGAGGGAAGAAGTGAACTTGCACAGATGCCGTGCATCTTGATTCTGTTCCAGATCCCGTGGAAGTCTCTTTGAGCACTGGTTTTTACTTGTTCATTTTGGAGAATGGGTTGATATTGCTGCTGAGGAAGTACTGATGTTGAGAGCTGAATCCCCTGCAGGCTTGCTGTGGCTCTTGGCCTTCTATTATAACCCACGCGATCAAAATCAAGAGAGGACTCAGACAGTGGTGGGTGAGGGAATTGCCTTAGTAGTGTTCAGAATTAATTAGGGCTGCGGGGGTGGGGGTGGGGGGTGGGAGGAGGTTCCTGTAGGAAGGAACCAAAAATGCATGGGACATTCACTGAAATGTCGTGCTGTTATCCAAGGTCTGCCTAGGCTTTTGTTGTTGTTGTTGTTGTTGCTTTGTTGAGGCAATTGGGGTTGCCCAGGGTCACACAGCTAGTAAGTGTCAAGTGTCTGATGCCAGATTTGCTAGGTTCTTGCTATGGCCATTTTAGTGACATTTAAGTGTTGCTCTCTTTCTTCCTCCCACCCATCCCAATAATAAGGTTGTGCAGGCTATTCCTGCCTGTGAATTCTTTTTTCCTTGTCCCTAAAACTGACCCAAGGAGCATGATTTCCTTAAAAGGCACTAGAAGTTCCTCAGGGACATAATGAAGATGAGGTAGAGTCCTTTTGTCCTCATATGCCTTTTTGAAAACTTATCTTAATTATCCCATATTTATCCTTATCTTACTTTAACTTTTTTGATATTTAGAGTCACAGAATGTCAAAATTGCAAGAGAGAGACAGAAAATTTTTGTAAAACTTATTTGTACTAAATTCTGGGGGTTAAGAGACAGCCTGCCCCAGCCCTGAAGGAGCCTACATTCTGATGGGAATGACAGCTCATAAAGGAAAGTGGAATGGGTGACATACAGCAGCATAGTATGGAGATGGCCAAAGAGTAGCATAGAGGCTGGCTCCCAACAAGATGTGGTGAAGGCTCTCTTATTAAAGCCTGAGACCCAGGACCCAAGATTGCAGCTATTGATCAACAGTTCCAAACCCCATTGACTCACTTAAAGTCATAGATTGAGCTTATGGTAGAACAAGGTCTGGAACTCAAATTTTTAGGGTACAGCATCAATCCTATTATGGCAATAATTTCCATTTATCCAGAGGTGATCCTTCTCATTTGTTATCACTTTATAACAGAAGTTATAGTCTAGTCCCAAAGCTTTGGCTTGGACACATTGGAATCACAGTTCTTCCCAGATGATTTCAATGCTGAATTTGATAATTAAAGGGTGATCTGACCACATAGAAGGGTCTTCAGACAGATATCGGTACCCAAATGTCTGTTTGAGTTATGATCAGTTCTTCTCATGGTAATCATGATTCTTAAAAGTGTTCAATATTTTAAAAAAGAAATTGGTGCCAAATTTTGACTTTTTATTAGTCAAAATTCTCTCTCTCCATACGGTAGAGAAAAACAGGGCTCATCTACTGTTATCTATATTAGTGTTTGCTTTTTTTCTAGCAACAGAAAAACTGAAGCAAATATTTTGCTCAACACTCAAGGAAGCCTCCTTTGCTCTATTAAAATTTGTATAAAAGCATCAGCAAAAGAAACTTTTGATAGTTTCAGTTAAAGTTATATAAGCCTGTGAATGAGAGTCAGCAAAAGAGCTGTCAATACCTTTCATCAAAGCATTATTGCCTTTATTATCCAATATCATCTGAAGTAAGTATCATCTTTGGCACAGCTAATCAGAGTGCTTACTGATGCCATACTCCGGAAACCGCAGAGTTCCTTTTCAGAAACAGTGCTAACTATCATGTGATTGCTTTAGCTTCTAGTTCTAAAAAAGGGTTGTAACCCGAGGATCTGTTTACTGATTGAAAAAGCCAGTCCAGGCCTCAAACAGACACAGGCTGCTTGTCAGAGAGAAAAGGCAGATGAATGGGATCCAAGTATAGTGCCCCTTTACAATAACACTGTGCCTGACTAGAATCACAGGAGCACACATTTAGAGCTGGGAAGGTCCTTAGAGGTCATCTCATCCAACCTCATCTTTTCATTTTAAAAAGTTATCAACTGGACAAACATCAACAAACATAAATATATCTCCTTATATAAATAAAAACAGAAAAAAATAAAAGATTGTACATGGCACTGTGAATCTCTTTTATAAACAGTTTGGATTTTTTTTTAAGGAAATAGTTTAGCATACAAGTTCCGGCAGTGCTTTGCTCTCAACTTCCTTCTGCTCCCTTGTTTGTATATTTAATGTTCTGTTGATGCTTATTTCATCTTTTTCTTTTTCTATTCTTTTTCCTTCGTCACTATAACTAACCCTCTTCACTCCTGTTACTCTCCCTTCTCTCTCAGAAAAGCTCTCCTTTGTAACAAAGAAGTATCATCTAGCAGATAAAGCCCCACACACTGACCACGCCTGAAAGCGTAATGCATCATTCTGCACTCCTCATCTTTCAAGTAGAAAGCCTGATTCATTCATCACTGTTCCCTTCACTCTGTATCAATTCATATAAATCCTCCCAGGTTTCTCTAAGCCATCCCTTTCGTGATTTCTTATAGTAGAAAATTAGTCCGTTTCATTCAGAACTCCTCTTTGTTCAGTCCTCTCAGTTGATGGTTATCTTCTTCCACATCTCTACAGAAGATGAGACTGAGGCTAAGGAAGGGTAAGTGATGCCCAAGATCACATGATTAGCAAGCAAAGAGGCCAAGGTTCTCTCATTTCTTCTCCAGTTCTCTTTCAGCTCTCTGCTTCAAGTATGTGCATACCAAGGGGGAACAATGGGAGATATGGCAGTAACAGGCAAGTTTACATAATAGAGCCTGCCCCATTTTTTCTGAGCACGTAACAGTAAGGATTTTATGAGTCCTTTGGTATGGCTGTAAATCCTAAAGCCGTAGCTTTTGTGTCTGTCACAGTGTGCTTCAGACAGCTGAGTTCAGAAGTGGAGGAACTTGGCAATCTGAGCAGATTTAGGGCACGCTCTCCCCTTACCACCAACCCCACCACCCCTTCTTTCCAAGTCATTTTCACCTTTCTGTACCAGCTTTCTTAGTGAAAAGTTTCCCCCTTTCTCTATCCACTGATCTCCGTTCATTAAAACAGTAGCCCCCATTGGTAATTTTGAATCTAAAGAGAATCAAGACCCTCCATATATTTTCACCTTTAAGTGATTCATTCCCTTCTCTAGAATAATTTGTTTGAAAACCTATGGTAGGGGCAGCTAGATGGTGCCGTAGATGGAGCACTGGCCCTGAAGTCAAGAGTACCTGAGTTCAAATCTGGCCTCTGACCAGATACTTGACACTTACTAGCTGTGTGACCCTGGGCAAGTCACTTAACCACAAATGCCTCACCAAAAAAAAATTAAAATAGAAAACCTATGGTAGCAGTTTATAGCAGTGCAATACATTGGGGGGCAGGGGGTTATGGGGAATAATAGCTAGGTAACTTGTGAGCCCTGGTAGTGAGGAAGAAGAAGAAGACATCTATCCTGGGGAAAAAATAAAATTACAACCAGAGTCAGGAACAAAGTGGGATAAGAAAACAAAGAGATGTTTTAAACTCCAGAGTTGTTACAGACACATAAGATAGCCCAGAAGCCCCTATGAATGCAGGAGTGAGGAGACTGACAATAGGGAGGTTATGACAGAAGATACTGAGAAGAGGTAGTAGTAATGTCCACACACTCTGCTTCTCTGGGGGTCAGGTCTGGACTACAGAAGAGCATTTCCTAGTTTCTCATGGTCTTGTGTGGTGTCAGGATGACTTCACACAACACCCCCCCAGTGCATTGGTGTTTGTGACAGTCCTCATCAAGGGAGGTCTCTCTTTCCAACAACAACAACAACAACAAAAACTGACTCTTTCAAACTACATAAAATCAGTCATGGGAATTCTCAGCCCAGGGTGAAGTATTCTTTCGAGCACTGGTCGAAGACCATTCTCCCAGGATCCCTGTGGCATTTTAGAATCACGTCTCTAAATTTGCGTCTTGTTTTCCATTCACAATTTGATCTGCTTTTTTTTTGTTGCAAACATAAATCCCAGCATGAAATTTATATTTCTTTCTCTCTTGAAATAACTGCTTGAGATCTTGCAACAGTTTCCCATTATTGTGCTGACTCGTGAAGCCCTCTTTGTCCTGTAAAATATGTATGTATTTAACTTTCAAAACACATGTATTAACTATTCTGAAGTGCAAGCTAAAATCTCTGCAGTGGTCTAAACAATCTGGCAAAATACAAAAAACCCGCACTGTTATCAGTGTTTGATCAGAGGAGGTCAGATCGCATGGGGCTTTAATTGATCTGTAACTGTGATCCTGAAGTGAGTCCTCTGTTCTTTTTCCCACAATATAAAAATCTCGTTGCATTCTGCTAAGATTTTCTTGGTTTTCCTTTCATTACAAAAAAAAGGTTAAATCTTGGCATGATGCCCTCACTGCTTAGCGTGCAAGACCAAAGAAGTCAAGAAATTTCCATTCTGCCAATTTAGGCTTGTGTGAGGGAAGCGGTGTGTAAACTCAGACATGCAGCGCTCCCTCCTGTCCTCCTCAAACTTTAGTTCTTTAATTTTATGGTAAGGGGTTCCTCAGATAGCTTTGGCTGCTTGATATTGAACAGATCTAAAAACGGAGTTCAGGCTTGCTTGTCTTTGCATTCTCTAATCGGTTTTTCCTTGTAATTGCTTTCACCAGGTAGAGGCAAGAGAAGCCCATGGGTGCATCATGAAACTTTTCAGGAAAACTCCCCTCTCAGTGAAAGATCTGCAGGCTGTGGCTGGTGAGGGCAGTGAGGTGGATACAAGACACCCTTATATTCAACCATTAATCAGGCACCTCCTTCTGAATTTCCTGCTGTTGTCTCATGAAGGACATAAGATTGCCCAAGAATTTATTGTAAGTATCTGCCCTTTTTTTGCCTTCTAGTTTTTAGTTGCCAATCCAGGGAATAGCTTCATGGATATAGAGCCAGGAGGGACCCCAGACACCAAAAAAAAAGACCATGGTCCATCCTCTGTCAAGAATAGCACCAGACTGGGGTGGCTAGGTCGTGCAGTGAATAGAGCACTGGTCCTGGAGTCAGGATACCTGAATTCAAATCTGGCCTCAGACACTTAACACAAAAAGTAGCTGTGTGACCTTGGGCAAGTTACTTAACCCCAATTGCCCTCCAAAAAGCAAAAAAAAAAAAAAAATGGCACCAGACTGAAGAACACTGTGCTGTCCAAGAAGCCTTCTTGAAGAAAGAGGGCTTCTAAGAGGACATTTAGTCACAAAGCATTCATCTTACCATTCACTGTGTCGGTGTAGCCCTTTATTATCACAAAGAGATAACTTGTGAATCCTGGACTACAGCTTAAAGAACAGACCAAAGTAAAGCAGAGATTACAATGCCATATAAAGAAAGGGTGACTGCAAGGAGCCCCACAGATTCTTCTTCCTAGCATTAGGGATAAACTTTTAGGAAGTTATTTTTTAGGGTCCTTGGCAATATCAGAAGAATCCACTCTGAAACCCTGTTCTTTCTACTCTTATGTCTCAACTTTGGCATCTCCCTCAAGAGTTCCAGCCCTGGGGGCCTGTAGAAAGGCCTTGCGTATAGACTTGCAGAAAACCCAAGAGCAAGGCCTGTTTTTCCACTTCTCTCTTCCTCTGTAGTACATCATCCTTAGGAGGGCCCAATTGCTGCTAACATTTGGTTTCTGAAGCACTTTGAATTTCTTTGTGTATGTGGTATGCCTCATTTGCTTCCAGAATAATTAAAGGCAGGAAAACTCTTTTAGGTTAGAGCTTAAAAATATATAAAGAGCTAGGCAGTTCCCAAATAGCTCACTAGCTGTCTCTGAGTCATAACAGTTGCTTGAGTCTGGCGTAGGACTCTATTCATACTCATATGTGCTTTTCAGTCTCTCAAAAGAAAGTGCTGACCACGTTTCTAACAGCAGTGGAGGAATCTGGGAGCACAGTGGGGTAGCCATAGCTCTAAGGGGTATAGACTTTGTTTTGAGGAAGGACAGACTGGGATGAGGAAAATTAGAGATACAAGGGAGGAAAGATAGTGGCAACAGGAGGTCATGCTCCAGTGAGGGTTCTGTAAGGTGACGAAACTCTTGAAAAAGAAAGAGAAATTGTAAAATGCCGAGAATAATATTCTTTTCACGACAGTCTCAGTGTTGTTGACTAGCTTCCAGTTGTCATCTGGAAGGTGGACATTCCCGAGGGGGGCCAGACCAGCTGTCATGCAGTGGGGCCGGTCTGGGTATCCAGCCCTTCTCTCTCTGAGCTCTAGTGCCACATTTCCAGAATGCCTCCTAGGTATCTCCAACTATGTATCCCATGGGCATCTCATCTCAGTCTGTCAAAAACAGAACCGGTTTATCTTTCCACCTAAACCTGTCCTTGCTCCTAACTTTATTCTTTCTGTCTCCTCCCTCCCTAATTTGGGCCCTCCTCACATTTCAGTTTGAGGACTGCAGGAGTTGGCCAATTGACTTCCCTGTATCCATTCCGTCTCTCCAATCCATCCTCTACACAGATGTCAGATACATTCCTAAAGCATAGATGTGGCCATGTTCATAAAGCTTCACTGGCTCCCTATTGCCTCTAGGATAAAATATAAATTTCTCTATTGGGCACGTAAGCCTATCCACAGTCTGGTTTTTGGGGGACAGCTAGGAGGCACAGTGGAGCATCGGACCTGGAGTCAGGAAGAGTCATCTTCCTGAATTCAAATCTAGCCTCCAAAGACACTGTGTGACTCTGGGCAAGTCACTTAACCTTGTTTGCCTCAGTTTCTTCATCTGTAAAATGAGCTGGAGAAAGAAATAGCAAACCACTCCAGTATCTTTGCCAAGAAAACCCCAAATGGGGGTCATGAAGAGTTAGATACAGCTGAAAAACACCTGATCATGAACAGTCTGGCTTGAGCATATCATTTGGCCACCCTCTGAGGCTCAGCATATTTTTCCAGGCTGGTTATACATGACTACATCTGATGTATACTGTGCTCCAAGCAAACTGGTCTACATTGTTACCTGCCCCATATCTATGCCTTAGCGCCCCCCCCCCCACTCCCCCAAGGCATGCCTCCTTAGCTTACCAACTCAAGTCCTGTTACATGAGGCCGTTTCTGATCCTCCGTGATCCTTTTCTGTGTCTCCCCCACCACGACCAACACACCAGAATTGCTCTGTATTTCATTTATTTAATTATTCATTTGTTTATTCATTTATTTATTCATGTTTATGGTTACTCTCAGACACATAAAATGAAGTGTACCCTCCTTGAAGACAGGGAGTGTTTCACTTTTGTTTAAATATAATCTTTTTTTGAAAGTAGGAGATAGGAAGATATTTTTTAGACATTTAAAGTTGTAGTGTTCTTCAGGAGGACCTGAGTTCAAATCCAGCCTCAGACACTTAACACTTACTAGCCAAGGTTAAGTCACTTAACCCCAATTGCCTTGCACTCCAAAAAGCAAAAAAAAAAAAAAAGGTGTAGAGTTCTGCACCGTGACCTTTCTTACACTTTGGTTTAATGATTTCAATGTAACAAGAATTTATTAAGTGCCTTCTGTATACAAGGTGCTGGAGATACAGTGACAAAAATGTCTTAAGTTTAGACATAAGAATACATTTAAACAGGGTCATTTTGTTATGTAATATCTCATAGACTTCAGTTCCCCCATTTTTTTTTGTTCTTTGGTTTTAAGTTGACTAAACTATAAAGTACTTATAAGTGATTTTAAAATTTACCATATGAAACCTCCAAATGTGAACAGAAATAGCTAAGCTGTGCCTTAAATAAAAGGTAAAAAAAATTATTCAAGAAAATGATAAAAGAAATATTTGGCCAAAGGTAAAAACTGAGCGAACATGTGACAGCTTGATGGAATTGTGAGGGAGGAAGGCACTTATCTGAACCTTGTGCCAGAGGGCTGGGCTCTCTACACTCCCACTTATGTGACTTCACTTTGCCATGGCCCTGAGAGTTCAGGAGAGAAGCGGAAGCCCGCATTGCCCTCGCTTGGGCCTCATTGGGCTTTGTGGCCTCTTACCCTTCCAGGCCATATAGAGGATTTGCACATTCACCATAGTTAGTGGTCTGAAGACAGAGTGTATCTTTCTAGCCTTCTTCAAAGCTAGACACGTCCCCACTAGTATAAGTTACATAAAGCAGCATTAAAGTTTGAGGATCACAGCGCCATGGGGTTTTGCAGGGAGAGGCCTTCCTTTCAGTGGCCCGGCTCACTCTTACTGACAAGTGAATGGCTCCTGCTTTCTTTTCATTTTTTTTATTTTTCTTTTTTTCTTGTAAACAGAATCCATTCAGATCATTTTTTTGGGTAAATCAACAGTGAAGCCTATTAGAAGGCTTTGTCAGCATTTTCATTGTTTGCTCTCCTGACTTCCATTTCCACGCCTGTCGGCATCTGTTAGTGGCAACACTAGCCTTGCAAGAACTCGCCTGCGGGCCTTGTTGCTTATGTAGAAAATATCAGCACAAGGCATTTCCTCCTCTCTGCTCTCTTTGCCCCTTTCATTCCTCCAGGGAAACACACATCCTCTACTGTACTCCTGATCCCTGCCACCCATGGGAACAGGGGAACAGGCCCACAATCTGACCTCAGTTTTCCTGAGGGTCAGGGATAACATGGGAGTTTTGTTAGGCCTTGGATTGGGCAGAATTCCATTGATCATGTCCTGCTGTGGTGACACAGTATGAGGGAAAGGGACAGAAAAAGATCGAGTAAGAAAAATACATAGAGCCCTGCTTTCATTATTTCTGCTACATTTCTGTATGACTGGGGGACGGGAGAGGGGTCCCCTCTATTGAAGCTTCCACAGCAAAACGCAGCCTCGTGTAACAACACCTTGTCAGGTGTTGTGAAAGAGGAACCCTGCGCTTCAGTTATATTCAGAAGTTTGCTACTGTCAACAGACAGCTCATTCCCATAGAAAAGAATTCAGTTCTAGCTATAAATCAATGTTGCTAACTCTGAGATTGATGGGAAGCAGTGACAGTGGAAAATCCCAGCATATCCTCACTAAATTTAATAAATCAGGTCAGTTGGAAAGAATATATTCACCGAAGATAATAGAGAAGTTCATTAAATGATAAAAAGCAGATATTGCTCTTCATGCCTTGGCTTCTGAGACTAACAAAACAAATCTGCCTCCTCGACAGCTGGGTGCCATCTGGGCATCTTGCTTCTGGATGCCATCCATGCAGAGGTTCTGAAAACCAACTTTATCGTTACCAGCATTTGGAATGAAGCTGCAACAATGGCCGGACTGACATGACGGAGGCAGCCTGAGCAATGCAACCAAATATAATTGACAAAGGAATGTCTAGGTGAACGTTTCTGGAGTCCGCATGACCAGGTTTTCTAGTGACGTCCTGTAAGAACATCAGATCTTCTTTTCTGGGGGCTGCCCATTCCAAATAGCATGTGGTTAGCAGCTGGGTTGCTCTGCAGAGAGCTCTGTGTTTTATTCCTGTGTATGTCAGCCAGAGCTAGGGCATTCTACGCCTGGAGAAGCAAGAACTTCATGTTGGAGCCTTCTTGTCAGGGCCATTTGGATAAGACGGAGTGCTATTCTGATCCTTTCCAGCTTCTGGATTTAATTGAACATGCGACCTTGGGGGCTGTGGCAGGGAAGCACTAGACACCCTGGACAGAAGGGACATGATCTGTTTCATCCTAAGAGTATTCACTTCCTTCCAAAACTAGATCCCTGAAAAGCCAACCACCTGAGTCTTCCCTTAGGGCAGAGACCAGAGTTCTCTTTCTAGGGGGTACTCTGATCCTGCAGGTGAATAATGTCCTCCCCATGGTTCCTTTGTATAGTCTCTCTAACCCTGATCCCATTTTAGAATGTGCTAAGCCCTCGCCAGCTCGCCTCTGTTCTTCCTCTCTTCTGTACGCACTGCCAGCTCTCAGCCCCTTTCACACGGCTTCACAAGTTCAGTCAACCCAGGATCATTTTACCCTGGCCTTAGTCTTTTTGAGTTCATCTTCCCTCACTGTCCTGTCTTCATTCTCACCCACACTTCCCATGTCTCTGACTTCATGCTTTCCCCCTCACACCTTCTTTGCACCTCTTGGCTCTCTGGCTGCTTTTGCCACATCCTTCTCCTTTGGCTGAAGAGTCTTTTGGTCAGTCCTTCTGTGTCTGAATCCATTTTGCATCTTTTCTGTTACTTGTCTTCTGCTAAGTGCTGGGGATGAAGACAGGCAGAAGATCGTTGATGCTCACAGTCTAATTAAGGAAGTGGATGACTGACTGGGAAAAAGCTATGTGCAGGATAAATAGGAAACAATGAGCAAAGGAAGCTCACTAAAATATGGGTGATCAGGAAAGGCTTCCTGGAGAAGGGACAGTTTTAGCTGGGACTTGAAGGAAGCCAGGAGTGCAGATAAGGAGGGAGGACATTCTAGGCATGTGGGCACCGCCAGGGAAGATTCATGAAATTGGAAGGTGGAGGGTCTTGTGTGAGGAAAAGCAGGGAGGCCAGTGTCACTGGTTACAGACTATAATGAAAGAGTGAGGTGTCAAAGGAAGGGAGCAGGTTATGAAAGGCTTTGAATGCCAAACGGAGCATTTTATGTTTGATCCTGGAAGCAATAGGGAGTCACTAGAGCTTACTGAGAGGAGGATGAACTGAGGTGGGGGCGGGACTTGTGGCAGAGAGACCAAACAGCAGTGTGGGCAGCAGTCCAGGTGTGAGGTCTTGCACCGGCGTAGTGGCATTGTCAGTGGACAGAAGGGGACATACGTGCGAGAGCTTCCAAAGGCAGAATTGACAGGCCTTGGTAACTGAACATAGGGGAGAGGGTGAGGAGTCAAGAATAGTACCCAGGTTAGGAGCATTGGTGAATGGGAGTATGGGGAAGTTAGGAAGAAGAGAGGGTTTGGGGGGAAACATAATGAGATCTGCTTTAGACATATTGAGATTAAGAGGTCTGTGTGATGTCCTGTTGAGGATATCTAATAAGCAATTGGAAACATGAAACTAGAAGTCAGCAGAAAGCAGATTCCCTATATCACGTGGTTGCAACAAATGAAAAATTCCTACTGAATCCTGAATCTCATAGCTGTCTCTTTCATGCATGCTTATGTGACCATGTTATTTAGACAGTTTTCCTCATTAATACACATTATTGAAGCCTTCTCTTATGGCTCTACACTCACTACACAACCTCAAGGATCATAGCTATAGAGCTAAAAGGACCCCAGGTAGAGCTGGAAGGGACCCAAGAGTTCACTGAGGCCACAGAGTGGATCGAATCTGAGAGAAGCTAAGTTAACTGCCTAAGATCCCATGGATAGTCAGCAGAGAAGGGATTGAACCTCCATCTTCTGACTCCAGGACCTAGTATTATCTCCACTCTCTTATGATACTAGATACCACTGAACACATGTGAATCCACACATCCCAGACTTTTACTCCCTACTCTCCCCACGTGAAGAGGCACCAGACTTTGCCCAGTAGACATGGTAACAGCAGCAGCGACTCTCTCCATTCCCACCATCCACACCCGTGCTGCTGCCACCGCCCCTGGAATGGAAGGGCCAGAGAAGGAAGCAGCCCTGAGACCCAGAGTTGTGATGGAGAGGATGCTTTCCCAGATTTCTGTGATTGAGAATCTCATTGTCCAAAACATCACATATAGAAATCAGTCCTTTTCAAACCCAGGACTCCCTATTTTATTCTTGTGTCTGGAAATCATGTACTCCCACTAATCTCCCCCACAGCTGAATTTTTATTTTCTTTGTTTTGTGTGTGTGTTTTTCCCCCACTAATTGACATAGGAAAATGCTTGCAGGCACAAACAGAACTTGTTGGTCCTCTGGGCTCTATTACATAGAATAAACATTTCTGTGTTTCTTATTTGCCAGATGGTTAGCGTGTTAGAAATCTTGGACATGTCCTTAGACATGACCACAGGTGAGTCATTAGCCTAAAAATATCATATTTAAGGTTGCTTGGAAATAGGCAGAATTTTCCCTTCTACTTTCAATATTTTCCCCTTCTTGCCTATGTTTGAACTTTAAAGCAAGGCAACCACACATTCATCTGGCTTTACCATTGCAAATATTCCAAGTGCTTACAACAGAAATTCCATCAAATGTTTTTCTCTTAGAACGTTCCTGATTTGTATGTAGCCCTTTGTGAGCCTAAAATATTTCAAAGCTAAAGCTTTCTATGGAAGAGGGTGAGCATTGGGAAATGACTTTGCTAACTTCGTAATATTCCTGGGAGAGTTGAGTTTCCTCATTTTCAAAAGAAAATAAAGGAATGGAATCTTTTGCTCTGGGCTTGAGAGAATAGGTTGCTGTTTTTCGGAACTAGAAATGAATGCCTTAACCAGGTAAAAGATAGCTAATTTGTCAGGAGATATCTTCAGTTGCCTCTTCTGCTTTTGTATTTCAGACAACTCAAACTGATGAATTGGCCAACGAGTTTTTGAATCTCATTGCCCGTGCTACATACAGATGGAATCGTCTTGGTATTGAAACCCTCAGGCCAGGAAAATTGGCAAGAGACCTCCTTCAAGAACTATGGTGCCACAGAACAGAAAGTGCCTTGTTGTAACCCTCTTATCACTATTGCCATCATTCTTTGTATGGCAGTGTTTCCCCCACGTTTATAGCAACTAGTAAAGGGCGTTAAACTTCATGACTCAGAGTTATGAGGCCAGAAAGTCAGTCAGTCAGCAGACATTTATGAAGTACCTACTAGACATCTGCCAGGCACTGTGGCTGCAAGTCCAAGAATGGAGTGACCCCTTCTCTCACATGGCCTAGGTTCTGGGGGGGCAGGGATGCAAAGAGAATAAAAATCTACATAAAGTAATTAAAGATCAGGTAGTTTGGGAGAGGGGACACTAGCAGTTAAAGAAATCAGGAGGGTTCCATGTAGCAGGTGGCGCTGAGACTGTGTCTCAGAGGAAGGGCCGGGCTCCATGAAGCAGAGGGAGGAAGGCATGCAGGCCCAAGAGGCAGAGTGGCCCCGCTGTGACACAGAGGTCCAGCAAGGCTGCAGACAGGTTTGAGCCAACTTGGGGGAACTTTAAAAGCTAAAGGGAAGAGTTACAATTTATGAGCTAATTTTCTTTATTTACTTGTTTGTTTTTGCTTTGAGAGAGGAGGGATGTCAAATTGTCAAATGTAAGAGATGTTGTAAAAGTAGTAATAAGATTTGGAAGCTGGTCAGATACGTGGGGGAGGGCGGGGTGAAGAGTCCAGGACGATGCCAAGGGTAAGGACTTAGGAGGGTTTGGGGAGAGAGAAGGAGTTCAGTTTTGTACGTGTCTCCAGGCTGTCCCATTATTGAAACCCAAGAATGAGACTGAGGCTGGATAGAGAAGCAGAGATAAAAGCACATGTGGGGGTCACCTACATAGGGGTGAGAGTTAAGTGAATGGGAGCTGAGAAGTCAGAGAGAGAGAGAAAAAAGAATGCCTAGGATGAAACCCTCGAAAATTCTCTCAGTTAAGGGGCATGATGTGAGGAGAAGCCAGCAGAGGTTTAAATTTATAAGAATAAAACCATTCCCCATTTGATATCTAGTTAAAGGATTAAGAATAGGCAGTTTTCTAAGGAAGAAATTCAGGCTGTCAATAATGATATGAAAAGTACTCCACATGACTAACAAGGAGAATAATGCAAGTTAAAGCAACCTCAAATTCTACCTTTCTCATCAGATCGATAACGTTGACCCAAAAAATGACAAATGCTTCAGGGACCAGCAGACATTTTCAGTGACAGAGCTGTGAATTGGGTCTCTTACTCTGGAGAGCACCTTAAACTATGCTTAACAAGGCCTTTGACCCAGTGATACCACTACAAGGCTACTCTCCCCTTCCTTCCCCCCAAAAAAATCAAAGAGGGAAAGAACTCCCTAGTCAATGAACTCTAGTAGCTCCCTATCTCCTCCAGGATCAAAGACTCCTCAGCTTGGCCTTCAGAGCCTACGCCTTCCCAGCTTTCCATGCAGTCTGCAGCTAGGGACACAAAACCCTCCATCTCTCCTGTCCTCTGGCTGCCCCTCCTCACCTCCCTCTCCTGACTGCCTTCAAGTCCCAACTAAAATCCCACATGCTAATCTAAAGGAAACTTTTTTTTTCAATTTTTCTGAATTCTAGTACCTTCCCTCCGTTGATTGTTTCTTAATTTATCCTTCATGTAACTTATTTGTACATAGTTGTTGGTATATTGTCTTCCCCTTTAGACTGTGAGCTCCTTGAGGGCAGGGAATATCTTTTGCTTTCTTTGCAGCCCTAGTGCTTAGCACAGTGTGCCTAACACATAGTAGGCACTTTATAAATGCCTATTGACTGATACTCAAAAAAAGTATACACCTCTTTTGTGGTGCCAAAGAACTTAAAGTAAGGAGGTACCATTAATTAAGGAGGGCAGAATAAGATAGGTGAATATAATGGAATACTACTGTGCCATAAGATTTTATTCAGATCTAATTCATTAAATTGTAATCTCTGAGGGCAAGAACTGTCTTTTTTTTTCACATTTGTATCCCTACTGCTTAAGTGCTCTGCATACTTATTAAATTTTTATTGACTGACAATAAGAGGTAACCAAAGGGATAGTTTCAGAAAACTTGTAAAAACTCAAACTGACGTAGAGTGAGAAAGAGCCAGGAGAACAGTTTATACAGTAACAGTGTTTTGAAGTCAAATGACTTTGAAAGATTGAAGAATTCTGCCCACTGCTGTGACCAGATCTGATTACAGAGGAATGATAGAGACATTTTACCTACCTTGAGATATGTGTCACGTGTTGTCACACAGCACAGATACACACACACACATTTGGAAATAGATTTTTTTTGCTTGACTTCATAGTTATAACAAAAGTTTTCTTCTTTTTTCCCCTGAAGGAGTGGGAAGAATTGGATAGAAAAGAAAGGAGATTTTTATTAATTAGAAAAAAATTTTTTTTTATAAAAATCATGTTAAGCTTAAGTGATTTTTTTATAGGAGCTGGGACCAGGAAATGTATAAAAACCAATAAAAGGGACCAGGTCAAGATTAGGTAGGTCATGGTTCAGAATTCCAAGGAATATGAATATATTTTAATTATCATCTTAATTCCAATTCAGAACATAGCTAAAATACTGTAGAGGTCATCAAGCCCAAATATTTCAATTTGCAACAAGTAAACTAACTCATAGGAAAGTTAAACACTGTCTACTGGTTCCTAGCAGAGCTAGGCCAAAAATCTAGGTTTTCCCATTGGACTCATGTCTAAGCATTTTTTTTTAATAGGAGATTAAAAGCATTTCTAAAAAAATCTGTCTGACTTGAATGTAACCATTTAGCTAAAATCTAATTTGTCATTCAGTGGTAATATTTTTTTTTTCTTTTGGAAAGATGTAGGAATAAATCTTTCACCAAACTTAGCCCACATCCCATTCTTATTCTGACATTAGCTTACAACCTAATGTTCCCTTTCTTCTAGTCTCAAGCCTACACAGATTTCTCTGGAGAGTTCTGAAAAATGGGGGACTGCCTGCTCTGTTCACCTGAATATCCTAGTGACTGCCTACTAACCTCAGCAAATCCTGGGTTTGAAGGAGTCTGATTTTACTGCAGCCAGACATCTTAAGTGGGCTTTCAGAATAATCAGTCTGCTTCCTGATGTGGGGCACCAGGGGCCTCTTTGCAAGTCAGGGAAGCATTCCTTCAGGCAGATGCTAAAATGGACAAGATAGTCATCAGTTTCTACAGAGATCACTTTGCCCTGACCTGTGTCCCATCGATTAGTTGTACTGCATTGTTTATTAGCAGCTTTGTGTTTCTGGGCCCCATTTTCTGAGAAGAGATTTTATTTGCTGGGGGAAGCATGTTGGTAGTAACATAGGCATTTAGGCAAGTGACAAATTGCATTTTCTGTTTAAGAAGGGGACCATGAAAAGATGTCAGTCCTACACAGTACATTTGAGCCATTAGGCAAAATCAAACAGAAGAGCCTGTGCTGTCCCTATGTTACCGAGAGGGGGAGGAAAAACCCTGAAGAATTTGTCCAGTGGGAACAAATGTGGGGAATGTTCTTCCTCATAGAATCGGGAATCTAAAATTATTTTGCCTTCCAAGGAAGAAAGGAAAATAGTTTTTCGTTTAGTTTCACCCCCAGTCTCCCTAGTTGGTTCTTTAATGAAACTTTTGCTCTAGCACTATTTGAGTGGTTTTGCTTCTTTTCAAAAATACATTTCCTGATGGCATCGATCACCAAGCTATTGGACGTATATGAGATCATGAAGATATATTTAGGGATAGGGACTAGAGCTATAATTTCATTGGTTGTAAGGAAACTCACTCTACCAGTTCAGGCCACCATCTTCTCTGCAATTTAAGAGCTGGCTAGATCACCGAGGGGTTAAAGTGACTTGTCCAGGTCACTTCAGTGCTGCCTTTCAAAGATATAATTATCTAAAAATAAACAGGCACTATAAAGCACTGATATAATGTGCTGTTCCACAAATGTGCTTAACAACTTGGGTCAAAAATCATATTATTTTGGATTGGATGAGGAATAATCCATCATTCTCTAATCCAAGTTTAAGTGACTATCATCCTTGGCCCTGTCATGCCAGTGGTCTCTTTTGTATTTGAGTTTTAGGTTAAGGAAATAGTTTAATCAAGAATGAAATTTCATCTGCCTTAATCACCCCAGTATATAAAAGAGTCTGCCTCCCTCAAAGAATCGAAAATTACATGGGTTTTGCTCAAAAAATGGTCAGTCAAATGTGTTACATTCCATTGGACCAGAACTCCTAACACACAATAAGGACCCTAAGCCCTAGAAACAGCGGGAAAGAAAACAGGAGAGAAATGACTTTTTAGACTCATTTTTGTTGGCCCCTAAAGCAAACGTCTTGCTTGCCTGTTCCAAAATAGGGTTACTGTTCAGAGATACTTTAAAGGAAAATAGCCCATAAGCGCCATCTGTAACTTTAAAAGGAGACATCTGCACTCACATTCCTTGAACTTTAGTCAGCATAGTAGTTATAAATCTTTGGTATTTTTATTGCGCATTCACACTGCTTGTCTTATTTCTAGCTTTAGAAATCAAGTTTTTCTCAAAAATGTTATTGGCCGCAATCAGATCTAGGTACAGAAGACAGAATGTGGGAGCCCATTGTTACAGAGGCTGCATGAGTATCCATCCCTACAATGGAAAAAAGTCCAGAGCCATGACCCAAAATTTTCCAAGTATAAATTTGAAAGTTATAAATATGAAAGATTTATGGGTCCATATTCCACCTGAGATTATTCCTTTCCCCTCTCTACTTAGCAACCTGTTCTCTATATCCTAGTGGAAAAAAAAATCGAAAGATTTCCTAAGGTCTCCAACTTGTTGCATCTCATTGCCAAATCCAAGCTTTTGTAGCTAATCAAAACAGTATACTCTTTGATTCTTTTCCCTTAAATTAACATTTGTCTTTTTTACATGGAATTCTCAGTTGCTATCAGGTCCACCTATCAGTGAATATGATTTCCAATTATTTTTTAAACTAAGGAAAATGTCATAACACTTCAGCTTTTGAAGATTAAAAATACTTTAGAATTTGGGGAGTCAAGAGATCATGGAATTACGAGCTGGAAATAGTTTTAGAGGTCAACTCCGGCCCCATTGTATGATGAGGATCCTAGGGCCTCAGAAAGACTTATCCTAGCCCACACAGGAAGTGACAGGGCTGGGATTTCCATCTAAATCTTACAAACTTAAGATCCAGTCTGGCGTGCCATGCTGCCTACCTGCTGAATCCAAGTGAATCAACAGTTACTTGTGGGAGCTGCCAGTATTTTACGTGGAAATGGAACTAATTGCCCTTCCCTTAAATTATTCCCAAACCTCTCTGGCATACTTTCTTCTCCCCTTATAGTTGTTGCTATATCTCAAAGGAGAAGGAAGGAAGAGGCTGATGAATTTGAGAAAGGCAATCACTGCTACTGTGGCTATGAGGATGTTCCTGTTTGCTGGGTGGTGTAGTTGCTGCAAATTAAGAATGATTATCTGACAAATTCAACTCTTAGCCTTCTTTACTAGATTAAAAAAAAAAAAGCCCTCCTTCATCAGTGTTTTTAATGTGGCTGGAAAGTATCCAAAGGACTCAGCTTAGAAAAATGAGGGACAGGAGGAGAGCAAAGCATGTTTCAGAAAACAAACCAGTGCATGCTCCAGATCCAAAAGCCAGGAAATAGTCAAGACCTCAAATGTTGTCCTTTATTTTCTCCTGCAATGGAAGGAGTTTACCCTTGGGTGAGCAGACTCCAACAGAATCTGGCCCTCAAGTAAGTAATAAAGATGTGCAGTCAGTTCTAGGATAATATTGGGGGAAGGGGCTGAGAACCAAGAACACTGACCTGTTTGTCCTGCTCCCTCTTTCCCAACTATTAGATTTATTGATTATGTTTATTATTAATGCTCTGTCTTTCATTAGAGGTAGCGGGGAGTCCACTGCATTTCCTTTAACCCCTAAGAGGAAACTCTCCAATAGCCTTGTTCTTTGTCAGTCAGCTAGTGAAATAAATGAGGAGACTAGACTGATTCTTCTATGCCTATATTTGTGCATGTGTAGATCTCAGCTATCTCCATACCACCTTTTATCAACAAAATGCAAAGGTTGCTTCTGGTGCCATCATGAGGAATTGGAAGCCAGAGACATGTTTCTAATGGCAATCTGTCTGCAATCATCCACGTAGACCTTCCCTTTTCTGAAAAGGACTTTGTTGGCCGCCTGGCTGGGGTATGGAGTGGAGGTGGGGTGACGTAGTTCTGAGGTGGAAGAAATGACAATTTGCATTTCTTAATCATGTAGTCCAATAGGAATTTCAGGTTTTTGTTGGAGTTGGTATGTCAGAACTTGTTAAGTCTTTCTCTATTAAGTCAGCTGTCTTGGCCAGAAGCCCCACTGTCTTTTCTGAAAAAAACCAATGAGATCATGTAGGTATAGCAACATTTCCAGTTACAGTTGCTTTCTCCATCATCCCCTGAAAAATGGCGGGTACCCTGAAATGTCTTGGTGCATATACTCAAACTAGCAAAATCAGCCAGGCAGAAGAAAAATGCCATCTCCTCCTTCCATAGTATCCACTGTATCAATCCAGCACAGCAGAAGACAGTTTGGAGTATCTTGCCCTCCTGGTGCGCTATGATGATGCATTTTAGATACGTTCCTATCTTCCTGTTCTTCTGTACCAGCACTATAGGTAATATATATGGCTGATGGATAGTGTGTTGCTGGCCAGTAGTTCTTTCAGATGGTCTCTGAGCTCTTCCACAAAGGAATCTTCCTTTGGAATGGTCAGGAGTTTGCAAAGTAAATTCAATAGGTTACTCCTTTGTCATAGCATTTATGCTACTCATGCAATAGATTCCACTTATTCTCTTGCTGAACATTCCTCTGGCCTTGGAGAGTCACCAAAGTCAAACTCTTCAGTATCTACTTCTAAGTCTGGGGAAAAAAAATCAGTCCTCTCATGAGGATGAATAAGGATCACTTGCCCCAGTCTTACGGTATCTGACACATGTATGGCCATCTCTTTGGTTGTATCTTCCTGGTGATGTTCTTTTATCAAACTGTTAGGCCTTCTGTCCCTTTGGCCCTTTGTTTTCCCATGGTTCCATCTCTTAAACAGTTGTGCTTCACAGGCTTCTACCTTCAAATCTGTGCCATCAGGGAACCTTCTTGCTTTGCTTTTATGGCCCAAACATGAGAAGATGTACTGAAAGTCACAGAGTTTGTATTACCCAGGGTACCCTCAGGTTATTTTCCAAAGACCTTTAGTTTTCCCAGCAACTGTCCACAAATCAAATGTTCGTCTTTATCATTATAACATTGGTGAAATTATCCTTTAGCTCAGACCATCCTTGTAGTCCTTTATCCAGCAGGGTCATTCTCTTGAACTGTATCATTCCTCATTGTAATAATCTCAAATATCAAGCAATCCAACTTGCATCATACATTTAGAAGGCAATTCCATGTTGAATAAAACTTAGGGGGTTCTATGTCAGCAGTTAGCTGAGGCCAACAGTGCTCATCTCAATTTTTGCAAGCACTCCTGATAAGTGATTCCCCTTTCTTCTGTCCTCACAGACTGCACAAGTTTTAAAAGTGAGTCCTCTGATACTTTACATCAAAAGATACAACCTCTACCTCCAGTGTCTCCCAAGTCTTTATATGTCCTTCCAGTTCCAATCTCAACCACTTGCACAGGTCTGTCACTGGATTATCTGAACACTATGACCAAAAAATGAGCCAAGACATCTCATTTCAATAAACCTTCAAGGGAAACTGCTCAGATCTCTTAGAATCAGATAACAAAGTGGAAATAGAAGAATCTACAAGTCTTTTCTCAAAAGAAACCCCAAAATGAAAATTCTAAGAAAAAAAGAGCAGCACTTACCACTATAAATGAAGCAAAGAAGTAGAATATAGTATTCCAGAAAGGCAAAGTAGATGAGTTTATAGCCAAGAATAAATTACCCAGCAAAACCAAGTATAATACGCAGGGGTGGGATGGGATGGGGTGGACCTTTAATGAAATGAAGGTTTCCAAGCAGCATTCATAATCAGAGATAAGAGCTGTAGAGAAACTTTGAGATGTAAACACAGGAGTAAAAAGAAACATAATAAATATGAATGAATGGTGATAAAGGACAAGGACTAACTGCTTACATTAAAAAATGGGGAGGTGATACGTGTGTCCTTTCTGAACCATATCATCATCAGGGGTCACAGAGGAAGTCTAACGACCAAGTTTGAGAGTGGTTCTGTTGGGTTTTGATCTTTAGAAAAAAATATAAAGAGAAGGCAAGAGGAATATACCGGGAGAAGGAAAGAGGGAGTTAGGGAATTATCTCACATAATGAAGGTACACAAGTAGATATCTATACTAATAAGGAGGAGGGTATGGGAAGGAGCAGTTGACGCATGAACCTCCCTCTCATCTGAAGTTGTGAAAAGAAGGAAGACACACACACTCGTGGAGTTTAGAAATGCTTCACTCTACAAGGAAAAGGGAGACAGGAAGAGGAATTAGAAGGTGGGTAGGTGATGGGGAGGAAATCAGTCCTCAACCAAACTCTACGTAGGAAAACAATTACAGCTCTTTTTGAGGTAGCAAAGAATGGGAATCAGAAGGGGTGCCCATAAATTGGGGAATGGTCAGATAAGTTATAATACATAAATGTGGTGGAATATTACTGTCAGAAAATATTTATTTAGTACCTACCATGTGCCAGGCACTGTGCTAAGCACTGGGAATACAAAAAGCAAAAAATACAGTTCCTGCCCAAACCAGTATGTATGAACATGCTATACACAAGATAAATAGGAAATAGCCAAGAGAGTTAAGGGCACTAGTATTAAGGGGTTGGAAAAGACTTCCTGTAGAAGATGGGATTGAGCTGGGACTTAAGGGAGTCTGGAAAGTAAATGGGTGGAGATAAGGAAGGAGAGCATTCCAGATGGGGGGGACAGCCAGAGAAAATGCTTGAGCCAAGAGATGGGTCTTGCTTGTGGAGCACTAAGAAGGCCAAAATCAATGGATCAGAGTAGGAAGATGTAAGATGATTGGAAAGGTCAGAAGGGACTGGGTTATGAAGGGCTTTGAAGGCCAAAGAAAGAAGTTTCTATTTGATCCCAGAGGTAAGAGGAAGCTGTTGGACTTGATTGAGCAGGGGTGGGGTGATGTGATTGGATCTACACTGCAGTAAAATCACTTTGGTAGCTGAATGGAAGATGGACTGGATTGGGGAGATATCTGAGGCAATCAGACCCACCAACAGACAACAGTCCAGGACTTGCACCAGAGGACAGGAAGTTTCAGAGAAGAGAAAGGAGTTGCAAAGGTGAAGATGACAGGACTTGACAACAGATCAGATATGGGGGTTGTGA
The DNA here is from genome assembly GCA_011680675.1 of Gymnobelideus leadbeateri. Taxonomy (NCBI): domain Eukaryota; kingdom Metazoa; phylum Chordata; class Mammalia; order Diprotodontia; family Petauridae; genus Gymnobelideus; species Gymnobelideus leadbeateri. The sequence continues at coordinate 152,723 of WOXC01012254.1, forward strand.
GATAGTGAGCAGCGGAGGATGGCACCTAAGGTTGCCAGCCTAGGGCCTGGGAGGATGGTGCTGCCCTCTTCAGTAATAGGGAAGTCTGTACGGGTGTGAACATTTAGGGGGAAAGAGAATGAGCTCAGTTTCAGACGTGCTTAGCTTAACATGTCTGTTCAACATCCAGTTGTGGTGAGCTCTTATCAGCACAATGACCAACTACAATTCTAAAGTGAAGAGGGTTAGGGTTGCTCTGGAGACCCCAAAATAACAACATGCTGGGTCCTGCCGAATGAAATCGACTCAAGTTTTCTCAGCCAAAGAAAAGCAAAGTTTATTAAAAGTTTGCTTGTATTGGACACAGAGTAAGTCTGTGCTAGGTCATTCTATGGCTCTCTCACAAACATGGAGACAGGATGGGGTCTTATATACAGAAGGTTGTGGGAGGAATCTAGGGGTGGTCTAGGGGAGGAGGTTGGGGAGGGTCTTCAGGAGGAGTTAATGAGGTCAATGAGTGATTAAGGGTGGGAAGTTGCTGGAGGCCACCTGGAGACCACAAACAATGGTGGGCTAGGCCAGTTCAGGGGTGGATTGACACTTTGATAGGCTCAAGGGTGGGAAGTCTAATAACCAAGGCTTAGGCTCAGCCACTATGTAAGGCTTATTGCCTCATCAAATGAGATGATTTAATCAAGAGTCCAAGGGAGGTTCCCAGAGCCTGTACCTCAAGGACTTAAGGAGAGCTCAAGGGGGCTCCCAGCACCCGTACTTCATTATTTTCCCTTCTCAAACAAATGGGACCCAAATTCCTTTAGGGTAAAGGGCGAAGGTCTCAGCTTTTGAAAATGCTTCCTGCTGGCAAGGGGTGTAAGAGCTGTCCCTGCCTCTCTGGGTCCGTTCAAGGGGGACAGGCTTCACATTCAAGGTGTCAGACTCTGGAACCTGGATGATTCCAGGTCCAGTGGGCTGGACAACTTGGATTCAGTTGGAGATTTGCATAGCTTTAGTGGTCATCTAGAGGTTGATGGCTTGAACCAAACAGGCGCGCACGCGCACGCACACACACACACACACGCACACACACACACACACACACACACACACACAGATAAAAGACAATCTCCCTGGTAGGAATTAAAGATGACTATTTTAAGGCCAAAAGGCTGTAAGATATCCCTTTCCTTTCTAAACTGCTCCATGGACATTTAGCACATGGAAAGCAATAGCAGGGACACACTAATAGTTTTCAAAAACAGGCAACAACTCCCAAAGCCTGTTCTGTCCTTCCATTATCATAGAGAGTAAAAGTTTTTTTTTCCTAGATTGGCACTGGTCAATTTAGTTTTCAAAGTCTCAAAAGCTTTCACCTGGTGATATGGGCTCCACTCTAGATAAAATGAGTCAGGGCCTTGAGTAGCAATTAATGGTTGCAGTCCCTCCCAGGCCTTGGGTTTAATTGGATATAAACCACTCTGGGTTTATAAACCACTTTAGGATCTAGGAGTCAAACAAATGCTGCTGTGGCAGAAAGAGCTCACCCAGGAATTTCCTGATTCCAAACAACTGACTCAACTATCTCCCACACTCCTGAGGGATCATGGGGGGATCTGGGAGGCTTAACTAGAGAAAATTGGCTTCCCAATTTCACCAACAGGCCCCTTCCCAACAAGGGGAAAGGATAAGAGGAAAGCATGAGGAAGGAGTGTTAGCCATGCTGGGAGATATGGATGGTGTAGGAGGCAGGAAATGAGGGGTGTTGGGCTGGAGGAAAAGAGAATGGGAACCAAGGGGAAAAGGGTTGGGGCACAGCCTCAGTGACCTGAGCAGGAGTTGCTGAAGGGGGAGGGGCTGGGGCTGAAGCCATAGGAAAGGGGTCATTTAATTGGTCCCTGTTACCCATCTGTGGACAGGCTCTAGCTTCAAGCATCTCACCGTCTTTCCTGAGAGCCTTGTTCTGAGAAAGTTCAACAAAAGCCATTAAGGAGTCAACTTCGATCCATCTTCCTTCTCTGCGACAGTATGATTCTAACTGCAAGAGAGTATTATCTGTTGAAGTCCCCCAAACAGGCCACGATTCATCGTCTTTTAGGCTATACCTAGGCCAAACAACAAAAAAAACACCAAATTTTCCTTCTTAAGGTCTCCAGAGAAACTAAATTTTTTCCAATGTTGTAAAAGACAACCCAAAGGCAAACTTTTGGGAGCTACAGGAATAGGGCCTGGAAGTCCCTTCCTCCATAAAGGAAGGCTTGAGAGTAAGCCTCGAAAAACAAACAAACCCCCCCCCCCCACAAAAAAGTACCTGAAGTTTTCCCAGTTCCCTAGTGCTGAGAGAATTGAAAAAATATGGCTTACACTTCCAGATGTGGCATCTGTCCTTATCCTCCATTCTTCAGAAACTGCGCACATGTCAAATGGGACCAAAAATCTGAGGTCAGGCTGAGCACAAAACAGCTTCCTAGCTGTCTGACCTAATGGGACCTGAGAGGTCAGGCCTCCCCAAAAAACCACACACACACACAAAAAAAAAACCCCACAAAACAAAAAAAAAAAAAGCAAAAAAAAAAATGCACTTTCAAGGTATTAGGGAAAGAGAGAGGCTAAGTACCTTCTAGTCCCAGCCGGAGAATAACTTGAGATTAGCAGTGTTTCCCGGTCAGGGAACCATAAAAATGAAGAGGTTACCCACTAAGAGGGTTAGGGTTGCTCTGGAGACCCAAAATACCAACACGCCAGGTCCTGCCGAATGAATTCAACTCAAGTCTTCTCTCAGCCAAAAGTAAAGTTTATTAAAAGTTCACTTGCATTAGACACAGAGTAAGTCTGTGCTAGGTCATTCTATGGCGCTCTCACCATTATACCTCATCAAAAGGACTAATAATGAAACAATATAATAATAAATAATAAAGGACTAATAAGGACAAATAATAAAGGACTAATAATGAAACATGCTACCCAACTCCTGACAGAGAGGTTGTAGACTCAGAATACAGAATAAGATTTTTTTAATGACATGACCAATGGAGAAACTTGAATTATTACACATGTTTATGATGGGCTTTTTGTTGTTGTTGTCTCATTTAGGGGAAGAGGGGAGAATGAGAAGATGAATTTTGACTAAAACAATTAAAATACTTTTTAAAAGAAAATATATAGTAAGCAGGCAGAAAGAATTCAAGTAATGAGGAGCCCCAGTAGGGACCACACACAAATCAGCTACCGATAAAAGGAGAAGAAAGATTAGAAAACAGTTTCCTAGAAGACAAAGGATATAAGTTCACCACAAAAAAAAACTTGTTCAGTAAAACTGAGCATAATCATAGGGTGGGGGAGAGGGGTGGGGTTTCATGGGCCTTTAATCAAATAGAGGGCTTCCAAGCAATCCTGATAAAAAGACCAGAGTTGCCTAGAAGGTTTGAAAGGCAAACACAGGACTGAAGGAAAACATAAAAAGGTAAACATGAATGGCAATCATAAGGGATTACTCAAGGATAAACTGCTTACATTCTAATATGGGGAGATGATATGTGTCCCCTCTGAACCCTTTTATCAGGATCATAGGAGAAGTCTAATTAGAAGACTGGTTATGTTCTGTTATGTCTTGACGATCTTAAAATAAGTTATGGAAAGAGGAAATGTATTGGGTGGGGAGAAGAAAGGAAGATGAAGGATAGGGGAGATTACCTCATGTAATCAGAGTATGCAAGTAAAAGTCTATACAAAAAAAGGAGGGGGGGGGAGTAGCTGACCCTTGAACCACACTCATCTAAACTTGTGAAAGCACAGAGCTGGCCACAGAAATACATTTCACTTAACAGGAAAATAAAAGGGGAAAGGATGCTGGAATTAGAAAAAGGAAAGGTTAAGGGAGGAATTAATACTAAGCAAAACGAATTCTAAGGATGTATGAAGATATTTATAGCACTTTTTGTAGTGGCAAAAAATCAGAAACTGAGGGTACCCACTAATCAAGGAATGACTGAACAAGTTATGACATAAATGTGATAGAATACAATTGTGCTGTAACAAATGAATTTCCAGAGGCACTTATATAAAGTGATGAGACGTGAAGTGAATGAGGAAATCAATTTATAGAGAGAAAACAATATCTTAAAGTCAAACAACTTTGAAAGACTTAGGAACTCTGGCCAGTCAACTCTTCCAGAGGACTAATACTACCTACTTTTTGGTAGAGGGGTGAAAGAGAGTACAAAATTGGATTTTTTCTTTTTTGACATGACAAATGCAAAAATGTGTTTTGCTTGATTCTTCATGTTTGTAACAGAGGTTTTGTTTTCCTTTCTCAATGAAGGGGGAAGGGTATGTATGAGAGAGAAGGCTATTTTTTTCTTATAAAATTTAATTTTAAAAAGAACATATAAGCTAAAAAAAAATTCTTGGAGAACAGCTCAAAAAGAGATAATTTAAGAATTGCTGGATTCTCTGATAAAAGCCTGGACATTATATTCCAAGAAGTTATAAATGAAAACTTCCCAGATCTATGAGAACCACAGGACAAAGTGAGAGGGAAAGAATTCACCATCAGTTCATGGAAAGTTCCCCAAACAGAAAAGTTCTAGGAATGTCAAAGACAAAATCCAGAGCTCTCTCATCAAATGAATGACTAGATGAATAAATAAGAAAGATAACGCAAATATTCAGGAAGGAATTTGAGTAGTAACAACCATGAAGATTGCACAAGATCTTGCAGTTTCTAATAAAAGTGAGAAAATGTCTAGAAATACAGTATTCCAAAAAGCAGAGGCTATAGGACTTGAAGTCAAGTGAATATTTACTATACAGGCACTGTGTCCCTGAGAATAACTTCCTTGAAAAGCTAAGTATAATCCCAGAGGGGAAAAGATAAACTTTTAAGGAAACAGAGCACTTTTAAGCATTCTTAATGAAAACACCAGAACTGAGTAAGAACTTGGAGACAAACACAAGAGTCAAGAGAAACTTATAAAAGTCAATGTATTTGAGCAATTGATCAGAGCTGTATGATAACGTGATACTCTAATGGGGGGAAAGAAATTCCCTTCAGAATATCAGTTATCTTCAGTTAAACTTAACAAATAAAAGACATCCTGGGGGTGAGTTGGTTCTGTTCTGAGGGTTTGAAGAAGGAAAAAGATAAGGGAAGGCAAAAGGAGAAATATATTAGAGTAGAATGAAAGAAGAAAGGGGGGAATGTGCTATTTTTTATATTTGAGGTGAATAGGAAGAAGTTGCATCAAATGAACCTCACTTTTATCTGATCGACAAATAACAAATCAGCACACAAATATTTTAGTGTAGAAATATGTCAGATTCAACAGAGAAACAAATGGGGATGAGGGTTGTCAAAGATAGAAGGGAAAAAAGGGTAAAATTGTTGAATCATGGTAAATAGATATAATGGAACATTAGGGTTGGAAGAGATGATGAAAGAAATTGTTTCAGAGAATCATGGGTAATGACTGATACAGAGTGAACACAACCAAGATTACAAATCATAGAATATTTTGAAAACAACTTTGAAAGACAACAGTTTTGATCAGTACAATGACCGACTGTCATCTTTCCAGAGGAATGATGAGACATGATACTCATCTCCTGACAGAGTCGTGATAGACACAGGATACAGAAACCTGGACATTTTTTGGATATGGCCACCTTGTGAATTTGTTTTGATTGGCTGTGCTTACATTCAAAAAGGTTTTTCTTTCTCTTAGTTTTTTTTTTTTGTTTGTTTGTTTGCTTTTTGTCGGGGGGCAAAGTTAAGAAGAAGAGTTAGCAGTAGTAGCTCACAAAGAAAGGCACACTGAAATTTTTTTAATGCACAGAAGAAGGGTTCAAAGGGAAACATAAGCTGGCCAGTTTTGAAAGTAAAGTGTGGAATGTATTATATACTCACCAAAAGAAAAAAAAAGAAATGGCATAAAATAGAAATTCATAGTTTTCCACAAACCTCCTTTTGTATCCTATTCTATACGTGGAAATTACATTTGACACTTATGTTGAGAATTAAAATAAAATTAATTTGAAAAGAAGGATATAAGGAGAAACTGGTGAAAGTGTTTGATTGACTAAAGAAAGCTGGTCTAAAGCTGTCAATTGACCAATGCCAGTTCTGAAGAGTTCCTGTCAAGTATTTAGATCGTATAATTTCTCAACAAGATGTAAGCATCGACCCAGAGAAGAGAGATGAACTTCTTACCTGGCCACATCCAAGGAACCTGAAAGAGAGAAATTTTATGAGATAAACTTTCTGGAGGCCACAATCACAAACTTGGGAAGAATATGCTATGATCTAAATCACTGAATGATCTCACACACAGATACGTTAGAAAGAACCAGAAGGAGAAGGGCAAGAAAAGAAAATTGCTTTTAAGCCTTTTGGATATTGTTGGACAGAAAAATGTGAACCAGCTTTCAAAGACTTGATCAATTGCCTCCCACATGTATCTCAGAAAGCTTTTTTTTTTTTTTTTTTTTTTTTTACTGCATACTTAGACTAGTTTAGAAGGTTTGGGAGAAGTCTTGAGCCAAGAGAGTGATGGTCACCAGAAACCCATTATATTTGCCAGCTGACATTGAGATTGAGTGATCTTGTTCACATGCTGAAGTTCTTAGCTTTGAGGTGGGCTGTCCCTAAAAAGTTCAAAGATGATATGTAAGCATCCAATTTTCCTATATGGATGGATATCAATACTCTGACATATCTTGGCAAGTGCTGAATTAGATACTATTTGCTGGAGGCAGGTGGGCAATATTAGCTAACTATGAATTTAATATACACTACTTACCAGAGAAGACTAATGAAAACACAGATGCTCTATACTGTAGACCACATGACTCTGAAATACTAATGATGATGCCTAAAGAAGGAAGGAAGGCTATCAGTGATGCTTAGGGTGTTGGGGGCAGTCTCAAAGAAGTACAGCTGAGAATTTAGGACTTCCACAGGTAAGCATACCAGCAGTACATCTAAACTTTGTTTCATGAAACCAACCTTTTTTTGCCAAAGTTGTTTAGGGCTGCATAATGGGAAGAGTGGATGGCCAATGAAGTACTCAGAAAGTAATATAAGTAAAAAACAACCACCAAAACAAGGAAGTGAAGCTAAAGGAGGCAAGTCCCATTACCTAGATGACAGCTTGCTGTTGAGATAACAGCAGAAGGTGAAATTATGCAACAGATTACCAGAGTGGACACTAACATGGTACCAGGAAGCAGTAGGTATTGCCAGTGCACGTTGCTCTATGGCCATGAAAGCACCATATCATGACTTTGGATACATGGGTCAAAAGAGAATCCTAAAGCTAGTAAGAACCACATTTTATTAGTCTTAGATGGCAGAAATCATTAAGTATGAACCTAATGCTTTATATGTCCAAAGAAAAATGTTATCAATGCATGCTTAATATATTCAAAATATGTGTACTAGGAAAACCATTAAAATTTGTCCGTGACTTTATCTCTGGGGTGAAAAAAAGATAGTAAAAGTATAAGATATGCCATAGTGGAGACCATTTTTTTTTAGGAATACACAGAAATATTTAATTAGTCTATCCCAAAGAGATCATATAAAAGGGAAAAGCATCCACGTGTACAAAAATAGTTACAGCAGCTCTTTTGTGACTATAGAAAGAAATCTCTCAAAGAAATCATTTCTCATCTCATGTCTCAAAATCTCTCAGTTTTCCCCTTCTGTTCTGATTCTTCTTTGACTGATGTGGAAATATGTTTAATATGATTGTACATGTATGAACCTAAATCAGACTGCATGTTATCTTGGCAAGGGGGGGATATTTTAGAACTCAAAATCTTACAAAAGTGAATTCTGAAAACTAATAATAAATTTAAAAACATATATTCAACTAGAACCAAAAATATTTCCACCATTGCCAAAGTGATGTGGGAGAATCATTTGTCTAATTATTTCTGGAGTCCCTGTAAGGATCCATTCTGACCAAAGTACTCAATTTGAGAGCAAGTTACTCAAAGGTTTGGCAAGGCTCAAGAAGTGCAAAACAGTGTTACCATCCACAAGGAGGTCTGAGCATTTCAATCACACATTAGGAAGAGAACTAATGCCTTTACACCAAACTTGCTGAAATTTGGGTGAAAGGCATTCCTACCTATCCATATAAGATGGAGAAGATACAAGTACTCAAATCTAGTACACCTCAGTTAAGAGATTGCAGAACGCCTTACAAATAGTTGTAACTTCAGTTCAAATGAACTGAGATAGGAACAAATTATAGCATGATGCCTAAGTTCATTAACAACAATTGCAGCTAGATGATGAGTTTTATTGAGAAACTTTCATGTTTAGGGAACAAAGAAGTTAGCTGATTGCTGAAAAGCTAACTCACATCAAATTGTCAGGAAACTGCAACTTGTCAGTTTATAAAATGATGACAGAATGATGGGGTCCCCATGAAGACAGTTCATCTGTTTATTGCACAGAGGAGAGTTAGACTGATGAATAGAAGAAATGATGGACAGATAGCTGAGCAGACTCTGAGGAGAAGAAACTGTGGGGAGACTGTCTGAAAGGGGTTCCACTTTAGATGAAGGCAGCAGCTAAGGGCTGAACCCAGAGATAACACATTTTCTGCAGAAAACCCCAGCTAGGTAGACCCCGGGGTACAGAAACAATCTACAGAGTTTAAAAAATGCTCATAGTCAATATCCTCATGAAAAAAATATCCAAATAATTTAAGTTGAAAATTAAAGCAACACATCAGACTGGGAAAATTTAAAATTTAAAAATCTATCTATCTATGTATATTAAAGGGGCTTTAGGAAAGCAGCACTATTGGTAAGACTATGAGTTGGTCCAGCCATTTATACACATTACCCCCCAAAAGATAAAAAACAGAAGAAAAGAAGCCATATGTAGAAAAATATTTATCCTTGCTCTTTTCACAGTGACAAAGAAATGGAAACTGAGTATCTGCCCAGCAACTGGGTAATGGCCAGACAAATTATGGTATATAAATATAAGGGCATACTATAGTAGTATAAGAAGTTGTCAAAGGGACAGTATTAGAAAAAAACTGGGAAGACTTGTATGAATTGTTGCAGAGAAAAATGAGAAAAACCAGGAGAACAATTTATATACAATAACCAAATTGTAAAGACAAAAACTTTTGAAAGACTTAGGAACTCTGCTCAATGCGATGACCAATCACGATTCCAGAACTATGATAAGACACGCTACCCATCTGCTGAGAGGGCAGTAACAGACTCAAGAAGCAGAATGAGACAGTTTTGTACATGGCTAATGAAGAACCTGTTTTGTTTGACTATTCATATCTCTCACAAGGCATTTCTTTTTCTCCTTCATTTGGGGAGGGATGAAGGAGAGAAAATAAATGCTAGTTAATTCAAATAAAATATTCAATGCTTCTAGCTAACAAAGTCCCTCCAGAAATATGGGATAATAATTCTTGTCAGTCTATCGCACAGACCAGTTCAGGTACAGATGCAGGGAAGTCACTAGCTTATAAAAAAACAACAATACAAAAACCCAAACTTGAATAATCTGACCAAGCTAACTTGTGATGCTGTTGGAGAACCATGAGAGGATTACTAATGTTCACTTATGTATACTTTGCAAGTAACTGCGATGCTGGCATATGTTGAGATATATAGTTGTTATTATTACTACTGTCCTGCATGTACTGTAACAACATGTTTTGGTATGCATATTTTTGTTATTTTTATGTGCACTCAAGATGTGCACGTATTGTTAATTAATAGTGCTATTATCAGAGGTATTTTTTTTACTGTTTATGATTATTTGCTTATGTGCTATAGATATACATAGACTCGTATACCTGAATTTAATATAGCCTGTATATATTTTAGACATTTTGTCACTGAAGTTGTCAGATGTTCTTGTATGGTGCCATATCTAAGGCATGAAACATTAATGTGGAATATGTGGTGTGACTGTGGTACTCTGTTACACTGGTTGTGATGGTTACAGTATACATTTGCAGATGTCTGGTATGCCCTATGTGTTTTCACAGGGACTACAAAATTTTAGCTGTGAGGAAGAATCCAGGTCCTGGGCTGGTAAGACCCAGGATCAGAGAGTTTTTGGAGAACCTGATTCTAGTGACTGAGAACTCTTCTCCTAGGCTGTGCACAGGCATTCAGGAGTGCTCAATTTGTTTGGGGGTTCCAACAGTTTTGAGGAAGGGATTTCTTATCTGAGCTTCTGGGAGCTAGGTGGGAGAGATGGAAAAGTAAGAACAAGAAATTAACGGAAGACAAGAACATGGCAGCCATGACTGTGGCAGCTGAGACAAGGATGTGATGGACAGGTGGTTGTCATGACTGGTAGGAGTGAAGTCCAATCAGCAGCTCCTTTTTCACCTCTGCCTTCCTCACTCATAATATGTTTCTTCCTTCCTTCCCCTGCCCCAAACCACCTGGGTAGGTGTTTGTTTATCTTTGTTTTTATCTTACTTGGTATTTCTAATAAATTGTCCACTCTCAGTGTTTTTTATCTAATTCTACAAGTTTTAATGTCAAGATTGAGACAGGAGAAGCTAAGTCACAGGAGCCTCTGAATTTTACTCCAAGGTGGGAACAAAAATGATTAGAGAAAGAATGTTTCCAGTTTTGCTAATTTCTGAGGTTATTCTTGTGGCTATCACTAAAGTGCCTTTGAAGTCCAACAGAATTCTGCATATAGCAGAGAAGGCTGGGAGTCAGTGTGATCATCTCTGAATTTACCTGAAAGACACTGTATCACACCCCCCAAGAGCTATACGTGTACAGTATCCTGTTGACTAAAATTTTAGATTTTTTTCATGTATATTCTTTATGGAAATCATCTACAAATGTCATTTTTATTATCTTTGCTAGGTTGAAAATTCAGACATTTTCCTTATAAAAGATATTGGATTGCATTCTCTTTCCCCACATTTATAAACAAGCTATGTAAAGGTATTATTTATTCTTCAAAAATCTGGAAGGTTTCTCAGAGCTACCTTAGTTTGCATTTCTCTAATGAACAGTGATTTAATGTATTTTTCATATGATTATAGAAAGCTTTGATTTGTCTGAAAACTACCTGTTCATATCCTTTGACCATTTATCAATTGTATTATTATAAATTTGACCCAGTTCTCTCTATAATTAGGAAATGAGGCCTTTATCAGATATACTTGTTGTAATTTTTTTTGGCAGTTTTCATATGTAAAACCATCAGGGCCAGTTTCTATGGAGCACTGGTCTTCCCCAAGCTTATGTTCAAGTGTGGTATGGTCTCTGGATAAGTCCTGTCTCAGCCACTGCTGAGCTGCTAGACTGGGCCCAGAAGGTAGTTCTTTGTTCTTTAGGGCTTAATGCTAAAGCAGTTGGCTATAAAACACTACCTCACTACCATATTTCCTGGTGGCTTGGTCTGATATTTTGTAGCTCAAAGAGCTGTAGTCACCCTTAATATCTTTTACTGAGACACAGGAAAAATAAATGTAAAGATGTGCATTCCTAGGCCATATAATCACAAAAAGCATGTCTCCCACAGCATTTTTCTCCCACCTAAATCTAGTCCTGTAGGAAGGACCAATGGGATAGACTCTAAATGCCTAATGCATTCTGAATACATTCTAGTCCCGGCTCCAAATTCAAGGGGGCACCTCCTCACCACTGCTTATCACAACAGATGCAATCCCATAATGCCTCCTTGCATCAGCAGAGCATTTTAAGCTTGTTCACAAGCATTGAGCTCAATAGGCTGGTTCCCTATTATACATATACATTTGAAACCTCTGGGTTTTTTTTTTTTTTGGCCTTTCTTTATATTTTTAGGGTTTTTTTTAAAGGTAAGATTTAATTTTCTTTAAAGTAGATTATTCTTAACTCTTACCTCTGCTAGTATAGGGTATTTCTATTTTGAAAACAAGGAAATAAACTGGTGTTTTGACTTTGTTACCCCTTGCATTCACATGAAATGCCTATAAAAACAAACGCCTTAAATCCTTTCATCCTTAAAATAGAGGTCAAATCAAAGTAGAGAACAGAGGAACTCCTTAGTTCCTTCTCTGATCCCACCCATTTTCTTTCTGAGTCATTCCAGCATTACTCTTTCCTTTGCTGGATTCCAAACAAAGCCTGAGTGGGGATTGAGGGTCAGGCCAGGATGCAGGAAGGAAAGGATTTCCGGGAGATGGACACTGGGGGCAGTTTGGGTGTTTGGTGCTAGCCTTCATACACCCTTGTTCCCAGCCACATCTCACATTTCTCTGGTATATTTCTCATTCCAAGAATTGAAATAAGGAACAAGTGAATAACTTTTAACTAGTGTGTGGGTGTAGACCGGAGCTGCCTCTACCAGAACTCATTGCTGTCTCTCTGTTTCAGGTTGGCTCAGGCAATGAGTTCTTCTCTGATGATTAATTGGGAGGTCAGTGAATTTGAGGAAGCCAAAGAAAGTGTGGGGGAATGAGTGCCACTCCGGCTTCCTTCCAAGCATGTGGGAGAACAGCAGGCCCAAGAACGTGGACATGACGCCTTCGTAAAGTCAAGGACTGCTGCAGTTTCCCTTCCCTCTTGCCTAAAAGTTTATCCTGTTTCATGTTTGTAGCACAGGCCATGACTTCTGAGGAATAGGGTGACAACATGTGAACTGTAAATACAATTGTATTTTTCAACTTCAGGAAGAAAAGCTACAGCCAGTTCCATAGACAATGCTTAATTCGGTTTGCTGCTGGACTGGATTAGGTACTGCTAAAAAAAATGAAACAAGAATGAAAAGATGAAGTCTTAGCTACAGCACTAGTCAATTTTCAATTAACTCATGGAGCTTGGAAAAGAAAAATTAATTTGGGGCATTATTTTCTAATCATTCTCGCCTCCGGCCCCCCCACCCAAGAAAACAAAAACCAAAACCCTCAAAGCAGACAACTAAAAATATAGCAGTAAAGAAGAGCTGAAAACACAGGAACAGGAAGAAATATAAATAAAACAAAGGAATATGGGGCTGGGGGCAGCTAGGTGGTGAAATGGATAAAGTGCTGGCCTGGGGTCAGGAAGACTCATCTTCCTAAGTTCGAATGTGGCCTCAGACACTTTGAGCTGTGTGATCTTGGGCAAGTAACTTAACCCTGTTTACCTTAGTTTCCTCATCTGTAAAACAAGCTACAGAAGGAAATGACAAATCACTCCAATATCTTTGCCAAGAAAACCTCAAAAAGGGCTCACGAAGAGTAAAACATGATTCAACAACAATAACAAGGCTCCAGGTTAAGGATAGAATATTCCTAACAAACACTGGTGAAAATTAATTTCTCTATAGTTATGCAAACCTAATCAGAAAGGCTTTGAACTGAAAGTGAAGTGGGAAAAGGGGAGGGAAAGGAAATTACCTGTGTACACCTATCAAACTAACATGCCTCAGAGAGTAGCTGTAATGTAAGGAGTGCTGCAGAGAAATTCATAGGAAACAAAATCCAAGAAAGGAACCAACAATTAAAACAAACATCTCAGATTTCCCTGCACAGAAGAACAAAGTATAGGTAACAAGCAAAGTGAACCAGAGATTCTAAAGGAAGGAGGCAAAAGTAACCTTATAGTTATCAGTCAGATTTGGTGGAATGAGATTGTGACTGAGATATGCCTCATTCAAAAGGAAGAGGATTAGGAAAGATGGAGAGCATCACAGAGGAGCATTGTACGTGAAAATATTTATTCATTCATTGATTCATAGGAGTCAACTGAAGGAACACACTGGACACCATCTGGATGAACAGCAATCAAAGCAGAAACATGAGATTATACTACAGGTCATTCAGGAAGAAGAAATAGATGAATTTGGGAAACTGATCTCAGGGCTGGCCCAGAGGCATAAATACCTGGACATCTGTCAAAAGCAAAAAGACTAATCATTAAAAAAACAACAACAACTTCTTAATTCAAGATGTGGAGGAAATAACAAAAGGGAAATTCATTTCTGGATCTGATTCTTATCAACCAATGAGGAAGAAACTAGCATGGGAAATGGAGAGACCACTCCTTTTAGAATTTGTGTCAGAGAAGAGGAAACCCATGCATAATCTATCATGCAAACCTAGATTTTTGTTAGAGTCAAGAGGAAAGGTAGGACCCCTGATCTAAAATTCTTTAGAAGCACATGGAATCACAGAATGCGAGAGACAGAAGAGATTTCAGTGATTATATGGAATAACTTCAAACAGAAATTCCCATTACAACATCCCTGACAAGCGGTCAAGCATCATTTGCTCAAAGACACCCTCCCCCAGATGGGGGTGCTCCATGGCCTCTTGAAACATCCCATTCCTCTTTGGGACAACTCTTAAGTTCTTAGAAAATCCTTCCTGGCATCAAGGCTGTATTTGTTTCTGCAAATTCCACCTGTGCTCCTGGTTTTGGTCTTTGAGGGGAAAAAAAAACCAAGCATAGTCCACCATTCATATGCAGCTCCCCTAATACTCAAACAGTGGTATCATGTCCTACCTTAGTCTTATCTTCTCCAAGCTAAACATCCAACATTTCCTGACCTCTTTATCTACCTGCAGACCTTGGGTCCTGCCATTTATCCAGCTGCTAGCTTTTCTGGGAATTCCCGTACTCTTGCAGCTGAATTTTCTTTTATATATTGTCTCCCCCAGCTAGAACATGAGGTTCTTGAGAATGGTCTTAATTTTTTTCTGTTAGCATCCCTAGGGCTTAGCACAGAGCTTGGCACATAAAAAGCATTTAATGGTTACTTTTTCATTCACCAATGTCCTCATATGATGTGAAGTCAGTAAATCAAAAAGCTTTTGTGAAACATCTATTATATGTGCCAGGCACTCTGCTAGGCAGGAGGAATTCATAAAGACAAAAATGAAGCAGCCCTTGTCCTTACAGAACTTCCGTTCTATCACAGAAGACAACACATTCATATGAAAGTACAATGAATGTAAACAGGTATGATCCCTTTCTCTCCATCCCCTCCTCCCTCGTGATTTGTGGGATCTTGGGCCACTTTCAGTAAAGCCATGAGTGTTTTCGTTCAGTGCTGAAATACTTGGCTCTTCGAGATGAAATAGAAAACCTGAGGTGGTCTCTTGGCCCTTCCCCTCCTCCCTCTATCCCCATGAAAATGTGTCAAGGAATATCGTCATTTTAAAGAGAGAGGAAGACCTCTCCTCAATGTAGGTTTGTCTTTTGGATCCTGGACCTCATCTATACTACATATTGAGGGCCTTTCTACTCCCCTTTTTGGGACACCTTAGATTCAAGAGAAGCCACAATTTCCAAGTAATTCTACTCAGGGCTCTGAGCTAGGGGTACAAAGAGCCAAAAAGTTTGAGACAAAGAGCTCGACACTTCTCTTTAGAGGCCAGGATCCCCTAGAACTGAACCAGGTCAATATGAGTAGGTCTAAAAACTGAGGACCCCTTTTATTAGAAAGGCTTAAGTACCCCAGCCTCCCTGGAGTACAGGAATAGCTCTATATCACTATGTAAGTATGTACAAAATCAATACAACATAATGGGGGGGGGAGATGTAACAACAATATTACTTGTAGCTGCTGTGGAGGTGTGAGACTAATAACACCAGCACACAGGAGGGCTACTAACACAGGTTCTTTGATCTGCTTTTCTAAAGGAAAACAACTCAAAAGGGATCAACAATCTTACCTTAATCAAACATATATAACATTTATGTAGTTCAGGGGGAAAAGTCAGCACCCCGAACTTCAGAGAAAATACAAACAGAAATTACAAGCAGAAATAATAGCATAAAGACCAACAGACAGGGCTTCTAACCATCTGACCATTACATACATACATAGTTACCAGAGAAAGAAGGACCAGCCTCTGGGTTTTCAAAGCCAAGGGGCTCCTTAATGGCTATCCTGAATCTCATCTGGCGACATCACTTGAACACTTCCTATGAATAAGCCCCAAAGCTAACCTCAGAGTATATATACACACCTCTTCAGAGTCAGAGAACATCATAACTCTCATGAACCACTGCCTAATTATGAAGCAACAAAAAGTGTGGACCTTCCTGAAAAACAAGCCTCCCCTATTCAAGCTTCTCTTGTTGGGCTCCATGTGAGTTCTCTTAATGGATGGGAAAGATCTTCAACTCCCATTTACATTACAGGGGACACCAAACCTTAAGGCCTTTCACAATTCTGGACGCTCTCCAATTTACAGCAGTGAACACAGTACTCCAGATGAGGTTTGATAAGGACAGAGAATAGAGGGACTCATTATTTCTGCAAGTTATTCCTCTCAGTGCAATCCAAGATCAAATTAACTTACTTGACATCTAAAAGACAGTGCTGACTCATTTTGAGCTTTTGTAGCCCACTAAAACCTCAAGATCTTTTCCAAACTTCTAAATATGCTTCCCCATATTTTGTGAAGTTAATTTTTATGCCTAACTATAAGATTTTACATTTATCTCTTTTTAATTTGATCTTACTAGGTGCAGTCTCACGCACCTTTTCATACCCCAGTTGTCATTCAGAATCACAGAATTTAGGAGTTGGAAGAAACCTTAGGTAGCAACCAGTCTGTATACCCCAAAGGAATCACTGTTGCATTCTCCAAAGTGGTAACAGAATCTCTGCTTGGTGTTGAAGAACACTGAGATGGGGAACCTATCACCTCTCCAGTGTGTGTGCAATCCTTCCCACCCAGAATCATCTGAGAACTTTATGAGTATGCCATCTAAATACCACTTTCCAAGTCTAATAAAAATTTTAAACAAGAAAGGACAAAGTACTTTCAGGGACACTCCAATGGAGACTTCCATCCACATTGGCATCAACACATTAAAGACTACTCTTTGAATTTGTTTGTTGTTGTTAAGTCACATATGATTCTTTCTGAGTGCTTTTTGGGTTTTCTTGGCAGAGATACTGCAATGGTTTTCCATGTCCTTTTCCAGCTCATTTTACTGATGAGAAAACATAGGCACATAGAGTTAAGTGACTTGCCCAAGGTCACATAGGTCTTCCTGACTGCAGGCCAAGCACTCTATTGTGTCACCTAGCTGTCCTTTTCAATCTGTACATCCATCCAATTCTATAACCATCTAGTCAATGCTGGATCCAGCTCCCATAAGCTTGTAAGAACTCACTGTTAAATATTCAGAGTGAACATTTACACCTTGATAATCAGTACATGCTACAAATCTGGGCTTAGTTTATTATTTTATTATCTAGAATAGAGTGATGGAGAAAATACTAATAATAATGAATGGAAAACTTAAAGTGTGTCGTGCATACATGTTTTTCCCTTCAGAGAGCTAGCACATTTACTAGCACATTCATACACTTCAGCAAGAATACCTTATCAAAAGCCCTGCTAGAATATAGTATGAGATGTCTAGAAAGCACTTAGTTTCATGTCTGGCATATATTAGGCCCTTAATAAATATGTGCTCCCTTCACTTTCCCTTGAACACTGTGTCTAAATGATTGCCCCAATCTACCATCTTAGACAGTTTCTGACATCTGCCCTGTAAAATAAATCAGTAAACGTTAAAGAGAGAGAGAGAGAGAGAAGAGAGAGAGAGAAAGGGAATAAGATTAGTTTGGGATGACTTATTCTTGACAAGCCTGCTAGGTGGCATGGTGTATAGAGTGCCAGGCCTGGAGTCAGGAAGACCAAGTTCAACTATGACCTCAAGACACTAACTGTGTGAGCCTGGGCAAGTCATTTAACCTATTTGCCTCAGTTTCCTTATCTGTAAAATGAGCTGGGGAAGGAAATAGCAAACCACACCAGCATCTCTGCCAAGAAAACCCCAAATAGGGTCACAGGAGGTCAGACATGACTGAAATGACCAAACAACAAATTCTTGACAAAGTCATGTAATCACAACTTCTCATTCTAACTATCTGCCAACCAGCTGTTTGATGATTCATTCTAGAATTTTCCAAGGATTTAGGTCAACATCACTAGCTGAGTGTTGCCAGACTCCTCTTTTTAATCAGGACAGTTTCTTTTTTCCAGTCTTGTGGTGTCTCTCTTTATTTCCATGATCTTTCAAATATTAACAATGGCTCAGTAACCGTATCTCCCCATTTTTCATCCAGTCCAGGTGGTTTCTTATCTTCTTGCTGATCCCCAGTATCACTGCCCTGTTAACCATTTTTGTTTTGTAGTGCCCAGAACAAAGGTCATTCTTCTTGGTGGAGAATACAGAAGCAAAGCAAAAATTAAGCGATTAAGCCTTCTGCTGTCAGTTTATTGTTCCACCCAGCACAACCAGAGGTTCTATCCTTTCCTTATCCCTTCAATACTCACTTTTTGGAGAGGGGAGAAGGGGTTCCTTAGCTTCTCTTGCCAGCCTTGGCTCATTCTGAGGCTTAACACCCAACACTTTTTCAGAACAGGGCCCTGATTCATTCACTGTTACCGGGCCTTACTTCCATCTTCTATATACTTCTCTATTAAATTTGATTATTCAATTCCCCGTGCATTCACATTCATCTCTTCCATTTTCTCTCCTAATTGGAATTATTTCCCTTTGTATCATCAGTTTCATTCATTCTACCATCCCTTATGGTCTGACTTCCTATGTAGAAGCTCAGTCCATGGAATCTTACCTCGTATTCTTCTGAAACCTGAAATCTCGGATGCAAGATCGGCCTATGCTTGGATTTCCTCTGCTCCATCACAACCTGATAAGGAAGTGGTCACTTCTCAGGTTTCCCATCATTTCTACCCCCAACAACAGTTCCTCCCTGCTGGTGAGATTCAGATCCAGAGAAGAATTTTCCCTTGTTGATTTCTTCATGTTTTGAAGGATAAAATTATCATTAAGGCAAGTAAAAGAGTTATTAGCTATTCTGATTTTGGCAGACAACTCCAGCAGATGTCTAGATAATTAAATCCCCCATCACTCCTATATCATGCTTCAGTGCCAGACTTGTGATCTGTTTCCTAAACTAATTTCCTTTTTCAATCAACCAACCAGCTTTTATTAAGTATCTGCTCAGTGCTAGGCACTGTACTAGGTGACAGGTGGTCTGTAGTATACTTCAGTGACAAAACTGCTTGTTTCTCTCTCCATTAACCTTTACCCATATGCCTTCCACTATGCATCCCTCCTATGGGTGCTGAAACTTCTTACATGAAATATCTTCTTAATATCCAATGCAACACCACCAACCCAGCTCCAACTTTGATCTGTCCAAGTCTCAATAATAGTTATGGGGTCAGATTTTTCTTTAACTAGGAACTGCAGTTTCTCTTGCTGTTTTGGGGGTAAACTTGGGCATTTGCATAGACATATAGAAATTCAGGGTAAATTAAATTTTGTTTAAAATAAATTTCACTATTGATTCCTTTTCTGGGTTTTGTTTGCATGATTAACTTTGGTTCTTCATTATAGCTACTCTCTATGGTATCTAGTTCAGAGGTTTACAGAGACAGCCTTACCCTCTGCCCACCCCCATCTTTTCAAACTTAAAAACATTGTTGATCAGCTCTACGATACCTGGCAAATATATTCCTACCAGCCTTTGTTAGTTAGGTGTACTTCATCTTTGGCCAGGAATCTGTCATTCCTTCCTACATTTTAAATTCTGGTCCAGAAGCCAAAATCCTATTCCTGGGCACCACCTTCTTGGCCAGCTGTTCACTCCCCAAACTAATCTCAGACAATCTACATTCCGGCCACACTGACCTGCTAGACATTTCCTCTACATGACATTCTCTCCTCGATCTTTATACCTTGGGGCTAACTTGGGTTCAAAGGCAGTCCTTGCCCCTTTACTCCCTCCTCCCCTAAGTCTCAACTGGAAAAAAAAAAACCTTTTTTTTTTCCCCCCCAAGTCTGAACTGGAAACCAACCTAAGTATATTGCATATATTGGTTAAGTAGACTAGTTACAACTAGTCATTCTTGTACTTTTGTCTTCCTCTGCTTTCAAATAGTTTTACACTTATGTTTTTATGTGTATTTAAAGAGATCAGGGAAATGATTGCTTCTAATTATTGTTAAGATTTCATGTTTTCAAGTGAATAACATACACATAAGGTATCAGTCCCTAGTTGTCTGGACAAAGAAGCGGGATGGCACCCGTATTAAAGATAAGCACCTGAAAAAACTTTCTTTTTATATTCTCTTGCACAAATTTAGGAGAACGATAAAAATCTACATACGTCCACCTTTTTACACTGTGGCACCTGTAATGTCACTGTGCAGCCTGATGCTTATTCTCATCCTTTTCTTTAAAAAAAAAAAAATTCAGGGATTAGAGGTGATAAATATTTTTATAGTTACTTAGTGGAATCCTTTATACAAATTCTGAATGGAGTCATTATTTGGTGGAAAAAAAATGGAGTATAAGTTTACGAGCTGTCAGCTTAGTCATTTTCCTGAGTCAGGTATCAGTAAAAAATTGCCACTTTACTAAGGTGTCATTCAAAAACCCAGTTCAAAGGCCAAACCCTCCATAAAGTTGTCCTAAGGTCTCTTACCTCATGAAGGGGATCTCTCCTCAAGTTTTTCAGAGCATGCTCCTTGGAACCTTCCCCATTCATTCTCCCTTATATTATTTGTGTATTTGTTCTTTTCCCATCTGAGCATGAAACCTTTGTAATCAAAACTTGTGTTGGCTCTACCTTTGTATCTCTGCTACCTAAATGTGGCCTTCTTGTTGTAGATATGAGACACATCATTTAACATAACGAATTAAGTATAAAATGTGGAACTTACCATCTTTATCCTCAATAGGTCTTCTCTATGTGCCTGCAGATATTAACTGGCTATCTTTCTACTTTCAAACCTTCCACTTCCTATTCCCTCCTTTCTCCCAAAACAGATTCAACCTTTTTAGTCACTTAAGAAAATCTGGGCGTCCTACCTACTCTTTATAACAAGGATTTATATTTTTGTACGTCATAAACCCCTTAGGTTTGTGGTGAAGCCCACAGTCCCCTTCAAAGAATGTTTTGAATGAAGTACAAAAGATTACCAAAGAAATAAAAAGATAGTGAAAATAAAGGTATTATTTTCCACCATTCAAATTTAAATACACAATTCACTCGAAATTTACCCAAGGAACCACTGCTTTAAAACTAATTGGGTTGGTTTGAGGACTACTCTTTGGTTGCTGGACAAGGTTCAGGTAGTTGAGTGGGGGGGAAGCACTAATAATACTAAGTTTCCCAAGTTTTTATGCTGTTTAATTGTATGTGTTTGTGTGTGTATTATATCTATCTATATATGTATCCGTATCTATACACATATACATATGTATGTAAAACACATATGTATGTACTCGGACATACACATATATTACGCATGTTACAGCTTTGCTAAAATAGTGCTATACAAATGTTAGCTATTATTATCATTGGCTTGTTCTGCTGGAAATGTTTCTATACTTAACAATGCTATTTTCCACTTCATAGTAAATCATTTTGTAAGAGTCCTGGATCTTAGTCCCATGTCAGGCAATACAGGTGCCTATCCCCGCTTTACCTATATGACCATGGTCAAGTCCCTTCACCAATTTGGGCTTCAGTTTTCTCCTATGTAAAATTAAGAGACGGGATTAAATTACCTTTAAGGTCCCTTTCCAGCACTAAACAGTGACGCTCTGAACAAACTACCTCCCATTTCTGATTTACGTGTATTCATACGTAACTGTTTCTCAGACCATCCCATTCCTAGGTAAGCCTAGTCACAAGTAGTAAAATAAGTGAATTGAATGATTTGGTAATATAGTCTGAACATTCTATGATCCTCTGACCTGATCTAAGATGGAAGAGTGTGCCCCTTAGGTTATTTTCTTTGACAAGTTTTATTATCTCAACTTGTACCCCGCAGCTTGGCTTTGCTGATTCTCAGAATGTCTCTGCTTTCTTCAGTCACTTTTATTCCTTCTCTCCTCCAACCACACATTACTCCCTTTAGAAGAGCTTAACAGTCCCCAGGCCTTTCTACCCACTACTCTTCTGTCTTAGTTCCCCCCTATTAACCACTTTTGCCTTCAAGGATTCCTTATACAGTCCTTCCTCTACATCAGATGGAATGTGTCATCTCTAAGGTAACTTTAGTTAAAACCACTCGACACCTTTAATAAAGATTCCCTACGAGCCTAAGGAGCCAGTTTACATCTTCCAACTCATATCCTATGTATTCTAAGAAAGTTACCAATGTCATCTTCCTTTTTAGTTGATGAATCGAAGTGGAGAGAACCAGTCGCATCTGTTTCCTCAGAAGTCACCAATCTCCTCAAAGGAGGTCCCCTGGCACAATCTGGGCAGCGGCAGCAATGCCAACACCCCCCCCCCCCCGAGGGAGGTATCCTGCTGCCTTCACTCCAGAGCTGGGCTGAGAAGCACCTTGTATGCTCTTCCCTCTTGTTCTGAACAGGCTGCAGTGGGGTTTGGCATTATTTCTAATAATCCTGCATCACTTCTCTACAGTCGCATCTAATGTAGAACGTGAATTACCAGTGAAAAGTCACATGGAGTGCCTTTGTATTGTGCATCTTGGCCCCTCTGCCACTCAGGATATTTGATGTCCGAACTCAGTTCCATAATAAAAAGCAAAAGTGGTTCAAAGAAAAAAAAAGATTCCAAGTCACCTGAAATTGTCTCAAAAACTCCATTGGTTCTCTTCTTGCTCCTCAAATAGCCTCTGCAGTTCTATGATCCCATGAACCCGCCCATCTCTTCAGCCTATTTTATCAGCTTGTTTTTTTAAGTATTTGGATCATTATATTTTGATATAGTTGGTTTCCTACAAGGGATATTATTTTATGCATTTAAAAACATTATTCTGAAAGGGGTGCTGAGGTTTAACCAGACTGCCAAGAGGGGTCCATGACACCAAAAATTAAGAACGCTGTAACTAGTCAAGCTCCCTGTGCATTGCATGAATTAGGATGACATTAATACCTCCGGGGAGAGACTCACATTCATTGGGCTGAGCCGCGGACTTAGGACCAAGCACAAAAGGACACATCTCTGCTAACTTCTAAGCCACGCTATTATCCTTATTTTGAAAGTGTTCTTGGGCTGTTGCCCCCTCTAGTAATATCATACATTTGGTGCTGCATAATTTTTAAATAAGAACAGATATAACTTTTATTGACAATAAAGATGTAAAACACAAACTTTTCAGCCCAAAGGACTAGGAAGTGACTTAACCCACCACACACAATTTTGAAAATTTTGCCTCCAAGAAAATCCTTAGTATAGAAGAGCGGCCATGTATGCGTCCTCTCTGAACCCCTTCCTAGAATTTAGACCTGTAAGCTTTTCTAAGTTTTTGCTATTTCCACAAAGGAAAAGTAGCAAAAGCTGTACTCCACATAACCTCTGTGAAAACATGTGAAATGGGGCATAAAACTAATGAATAGCAGTCTCTCCGTCCATTTGATGGCATGACTCCTTCAGTAGCCAGTGTAGGAACTGGCTCAGCAGGGCAGGCAACTATCTCCTAATCCTCACTGAGTCTGAAAGACTGAACTTGAAAGTTGCTGACTGGCCATAACCCAGGTAATTAAAAGCAAGTTTGGGGACTTTGGTGAAGCATGGCATAAAAGAGAAAGGGGATTTAAAAAGACCCCTGTGTACAATCCTATCCAAACCACCAGCAGGACTCTGCCTTAATGACTGGTGCAGAAAGAAAGGTTTGGCTTTGATTTCTGGAAAGGAAACACTGGGCCGTTTAGTTTCTACCATTCCAACTGAGGTAGATGCTGATCTGGGCTCAATACACAATGGAAAAACTGTCAAAGAGACATGATGTGAAATAAAAGTTATCTTTGTGTTATGCAGAGTGTAACCCCTTCCTCATTTCACATCAGAGTCAACCACAGACACAATAACAGAGGAAAAAAATTTATTCTATTGTCATCTTAGAAAAGAATTGTTTTATTAAAAGAAATACAATATAAAATCTAATTTACACATTTTCTGCACCATTGTGGTACATAATTAAAGACATTTGCACATGGTAAACATATGTAGTTATATTGCAAAGCCCAACGGGGCAAATCTTTGGAGGAAAATCTTCTTTTGAGTATCATGGGCAAACTAGTTGAGACCTGATGCTTTGCCCACAAAGGGCTTCTAATGCAGAAAGGATTTGCCAGGACTTCATAGTAACTGGGTAACAGGATTGAAAGTAAAGGGCCTCTGGCAAATCTGAGACTCCTAAAACAAATATCTGGTTTTCTCCTTTTGAGGTGCAGCTTTCCATTTCTGCTCTGGGGCTCATGAGAGAGCCAGACTCTGATGCAGTCATCACAAGCTGGTGATTCCTGATATCCAGCAACATATTCAAAGCACCGATAGTCTATCCAACAGACTCAGGTCAAGTGCTGTTGGCTTGTTGGCAAGAGAAGGAAAGTGTTCTTTTTGCATTAAGGTCTAAATCATGTCTTTATCTCTTCCCACAGAAACAGAGAAATAAATCCGATTGAAATCCTTTTCAGATTAGAAGAAACTGTTTCCCTTTCAATACCAAGTTATCTTAAATAACCCACTATGCTTTTTTTCATTTGAAAGGTCTCTTAGAACATCAATAATTTACTAAAACTCAGGCAGTATTTTTATAAAGAAACATCCTAGAGTGAGATGTTTTAGTTTTTTTTTTTTTTGTAAACTATATTTTATCTGGAGAACACTTTCAACTTGTTCTATGTATCTGGGAAACCCTTTTAAAAATATCTAGAAAAATTCAGAACAAAATTCCAAACATGGATATCTACCAAAAACAATTCGGGAACAATTGGTTGAAATGGCATGGAGGAAGAATACCGACTACATCTGGCCACTGGCTGGCCCCACTAGATAGAAACCATGTGCTTTCTGGAAATTTTGAACTCTATGTATCCATCCCCATATGCTGAACGAACCAGTGCTTTTCAGCAGGTTTTACCAGATGCTTGAATGTCTGCATAGAAACTGCCATGGCAGATCAGAATTGCACGCAAAACTCTGGAGTGGGCATGTTGTATGGAATAAGCTGGAGCTCTCACAATGAGGTCCTGTATGTGAGCATATATGTGAGCTTGTGTGTGGAGTTTCTTTTTCTATATGTTCAGTTGAAAGAAGCCTATGGGAGAGATAAGCAAAAAGAAATAAGTGTTTCTTGTCAGCTGATTGATTTAGCAGTCATATAATCCTTCCTTTGATGTCCAGGGTCAATGAAATCCTACTACCACCAGGGTTTAGGAGTAGATATATTTAAAAGAATCTCTCTGTGATCTTTCCTGCAAAGGAAACAGCAATAAAATTTATTACTCAGTCCCAACGAAGGAATTCTTGTAAAGGGTCTCAGTAAAGAGGTGGCTTTGTATTCCTTGACACTTGGCTTTGGGGGAAAAAAAGATTCATTGGGGGGCACAGGAAGAGAATGGAGTCTAGAGCCCATAACTCTAAGTCTGGGATTTGCAATCCTACTGCTTTGCATTCAAAATACATGATATGAGCTTGACCATCACATGGGCTGCTACAGGATGAAAGAAATTATAGCCATGGTTCCTTTTGGTAGAAATGCAATAGAATACCTGTAAACAGCTTTGTGGATTTTAGAGGATATAAGCAAGAGAAGACAAAAAGATCCTGTCTATATAATGCTAGAAAAATCCCATTAAGTTAGCCAAATTCAAGTTTTAGGGGCTTACGTACACTTTTTTCATGTCCGCACATCTTTGTGATTCTGCAAATGAAATACATAAAAGTATCTCACAGAAGCATTCAGTTGTTGTTTTTCTCCCCCTTGTTCTTTGAACTACTAGCATTTTCCATCAAGTTGCTGCAGTAGGTGCTTGGGCCGTCTTCACCCTGGTCAGCATCTGGGCCCTTTACAAAAGGGCTGTTGTCTTTTTTGCTCTCGGGCTCGACTCCTGTTCCTGCTGAACTGAGCCAGTGTGTAAAATCAGAACTGTTATCAGCTCAGTAGGCACCGGAGGGCGGGTCCAATCAACAGCTCAGAACAGCAGCCCCGATACCCGCTATTGGGAGCTCCTGGGAACCAGCCAATTACCGGAGAAGATGAGAGAAAGAGTCGAGGCTACAAACACAAAGGACATTTTGCCAAACCCTCAAATCGGGACGAAGAGCAATCCTCTGAGAAGTGTAAATACACCCAACCACACCATTACACAGCTTCCACTGACCTCCAAGACTTTATCTGTGGTCTCAAGTTTTCACAAGAATAGTGCTTGTTATACCCAAGCAGGTTTTACCTTCCAGACAAGGCTCATCAGCCTAGGTTTCTAAGATGGAGACAAGCCCAAGTCGTGGCAGGCGATCCTTCTATTCTCGACAGGACAAAGCATATTCTTCGGTCTGTTCCCAGCCTCTTTTCCTCATCTTCCATGCACGCACATGGTTTTTAAACCTGCATCTCTTAGAAAATGGCCGCTCACGAGTGGTGCAACTTGGTGCAGATCAGGTTCACGATCAGGTTCACATTTAACGTTCCCATCTCACCTTCTCTTCAGGTGCAGAACTTAGCCACTGTGAACAAAGAGGAAATCAATGACTGTTCACCAATCAGCTAAGCTCTGCACCTTGTTAGAGAGGTCATCCTCTGAGCATTATTAAAGGGCTGGAGGGCATCCTGGATGGTTGCTTCTTTCTCTTGTATCCGAGTAAGCTCTAGTGCATGGGTATTTTTTCCGCACACCTATGGACATTATCTATGGCTTCTGGAAGAGCAGCCAAGGTCATGGTTGCGTGGTAATCCCTGGCAATGTGATTTTAATCTTAAGTCACAAATCAGCATGCCAGGAACCCAAGCAGCCAGAGCACTCAAGAAAACCGCTGTGTCCTCATGAGTTCACACTTGCACAACAGAATGTTCGAGCTGTCTCCATCTTAAGAGCTTGTGAATTTACCAAACAGGTGAGGGGTTGGGTTGGGTTTTTTGTTTTGCTGGTGGTTAGTCCATGTTCTAGGAGGATCTTGCATTGAATTAAAAGAAAAAAGTCAGAGTTATAAATGCATGATTATGGCTGTACAACATAAAAAAGAGGGCACTGACAGCGCTGTCACAACCAAACAAATTTCAGGCTTTAAGCGCTTGAAGTACGGTTAGGTTCTCAGACCAACATTTCCAAGGAGGTTGACTAGTGGGTCCAAGTAGCACTCTTTTAGGTCAGGAAGAAAATTTTTATTATTGGAAACTGAGACAGGTCAGCCTGAGAGAAGGGACACATTTCATCTGAATCCACCCTCCACAAGTCCCTAATATTATCAGCAATCAACCCCTAAGATAGGGCAGCTAGGTGACACAGTGAATAGAGCACCAGCCCTGGATTCAGGAGGACCCGAGTTCAAATGTGGCCTCAGACACTTTACACACTTACTAGCCATGTGAACTTTGGCAAGTAACTTAACCCCAATTGCCCCGCCTTCCCCCCTCCAAAAGGAAAAAAAAATGGGCACAGAGGACCCCAGAATTTACTCTGTATCAGGCTGGGGTCAAGAGGCAGGGAAAATAAGAGAGTGGGAGAACAAAACAAAGATTATGAAGGAGGATGGAGCAAATCTGCAACCAGGAACGCTCCCAGTTATGTCAACAGAGCCATACTTCTTAACAATCTAAGGATTCAGCACAGTACGATTTCTGTCCAAAAAGCCTGGTCGAGAAATAGAGCAACAGAATGGGCTCCATGTAAAGGAACTCAAAGAAATATTAATTCTCCGTGCAGTTAAAAAGGGGCAATCTGATTAACACGGATTACTAAAGGAAAAACAAAAGGGCTTGTGCAATTGAGACTTTCTCAACTGCTTCATATTAAAGTGCTAAGTAATCTTTTTAGCTTCTAAGTTACCATCCCTACTACACTGGGCAAAACAATTGTCATAATTATTAGCCTATTACCAATGAGCCCCTGTTTCCATGCTAAAAGGACAATCATTCTGAATTAACTTATATTCTTGGCATTATACCTCTCTAACATAAATAAGCTGTTTTAAAACAATCCCCAGAAAGCCCAACAACCTGAGCAAGCCTAAACGAGGAAAGAACTTGTAAGGTTTAGGGTTCTGTTCTTAAAAACAAGCCATAACAGGCACTTGCTAAACTAAGAAGACTGAATTTTGATCCCACAAATTGGAATTAAAAATATAAAACAAAAAACCCCAAACAACCAAAAAACCACACACACATACACACACACACATTCCCTCAACAACCCAACAAGAAGAACAGACTGTCAAGATGTGTTATATCATTAAGCAAAAATGTCAAGTATGTTGGGCTGGAAAGGACTCTCATACCAAACCTAATCAGTTATGTGCTGAGCATGCTGGTGCAAAGGTACTTTCACTTAAAAGGAGAAAACATTTTCATGTAAAAAATCCCAAGATTCCAGGGTGCAGGAAGCAACGTACATTTTTGTGAGAAAAAACAATCTTAATTACACGTGGTAGTTTTTTGCATTTCGGCTCTCATTCCTCCGCAGCATGAGTCCTGTTGTTTTTCTCTGGTCATTTAGTTCTAAATATAGCCAGAAGCAAACTTTACCGAAGCTTTAAATATAAAAGCCATCTCCCTGGAAAACCGTATCCCTGAGCTTTGCCAAACTACCAAAGACTTAAAAAGAGATGGTTAAAAACTTGCTTGAAGGCATCCTTTGCCACGTACACCCGCCCCAAGTCCAGATCCAGTCCGGCAACTTGATGAGAAGGTAAAAGACCAAGGGTACTAATGGTTCAGAAGACAGACCTCACCCGTCCCTTGGCTTATTAGAGACTGACTTTATTCCAGCAAGCTGGGTGGTAGTTTTATGTTTGTACCAAACAAAGGAGAGAAGGAGAGGGAAATAATTACCTCTTCAGAATAACATCTCTGCCACCACCTTGGCTGATGATTTGTCCATGTGTTCCTTGGTCATCTCAAAACACTTGTGGGCAAGTTGCTGTTGTTTTATATTCTCGCTCACCATTAATTCTCCATAGAGATACACACCCATAGCCTGAGAAGGGAAACAGCACACGACAATTACTTAAACACTGAGGATATTATGAAGTACACACCCAGCCCTCTATATTTATAAATACATGCATACAATATGTGTATATCTGTGTGTGTGTGTGTGTGTGTGTGTGTGTGTGTTACACAAGCTACCCAAATGAAAAACCTGCAGCAGTTCTAGAAATGAAAAAACAGATAGATCTGTTTATCTTCTGGTCCTATTAAAACCCACTGGTTTTAATGCTTTTCTTCCCTTCTCTTGTCACCAAGAAGAGAAATGATCAATTAATTTAAGTTGTCTTTCAGTCATTGGAACTTGGGGATATAATCAAGTATTAGGCTCCTCGTTCTAGAGGAATATCTTTTTTTTTTTTAAAGAGATAGGGAGGACCTTATAGACAATCACCATTCAATTTACTCACCTTACAGATAAAATGAATACCAGAGAGTGCCCAAGGTCAACCCAAGTGCTAGCAAGAACCTAACACATGCTACTTTTGAATAGAAGATATTGAGTTCTTGCTTTTATTGACTTGGATCAATGCCTCAGTTGAGAGAAACATACTCATGGAATTTAGGTTTCCTCTTTCAAAAAGACTCTCTGTTGGTCCTTCATGATTCATAGTAGAGACCAAGATTTCAGATGTATTTCAGCCAGTTCACACACAAGTTAATTCTTCCAAGCTATAACATACTAGAGAAATGACAAATTTCCCATCCAATGCATAATGATGCTAACATGACATCATGTGGTAGCCAGTGCCAGGAAGAATAATCAAGATACAATTAGGAAAGATGCATTTTGGTTCCTTACAGCCTGATGGCTTTCCACGTAAGCGTCCAAAGCAGGGCTGCAAACACTGGCTTTTCTGTTTCAACAAACATGCTGAAAACAGTCACATTTGCATTTTTCCCAGACTTTTAAAATAGCCAAGTCAATTATGATCTGGACAAGCTAAGAACCACTTTAATTTCACATGCAATCTTAGTCCAAAGCTCATTTATGCCACAGATTGCACCCTGCTGGAACAAATTAAAAGGATCTAAAAGATAGTAGTAGGATAAAAACTTATAGTTTCCAAAAATTCTTTCCCTAAAAAAAAAAGCTTCAAAATGTTCATCTTTATTTGGTTAAAAAATCATTATTCTAAATATACAACAGTTAAACTTCTTTTTCAGTACAGATCTTAGGGACAGAGCTGTTTCCTCCTCTGATTCTGCTTGTATTCCCACTGTGTTTACAACCACCCTCCTTACTCCAGTGGGGCACACGTGACATTTCATAATGGCCAGAAGTTGTATGGTACTCTTTGTGAGGATAATTGGTCTTTGTTTTCTGCTTGCCCCCAAACACTCGGAATGCTATCAAAAGTCTTTTTGTTTTATTCTTCACTTTTAAAATGGATACATTCTGTCTCACTCCTTAGTGCCTGCCATCTCATTCAAAAGCTACATTCCACCCTAGCCCAGATGCACATCAGGGAAGCAAAAGTTTACATCATTGAAAACAACCATGTTAATCATAGCAAAACCAGAAATGGTCATTGGATGTATGGCAGAGCAACCACTTCAAAAGGCAAGTGCCATAACAGTCATGGCAAGGAGGGGGTGCGAGTAGTGCCAGTAACATGCTACTGGAAACCCCAAAAGAGCGTGCACGTGTTTATCTAGAGATGAAAGAGAACTGCAGCCTTTTAGATACTGGGGACACAGACATATCTGTAAGCACACATTCACAGATGCCCGTGTCTATTTACAGAGGCACAACAGACCTGATGGCAAAAGGCTGTTGGTAACCACAAAGCATCTATTCTGGTGTCTTGTACCCAAAGGCCATTAAATAACATTAATCGTAATAGTAAAGTCACACACATGTGTGTATATCAATATATAGATACACACATACATATAATAAGCACAGCAGACAGAGACAAATAAAAATTTGTGCAAAAATGCAATAGGTAGATAAAATGTTTTAAGTAGCGGTCTTCATTTTGGGGAGCTCTTCTGAAAATCTCTGGGGTGACACAACAGATATCAAAGTCATCCAATATTCCAGTGCCATATTCTTGAGAGGAAGACCTACAAACCTAAAATCCTAGTCCTTCCAACCTGCCAAACAGAACTTGCCTGATCCTCCAGAAGAAACCTCTCGACATCTTTATAGGCTTTAGTGTATCTGTGTTTAATGACGAGTTCACACCAACGATGTCGAACCTAAAAGTACAAGAGAGAGAAACTCTTAGGGAGCAAAATACTTTTTTAGTCAAGCAGTTTTCAAGATGGTGTGTTTTGAGTACACATGTTTTAAACACAAAAGATTGAAAACAAGCATTTGTCACCCAATGAGAAATGAATATCTTATGAAAAGCCTCGGGTGGGGTAGGTGCACATTTCAGTTTATTGTCTTTACAAAGACAATCAAGAAGGAAAACGAGGATCTCCAAAGAGGACTACCTTCTTTCATGGAGTGTTACTGACACTTTTTTCCTTCAAACCAGAAACTGATTTAAAAAAATTCTGTATCCCAATTTAACGTGGTGCGATGCTGCTGACTGGGAATAAACAAATGTATGGCAAAGAGGAAGTGGTTGCCTTACATATTCCCAAGAAGGGCACATTACAATAATATAATTCCCCCGTTGTTTTCTTTCTAATGAGGGAGAAAGCAAACAAAAGCATAAACAGCTCCCTTAACAAGGAATGATGTAAGGTAATTTAGACTAAATTTATATCTTAAAACTTTTTCCCCCCAAAAAAGAGCTATTCTTCAAAATTCTGCAAGCTCAGGTTAGCCAAAAGGAGAATCTGAAATCTACCAACAATAAGGAAAAGCTTAACTGCTACAGACCCTGCCTTCTCAGGATAAAATGAGAAAGCAGGGTTTCTGAGCATTCAAGTCTAAGGCAAGGTTATTTCACTCCAACCTTATGGTGCTGCTGGTTAAACAGCTGGGCTGAGCCATGCAGGGTCTAACTAGCGATTCTTTATATTTACATGTTTTGAGCTACTTGAATTTAAAGAGAAGGAAAAAACCCCCAAACATCTAGTGCTGTGACTTTAAGTGTCATTTCCCACTGCATCAAAGCTTCCTCAATTATAGTCAATGAGCAGTCTAACGTTTTATATTCCATTATTGGTTCAACATCAGCCCTAAAGGGAAGTAGTTAAGTGCATTAAAAAACCTACTTACATTACAGCTTGCTTTTACTGCCTCTGAGAGTGGGAGGCACTTCATAATAATCAGCTTTTTGTGGTAACAGTAAAATGTAAGCAGTTTCAATATTTTTTGGCAGTCCAACCCCAAATTATATTATCTACTACCTTAGCAAGATCTGCTCTTGAAGGTAAATTTATGTACAAACAATTAAGAACGAAGGAAAGGAGAATCTTTGGGAGTTTCATTTTTTCTGGGCCTCTCTCCATGGTCTATTTCTTAAACAGGGAGGATGATAATGTGGCAATTCTGGTGCTCTGCATTCTTCTATAAAGGAGAACACTCTGGGTTTTCAGGAAAGGGATGCCATCTTCAGTAGCTTTCTTTACACTGATGGAGAAATTTCAGAAGCTCATGTGCATGGACAGACAGTCTGATTATAATCATTTAACAAGGAAGAATGGTTTGGGGAAGCAAGGACTGTGAGTGAGATCTTTATGTCTTTTAACAAATGGTCTCATTCTACAGAACTAGTGGAAAACAGCTAAGGCATACAAAAAGAACAAAGACTCAACTCCTAAAATAAAAGAACAATTTCCATAGGAGCAGCCTGGGCCAAAAGGTACAGCCACCACTTCTGACCAGAGGGGATCTAGAACCTCTATCTAACTCCATTCAACCCACACACCTTTCACCTCCAATTAAAAATCAAGTACCATCTTGCAAAAAAATAAAAAAAAGGTGTGTGTGGGGGGGCTTCTCACAAGCTGTCTATGTATCTATACACATACTACAGACACAAATAAACTAAATAGAAAAAGCTTAATTAATGTTTGTTGATGGATTGGTTCATTATTGTGGCCTACAGCTATTAGAAACAGAAAAGGATATAAGTCCCTGAGATCTACTTGGCTTTAACTTGAAAAGAATGAGGATTTTTTCTTTGCTCAGTTACTTTTTTTTTATTGCCATGAAGATTTTGACCTTCACCCTCTCCCATTCCTGCTCAGGAATGGCAAGTTCTAAGACAAAATACCAAGGTGTGACAACCCTGATGGTACCGATGCAGCAGGTCTCCAACTGTTAAGATTGTCTTTCAATTCTATTTCACTTGGGAAAAACCTCTAGAAGGATATGAAAAAGCTTTAGGAGGTTTCCATAGCAAATGTGAAATCATTTTCCCTTCTCAGACAACTAAAATGATTTCTACTTGTGGTTAATAAGAAGTCTAATTTATTATTAGGAATTCTGTGCTGTAACTGGGGAAAATACCCCTTACCCCCACCTTAGTTCCCAATGTTACAACAGGAAAGGCAAAAACAAGACCCCTACGCAGAGCTAAAAGTGTTACTATGAACAGGATATTTAAAAATAAGCCACAAGGATGAGATATGGACAACTGAAGGCCTTTTCCTGTTTGGACACTTCAACAAAAACCTGAATTGGTCATTCCCCATCACTCCAAAGGAGCGGCCTACACCACTATAAATCAGTTAATGATATACAAAATTTTAAGAATGAAATTCTTGCAAATCACACCCATTTCCCCCAATTTCATTGATAAAATCTGAGATATTTTCCTCTTAAAAAAAAAACAAACCCAAACCTTCATATCTTAAAGAGGAATGGTGTGTGGAGGGAAGGGAACACGCACTTATTAAGTGCCTACTATATACCGAGCACTGTAACAAAGGCTTTATAAATATTACCTCATTTGAGGTAATGTTTGGCACAGTGTCTTCAGCAGAGAGGGAGAAAATGTAAAAGAAATATCAGCAGGGGTGGGGGCAGTGACAGCAGCAGCCAGCCAATGAGACAGTAAAATCCTGCTCCCAAACTCCTCCTTGTGGATCTGGGAGGGCTGAGACTGACTCCCCTTGTAATTAATTCAGAAACACAAAATCCCTTTCAGAGCCAAGTTCACCAAACCCAACTTCTCCCAATTTACAAAGTCAGTAAAAAAGTATTGAGCTGCCCCCAGAGGAGAAGACGCTTGTACATCTTCTGTGTATCCTTTGCTGTCAGTTCTTGGGGCCAGTATAGGCCCCCTTTAGGACAGGGCTCTGTGGCCTATTTCTTGAACATCTCCCAATACAGAAGACAATGCTCTTCACCGAGCAGTCCAGTCAGTTATTAAACCAAATGAGTCCCCACTATTCCTCTTACGAATTTTTATGCCCTAAAGAGAAATGGTGACCCACAAAACAATGTACGTAGAAATTCCTTTACCTGAAGACAACCCATTCCCCCTCCCATTCTAAATGGTCTTCAGCAATGTTGCTTTACCCATCTCATCGGTGGGGAGGGAGGGACCCTAAAAGCCGTACCTAATCACAGAGAGTAAGTAAGGGGAAAGTTTCATTCTGTTCTAATTTTTTAAAGTGAGAATACAAGTTTGTATTTATTTGTCCTTTGATGTAGATCCCTCCACTCACTGTCAGCTATCTGGAAAGGGGGACCTATGTGCAGCACTAGTAATCAATAACTTCGACATCTGTGATAGATGCTCCCCGGCTTGGCTGGAGGGAAAAATCCCCAACCATTTTCCAATCTTCCAAACACCACATCCTCACAACAGTCTTCCCTCCCTAGCCTAAGTATATATAGAGTATATATAGTAGAAGTATATATAAGAACTTTGTTGATTATGAAATCTGGTATAAACATGTTGCTGTGACTTAAGAGTCATTAAAAAAAAACTCTACTACCAAAATTTCTGAAGTTAGCTACAAAATTTATACTTGAAATGATCTAATAAGACGGCAGGCAGAAAAATGAGGTAAGGAAAGAAAGGAGGAATAGATGAGATGAGAAAAAAAGAGCAATGGAGGGAGAATGACAGAAATGAGAGGAAAAGGGGAAAAATGTACATACAGTTAAGATCGAGTGAAGGATCCAGACTTCCCAGTCCTCTGACTCTTCCGATCAAAGAATAAGCCGAAACAGCGATAATGATGGTAACCTCAGGTTTAGAGAATCTTTTCTACTCTCCTTCCATCTGCACATCCCTATGAGGGTAAGTGCAGGTATTATCTCGGGGTTAGACAACGGATGCCCAGCGCCTGAAAGGCTCAATGACTTACACACTTCCCTGTAGCTCATTTGTAGGAGGCAGGAGAGGGCTACTACGACCCCTCTGGATTCTTAGTAGAGTGTGTTTTCCTCGCCAATAAAAGAATTGCCTTACATTTAGAATAATGTGGCCGAAGATTAAGATTTTATTTGAAATTTCCCTAACTACTTCCGGCAATACTTAAAACATATTTTGTTCTTCAGGAATGGCATGGGGCTGATTTGTTCTGTGAAGTTTGGGTTCTGTCAAAGGGCTGTACTTGAGGACCTGGAAGCCACAGGTTGGCCAACCCAGGTATGGGGGAGCTTAAAGGAGGAAGCCAATTCAGAGAACAGATCTCAACACTTTATGTGGTCACCTAAGTTACCAAATCTGTGTGTGTGTGTGTGTGTGTGTGTGTGTGTGTGTGTGTGTGTGTGTGTACATATATCACTGGATTTGTTACTTAAATTTAAAAAAAAAATCAAGGCTCCCCATTTGCTGGTGTATTTATTATAACTGTTAGTAGCACTAGTTCGTTTCTAAGCCAAATCTTGGAGTAAAACACTGAAGTTCAGTCCTGAATGATGGGTGGGATCAAACCTCTGTGTACTTACTGCTCAGTCCAAGAAAAATAAATTTGCTTTTCAAAGCTCTCTATTCATAAATCATGGGAATCTGTAATGTGTAGTCATTAGCACACAGGTGGTATTTTTAATATATAAATTCTATTTCCATGGATGGAGATTTTTTGAGTAAGATTTTCCAGGTTGTTGGATCATTTAAGAACAAAGCCTGGTGAAAATGAGCGCACACATCCTCTGATGGAATGAACTTGGCTCTGCACAGCGACCTCTTCTTACTGTTCCAAATCCCATGAAAAGCAATTGGAACAACAAACAAGACACAGTGAGGAACGGGATCACCATTCAACAAAAACTGGGGAAACTCGATGGCTCTGTTTTTGTTTTTTTTAAAAAAGCCGTGTGTCTAACCCTGCACTTTATACATACATCACACAAACTAACTGGAGTAGTCACTAAAAAATTTTAATTATTAAAAAACTGCAAGAAAAGGGGAAAAAACTACCTCATCTATGGAGAGAGGACATTAAAAAAACACAATAAAACAAAACAAAACAACAACAACCAAGAAACACTGGAAATGGTGAGAGTGACAACAGCAGTCTGGAAGAACTTAGTCCAAATCCTGCCTCAGACACACTCAGTTAAATGGAGAGCTCAATCATGGTTATGCCATAGGGCTGGTGTAAGGATCAAGTATGTATAATCCTTTGCAAACCTGAAGGTACTATATCAACGGCAGCTGCTATCAGGAGTGGCATATAAAGATTAAATGATTCAGTTGAACAAAAATAGTTTCTAAAATCCAAAGAAAAAAAGCAGACTGAGAAGAAATATTTGAAGGAACTGATAGTATTTCTATGCAAGACTAAGGTCAAAGGACATAAAGAAATTTACAGGGGTGGCTAGCTGGTGCAGTGAACAGAGCACTGTCTCTGGAGTCAGGAGGACCTGAATTCAAATCAGGTCTCAGACACTTAATACAAAAACTAGCTGTGTGACCTTGGGCAAGTCACTTAACCCCATTCCCCCTCCAAAAAAAAAAAAAAAGAAATTACAGAGAAGGCCATTTAAAAAGACTAAGTTAATTCAAGCAACTAAGAAATCTAAATATTATCATGTTAATGTATTATGCACAAGGCGTTGTGATACATGCTGGGGGATACAAGGACAAAACCCAGAACGGTTCCTGTCTTTGAGAGGCTTATGCTCAACTGTGAGGCTACAACTCGTCCTTTAGTAAGTGACTAAAAAGTCAGTTCTGAGGGAGCAGGTGCTGAGGGGGGTGAAGACTGGAGAAGGGCTCCCCAGGAGGTGGCAGGTGAACTGAGCTCTGACAGAAGAACAAGAGGAAGCGGGTGCCACATGCAAACACAAAGAAACAGCCCTGGGAGAAGGAATATCACATATGGGAAAGAAGAACAGAAAAAAAGAAACAGGTAGGAGACATTGTGGAGGGTTTTGAAAGCTAGGGTGAGCGATTGTGAGTTTTATTCTGGAGTCAGAGGGAAGACAATATCTGAGCAGGAGAGAGAGAAAGGGGACACAGATCTGTGTTTTAGGATCAAAAGCCAGAGTGTGTAAGCAATGAGACCAACCTAGCCACTGCAACAGCTCAAGTGATGGGTAACTGGGCTCTGAAAGATAGAGTTTGAGTCAATAAACAGGTGACTGATAATACTGTGTAGTTATGAACAAGACTCAAGAAAGGACCCAGGTATGGGGTCAAGACCAAATACCTGAGCTTTCTTTTCCCCGTTTCCCTTGGAAGTATGGAGGGTTTATTTTTGTGGGTTTTTTTGGTGGGGGGGAGGTGGGGTGGTGGTGGAGCAAGGGATAGATTTCTGTCTCCTGGAACTGGGATCTGGCTTGGGAGATGACCCTGAGACTCCTGTTAGTCCTAGAGTAGGCTCTGAGTCTTTCCAAAAGTACTTAGCAGCACCCTCAGCCAGGATGACAGCTGAGCCCACAGCTACAGGCTACAGTGGTCACACTCAAGAAATGAGGCAGCCACCAACAAAGCAGCTTAGGGAAGTCACAGGGGAGTGCACTGAGGACTGCAAGGCCACAGAACGTGGAGCTGCCAGGGGACGCTTACAGAGTCACTGCCGTCGGGCCACCCTGCCCTACGCTATCGGCCTGGCCTTAAGTCACCACCATCTGTCCAGCTCTGGGCCTGCTAAGAGGCCAGGCCGTGTGAACAGCAGGAGTCTGTGCTCTGGGGCCTCCCACTTGCTGAAGGACATCTCTGCTGCGAGCCCAGAACCCTCAATTTCTTGACTTGGCAGCTGTATTCTGGCATTACTGCTGATGGGTGGGGGGGCGGGGTGAGAGAAATTCCTCTGCTCCCTCCTTGCTGCATTTTCAGAAGCACAAGGGAAAAAAATGGCAGGTGAGCTTGTGAGGACTGCGTCAAGTGAGGTTCTTCCTTGATGGGCGGCTCCCTTCTTGACAAGTTTTTAGTCTTGGCTGATCTCAACCAAAGTTGCCTTGTCCAAAGGTCAATGCCCTATTAATGTTAGCTAATGTTTATTAAATGCCTCTATGTGCCAGGCCCTGCACTGAGCACTTTACAGATATCACTTCTTTTGATCCTCACAACAACCCTGGGTAATAGATGCTATTATTATCCCCATTTTATAGCAGAGAAAACGGAGGCAGGCAGAGGTTAAGTGACTTGCCCAGGGTCACACAGCTAGGAAGTGTCTGAGGTTGGATCTGAACTTGGATCTTTTGATTCCAGACCCAATGCTTGGTCCAGGGTACTGCCAGCTGCCCCTACTACAAAGATGTAGAGGGAAACTCAAAGTCTGAAAGGAGCAGTCTTACATCTTCTTGTATCTGCCCGTTACCTCCTATAATTCAGTTAAGTGAATGGGGTGGGGGGGGAGGAGAGGGGGAGCTCATTTTTTTCAGGGATAACCCCGGCTATAATTTGTTTCATCCTTTAAAAAGCCTGGGGGTTTGGTTAATAATGTGTACTTTGTTCTGCACATTTACTTGAATTACTGTTTGTTGATAGTTATTAGGTTTGTAATATATTTTAATCTTAAAAAAAGCAAATGAGCATGCTTCTCATTCCTTTAATGGAACATTTGGGATAGGGAAAACAAAAGGTGTGAAGAAGTAGAAAAAGTCATTGCACAATGCGCCTCCCCCCACCCCCAATTAAGAACCAAATGCTATAAACATGATTGGATTACATCTGTACAGTCAATGCTTGGTGATCCATGCAAATGGAAGGGAATGTAAAACCTCGAATAATCCAGGCAGCTGCTTTAGGACTGGGGCTCTATTTCCCACAGCCACTAGGCCGTGCTGAGCCAGCCTGGAGGAGGAACAAAAAATCCAGCCCCAAGGACTACTTCTTCACTTCCCTCCAGGCTCTGCCCAGAGCTACCCCACCAGGGTTTCCTGCAGCCCATACCTTCCTGAGGAAGCAGTATAAGGGCATAAGGACTAACTTTAACAGAGATTCCAAATCACTAAACTACCCCAAGTGTTCCAAGACCACAATCCAGTTAGAAAGTTTCTAATCCTAACCCTAAGAGACCCCAACCCTCAAGTTAGACCGGTTGCATAGCATAGAGATTCTCAGATATCAGATAAAGAGGGGCTGACTGAATTTAGAACAGGATTTCTTATCCTGAGATACATGAACAATACATACGTAGATAAACATTAATATATATATGTGTGTATAAATGTAGATAGGTAACTCTATCTTACTATAATTGGTTTCCTTTGTAATTATATAAATTATAAATAATATACATAAATTCCATATAAGATGCATATTATTTGATATATTTAAAAATAATATTCTAAGATATAGAATATGTATAGATATATATACATATGTATAAATGTAGATAGGTAACTCTATCTTACTATAATTGGTTTCCTTTGTAATTATATAAATTATAAATAATATACATAAATTCCATATAAGATGCATATTATTTGATATATTTAAAATAATATTCAAAGCCCAAAGGCTTTGCAGGATTGCCAAAGGAATTCATGACACCAAAGAGGTTTAGACAAAATCTAAGAAGCGAACGATGAGTGTAACAACATCAGGGAACACAAGTATTTGCACTAACATGTGCACAGAGTTAAGCTTCAGGCTGAACAAGGCAAGTTAAAGCACAATTTGAAGATGACATAAGCCAAAAGAGATAACACTGATGTGACTATTCAAATACGTATTTTCACATACAATGGGGAAAAGCTTTAAGACATCAATAGAACTAAGCTGACGATTAATCCTTCCAAGGCTATACACAAGTGTTAACAGGTATGGCATGCCAGGAATGTAAGACAGCTGCACAAAGGGAAGCAAGCAAAGCTGGAAAAGACCTTCAGGAGTACCCATTCAGCCTGGCATTACCAGAATAAGCAGGAAACAAACCGTGTGCGGGGGCTAGCTATTCACAGAGCCACCATCCTAAACCCCAGAGGCCCACAGTGATTATGTGGGGTCCACTTAGACCCACAGAATTTTAAAACTTGAAGGTACCTTCGAAAAAGCCTCTAGTCTAAGCCCTTCATTTCATAAACAGTAATACTGAGGCCCAGAGAGTGACCAGCCTATGATGCCTGTCAGTGTGAGCACCACAGTATCCTTACAAGCAAGGATCTTTGTCATTCTAAGCCACCCTCTGATTGGATTATTAGCACATTACTAATTCAACTCAGTGTAGTTTGTATTACTAAAAGAATTTTTATGCTTCAAAAAGGAGATTTTTTAGAGGAAAATGGGATTTCAAGCAGCACAACAGGTGAAGCAGACAGACAGAAGGTACTCCATTCCAGAAAGCAGCATGGTCTCAAGCACATGGGTGGTTTCTTGCAAGGTAACTAGCCAGTGACGGCCCACAAAAAGTACACAAAGTGCACAGGTGCCCGTTAGAAAGTTTTTGAGAAAGACAGAAGGTTAGGAGAAGCAGTCATACAGCAGGAAGGAAGGATTGGAAGGCACCTTTAATATTAGGGAAGACCAGTGAGAGTGCTATAACAGCTCTCCAGGAACCAGTTTTAGTTCCAATGATACTTTACCATTACTATGAGAAAAGGTTACAGAGTTAGATGGAAGTAGGTGATAAACATCTTAGCATACAAGAAAAGCATAAAATTGAGATAAAGAAGGGAATCAAATAATAAAAGTCTAATGGAAGTCTTGAAGCTAAGAATAACCAACCAGAAATCTCTGTAGAGGGTCATAAAGAACCAATGCTGGGGTGAAAATAATTAACTGATGAATTAATGCAGAGCAAAGTTATTTCTCCATTAGCATAAGGGGAACACAGCAGGGCTCAAGGGATATAAGAATGCTCTTAGGAGAAGAGTTATACCAGGATTCATGATAGGGTAGTGGCCTTGGGGGAAAAAAATGATATGGACACACACACACACTCTCTCTCTGTATTTTAAGTAGCCCAAAGATTCCAGTGCTAGGGCTATACCCCAATAAAGGTCAATGATAAAAATAAGGCCCCAAAGCATATACATCAGAAGATTTATAGCCAGCACTTATCACAAAATCAAATAACTGTAAAGACTGTTGATAGCCATCAAATAGGGAATAACCATGAAAGCCACGTTATATGACTGTAGTGAAACATTACTATGCTCTAAGAAACGATGAATAAAAAGAAGTAAGGGAAGACTTATATTGACTGATGCAAAGAAAGAGTAGATAGAACCAAGAAGGCAATAAACGCAGCAGGGACAACAATAATGTGACTGGAAAGAACGACAAGGAAACGAATGCAGTGAAAGTCTAATGATCCTGTTTGGGCCCCAAAGAGAAAGTGAGAAGGCCTCCAAGGGTCTCTCCAATGGTCTGCATGCCGCAGAAGAACAAGTCACCCACCCTCATTTCCATTCAGTCCATCCCTACCCCTAAACCTAGCAATATCCCACTGAAAATCTGCCCGTCCCTTCCACCATGCCCTCTGGAACGCCTATTCCATAATGAATAAACTTCCTTTCACTTTAAACTCTTTCCTTTCTTACTCCTCCATCTTTTGCACCTGAGCCCTGCCTCTCTCTTGATGACGCTGTTTCCCTGCTTGCTATACATTCCTGGATTGGCTATGCTTCTTCTTAGAACCCCTGATTTAATGGTCATGGTGGAGGAGTGAGAATACTTCCTTCTCCATCATTAAACATCATCCTCTCTTTCAAGAGTCACATTATCCAAACTCGTCACCTAATCCAGAATCTAACACCCCCAAAGGCATCCTCTTTCTTTCTCATTTCTTATACTACAAATTTGAGTTTCACATCTGGTTCTCTCTTCCCCAGCTCTTGCCCTAGACTCATAATCTGGTGACTCTCCGTCTCTTGACTCCCTGCCGGTGGGACATGAGCTGTACTACACATCCAGAATGCCCATCCAATTTGTCTCCACTTCCTAGATTCTTTTAAGTATCAGCTAAAATTCCACCTCATGCAAGTAGTCTTCCTTGGTCCTCCTTAATGCCAGTACCTTCTTTCTGAGATTGCCTCCAAATTATCCTGTATATGTCTTGTTTTTACACATTTATTTACATGTTGTTTCCCCCACTAGACTGTGAGCACTGAGAGGGCAAGCACTGTTTTTTGAGTTTCTTCATATTCTCAGTTCTTAACACAGTACCTGGCTCATAGGAAGCACTTAAACTCTGGCTGACTTAACTTCAATATACATATTAACACTATCTCAGATATCTTACCTTCTCAGTTTATCTACTCCATTTCCATCATATACACTTCCACTCTACGTCAGCTACATCTAGAGATGGATATACCCTTGACTTTGCCATCACCTGCAGCTTTGCTACTTCCTTGATCAAAGAGCTCCACAATTCCTTTATGTGATCATAATCTTTTATTGAGCAGACAGGTGGTGAGGTGGAGTCAGGAGGACTCATCTTCTTGAGTTCAAATCTGGCACCAGACACTAGTTATGTGACCCCAGGCAAACCATTTAACCCCATCT
This sequence comes from Gymnobelideus leadbeateri, assembly GCA_011680675.1. NCBI lineage: Eukaryota > Metazoa > Chordata > Mammalia > Diprotodontia > Petauridae > Gymnobelideus > Gymnobelideus leadbeateri. Next base: position 195,417 of record WOXC01012254.1, read on the forward strand.
GCCTCAGTTTCCTCATCTGTAGAATTAACTGGAGAAGGAAATGGCAAACCATGCCAATATCTTTGCCAAGAGAAACCCCAAATAGGGTCACGAAGAGTTGGACACAATTGAAAATAAAACTGAACAACAATAAAATCGCTTATCATTATATCTTTTCCTGTTTCTTAATGATCCCTAATCTTGTTGTGCGATCTGTGAACTTCATTCCTCCATCCCTCAAGTTTTCTCCTAGGCCACTCCCCCTGCATTAGCTCTATACTCATCACTCTCCTGTCTAAAACTTCTTGGTAAACTAGTTTAAGTCTATACTAGTTTCTACTCATGAATCCCTTGCCCTCTTGTCCTAACACTGATCATGCCTTGCCTAACTTCAACCCTGGATTACTCTTACCATCTGTTTCCTTTGTTTCTATTCATATACTGATCCAGAAAACCATGCTGATTGGGTTTACTACAAATTTGAGTTATTTGATATTAACTGAGTCTTCCTCTCAGGCGAGGAACTCAAATCATCCTTGGAAACCCTCTCTTCCTTGTATCACCCAGGACTCTTCCTCCTCACCTTAAAGCCTTGAGTTCAAGTCCCACTTCTGACTGGCTCTGGGACCCTGGGCAAGGCACTTGATCTTTTGGTACCTTCCTGGCTAGATATGTCAAACACTCTTGAGTGTGGTCAGAAGCACATTAAAATGTAATTGGGAAAATACTTAAAATGTATTAAATATTTAATGTATTAAATGTATTAAATACTTAAAATGTATTAAAATACAACACAGATAACATTCCATTTTAAAAGTAAGCCCAATCTGGCATCCTTATATATGGAGTAGTTGACCTTCTTCCAGTTTGAGTTTGACACTACTATTCTAAGCAAATTCTAAAACTCAGGGGCCAACTTGTATTGGTCCAGTCCTTATCTTTTATCCTTAGATCAAATTTTAAAAAGTAATAGCAAGACTGTCCTGCTTGTCTGTATCCCTTCTGACTTTTCTTCTGCTTTCTTCTGTTTTAAAAAAATGTTTAACTTGCATAATTTCTATCAAACTGCTTACTGTCTCAGAGAGGGGGGAGGTGAGAGATGGAAAGAGAAAATGTAAATCTCAAAAATTTTTTTTTAAATTGAATGTTAAAAATTGTCTTTACATATAATGGGAAAAACAAAATATTGTTTTAAAAATCATGTTCAAATGATGCTGTTATAACTGACATTTCTCCTTTTATGTTTTTACATCTATATCACTACCTACCAATTTCCAACCCACAAATAAGAAAACTTTCCCTTATAACAAGTAGTAGTAGTAGTAGTAGTTAGCTAACATTGGTATAGCACTTTAAGGTTTGCAAAATGCTTTACAAATATCATCTCATTTTATCCTCACACTGCCACTGGAAGGCTGGTCTTATTATCATCCCCCTTTTACAGAAATAAGAACAGTCAAGGAAAACAAATGCACACATTGGCTGTGACTAAAAACGTTTGCTTCACTCTATACCTCTAGCTCATGACCTCTATTCCAGGAGGTGATAAGCATGGTTCAGCATTCTCTGAAACCAAGATTGGTCATTACCTTGATCAGATTTAATCTTTCAGAATAAGTCTTTCAAAATAGTTTCCTTGCTGCTGGTCTCTCCCACTCTTGACATTTGCCTTTGTGTAATATATTTTTTGTGACCATTTTGTCTCCCCCAGTGACATGCAAATTCCATGTGGGCAAGGATTTCATATTTGTCTTTGTATGTCCATAAAATAAGATCTTAATAAATACTTACTGATTGATTGATCTGCCTTAGTGGAGGGAATTCCCTACATGAGGCCAATTTTTTTTTAATGTGCAAAGTTAAATATCTGCAGAAAAGGAAGAGATATATTCTAAAAATCAGCTGTATTAGAGTAAGACAAAATGACCTTTTAAAATATATACACACATATGTGTTTTGTTAAGAAATTTCCCAAGTATGTTAAAATATTTTTTAGCATTCATTTAAAAAAATTTGAGTTCCAAATTCTCTCCTTCCCTCCTATTTCTCCCCCACCCCTTGAGAAGGCAAGCAATATGATGGTAGATTATACATGTGAAGTCACACAAAATATAGTTCCAAAGAAAATGCACACACGCATATACCCAAGAAAAATAAAGAAAGTTTTAAAAAAGCATGCTTTAATCTGCACTGAGAGCTCATCAATTCTTTCTCTGCAGGGAGATAGCATTTTTCATCATGGGTTCTTTGGAATCATCTTGGATCACTGTCTAGATCTGAGTAGCCATTACTGTATTCAATGGTCTCCTGGTTTTGCTCATGAAGAAGCCTTTTCAAGGCATACCTCAATTTGCAATACACGCTGGAACCTATGTAACTAAAAATCCCTAAAATAAGATTGTTACCAATAAATAGCCTATTCATTCCTCTATAAGCTAACCTCCTCAACTCTTATGAGATCTTTATATCCTATAAAATAAATGAGATCCTCCCAGGCCAAGCTGCTACCACCTCAGGCTCATCAGGTAAACAGAGATTAGACATAACAGCATAGGAAATGTTCTCCTGAGCTGGTGTAGCTCTTTCTGTAACTATCCCATCATTAGTAGAGTTCAAATAGACAATAAATTTCCAGCTCCAGGATAATAAAGACAACCTGTCCCTCATTAATGGTTTTTAAACTGCATCTGGCTGGAATTCTGGGACTCTTAACGCCCTCCAGATAAAGAAATTAACATCCTGGTCCAAAGTTTCTCAAATCCATTGACACCAATTCTGCTACAGAGCTCTGTGTATTTAGAAACTGGGTAATATCCATTCCCAATTCAAAAGGCTTCGCATAGCTGCCTCATGTATCATCAAATCTCTCTTTTCCCCCAATGTCCAGTCAACTTCTTCTAATTACATCAGGAAGAATGTCTCAGGTGCTAATGGTCTTTAATCCCTAATTAGGATGGTTTAGAGCAGTGTACAAAAACAGAGCTGAAATGGGGAGGGAAAACCAAGGGAGAGAGGAGGAGGCCTAGAGAGGCAGCAGGCAGAATCTGGGAATCAGGAAGATTTTCCTACTTCCATTTTGCACATGATGAAATTCTCGTTTTGCCCAGATCTCCCAACGGTCTTTAATTGGCCCTCTCTGCCCCACTCAGTTTTTTAATCTCTACAATATAGCTTTCATTTTGAATTATTTGCATTCTTTCCACAATATATTGCATAGTGAAGTGGTAAAGTTTTCTGAAGAAAGTTGGGTGCCCATCCCAGGTGTTTGAAAATAGGACCCCCTTTCCTCTTCTTTTAGGATTTTGATTTTTAAATGTAACAAAGAAGAAAAAAACAACATGCCCGGGGAACTGATCTGGGAAGACTATTAAACCTCATTATGAGTCCCATTTGAAATACACGTTAAGTTGAAAATTAAAGCTCATGGCTTATGGAAGTTAGTAATTCTATCATCATAATGAGCAAACTTGCTTTTTAAATTTGTGTGCCCAGATAAGATTTAATTTTGCTTTAAAGTTAATGTTCTGCTGTTGAAAGGGGCCTGCATTAAAGCCCTAAGTCATTTGTGAAGGAGGTACAAAGCAAACAGGATTCTCGAGTTAAGTACCTAGGGTTCAGGGCTATAATTACGTATGGACTGTTTATAATAACAAGCCAACAGGGGGGAGCAGTTCTCGGATTCCTAATCTATGGAGAGTTGCAACTTTTGTAATTTGCTGAATTTCATGATCCTGTCCTTCCCTGCCAGGTCTCTTCTCAAAGGGCTATAAGATTTATTTTTAATATGAAAGTGAACTGAAATAAATTTTTTTTACCATTTCTGGATACTTTTTAAGATAAAAGGAAACATCTTGCTTTCTTGTTCAATGTTTTTATTAACTGTAAATTCCATCAAGTAATACTATATCCCTAACTAAGATTCTGTGTTCTGAAGGCAAGCAGCATGGGCTTAGAATCCAGCAATCCAAATTCAGATCCTATAGGAACTAAATTTTCCTCAAGTACTAGAAATTGCATTTCCTTAGAATCTCCCAAATTTAATTACAAGGGCTTTTTAACAGAAAAGAAACGGGTGGAAAGGGAGAAGAGCTGCCTGTATGTATCCACTAAGCTAGATGCTACACAAAGGAGCTATAGTGGAATGACAGGCACACCCATTAAGTCTACAAATGACAATATCCAATAAAGAAGCAAGTAAATACAAAACCTCAGCAGCCTGTGCGTAAGTGCACCAAGTAAAGCAAGATGAAATTAGAGAACAGATTGCAAGGAGGCAGATCTGACCCTAAAGATATCACTGAGACTTGGGGGTAGGTAGGTGGGAAATTTTGAGGATCATAAGACTGGAATAGAGGCACAAACCCAACCTATCCAGACATCTGCTGCTAAAAGCAAAGCAGGCAGTAATCTCTTGACTTGATTTAAATGGTAACTTCATCCTTCAAAAGATAAAGGGAAGGGAATTTCTATTATAGATTGGGAAGGGAAGGGAAGAGTTGCTGGGGAAAATTATTAGAACTTTAAGGGTGTGCACTGACTACTTCAACTTAGAATTTGTGACAGAGAAATGGAAGAAAGCTTGTAGTCTGACTCATATCCTAAGTTTAGGGCAAGAAAATTTGGAAGGATTCAGCAAAAAGATATGTAGGATCTCATGGACTGAAATTCTACAGAAGAACTGTATCTGGGAGGGATGGGAAGTTGTTATTATGAATAAAATTCTGAAGGCAGAAAGAGGAACAATTCTCTTGAGGAAGAAAAGGATTTTAAAAACTCAACATGGATATACAAGGAACTTGTCAACCAACGTAGATTTCTAAAGGACACTGGTTCAGCTGTCCAGAGGAAGTGTTACAGGCAGCAAAACTAGTCTTCTTCTTAGATGGTCAGCAGGAGGAGAGAGTGAAATTATAACCAAGTAATCTTTTCATGAACTCCTTCCCATGCGAAAGTCTATTTCCCCCCCATTTGACGGGAAGAAAACACTTAAATAGCTCTTGATGTGCTGAATAGCTCAGAACCCTTAAATTTAAGTTTTTTTTGTTCCTGGAATTTAAAATTACATGGTTATGTTGTGTTTTTAAATTTAGATTATATTATTTCAGTTAAACAGCAATAGCACTGAATTTAGGTTGATAGGGTGCTACCTAGTTAACCACTTCGCATGTATTTATCTAATGTGTGTAGATGTTATCACAAATTTAGAGAGAACAAAATAAATTAATTGCTAAGAAAAAATAAAAATGTTCAGAGGCTAGAAGCAAGCAGAAGTACCCAAAACAGAGAAATGCAATAATTAGAGAAGCAAAAATCATGAGAGAATAGGTTCAGGACTGCCAAATTGCAGAATGCTCCGACAGAGGCAAGGAAAGCTCAGGGACACAAAAAAAGCATTGTTTGTTTTAAAGCCACATTGGGAGAAATGAAGAGGATCAAAGGAAGGGACGGAATCACTGCCCTTCGTGTCTGGGACAATGATAAGAAAAGATGGAAAGGAGATACAGCTCTTTAATTCTTATGTTACTTCTGTGTTTTTGTTTTGTTTGTGGCAAGAAGAATGGTCTTTGGATTGGTTTTAAATTAAACACATGCTTTATAAAACTGTACAAATAAATTCAGTTTCTTGCAGAATTCTTTTTTTTGGGAAATGTTCATGTAGATTTCTGTCTAGTTAATAAAAAGAAAACGTAGAAAAATAATAAAGTACCTTTTGGAGCAATTTCCTATGATTAAAAGTAACTGGTAAACATTTTTTCTAAAAGCCCAATAACAAAATCCATGGCTCCAAATACATGAAGTAGATATTGAATTGAAATGAATTCATATATTCATCTCCCTGATGATAGTGCTCCTATAAATGTTAAAGTTTATAATTTTAAAATATTTTTATAAGTTTATAATTGAAAAATTATTAGTAATGAGTTGATCAATAGACTTTATCTGCCATGCCTGGTGCTACATCCTCTTTTATTAGGCAGCAAGGTATAGGGAAAACACTGTACCTGGACTCTCTGAACTGCATCTCCTACATTCAGTTAGCTATTATAAATATCACCCTAATTTCTTTGAGTCTTAAATATTAAAAAATGTAGGTTGGTTATTATTATTTTTGTAATAATAATAATATTATTGTTATTTGTTGAGTGAATCTTGTTGAAATTTTTTACTTTCAAGCTATTAGACAAACTCCTGACATTCAGAACACATATTTACCAACCATATTGCTTATGACAAAGTTAAACTTACTGCTAAAGCAATATGGAAACACCATCATCTGAACTGTGAGGAGGTATTGTGACAATTACACGCTGACACCTGCTCCCTATGTGACTTTAGGCAATCATTTAACCTACCTGGGCCTCAGTTGCCTCATTTGTAAATTGTAGGACTAGATGACCTCTGAAAGTTTCTGCCAGCTCTACATCTTTGATCCTATGATAATGGATAAAAATTCAATTTTAAAATCTAAAGATCACTTTTGGTTTAGAATTCTGTGAGGGTCCGTGTGAAAACACATTCGTGCAGTCAACCTAATCAACCTTGATTCTCTAAAACCTAACAATATCATGAATAAACAATGCTAAGTGGAAAATACCGATGTGACGAATGCTAAAAGCAAATCTATTTAATCAGACTTCATGTGATCAAGACTCAAGTGATCAGGGAAGGAAAAAGACTTTTCTGTTCTTTATTCCTTTCTAAAAGGGAGAAAGAAGAATTATTTTCCCTACCAAAATTCTTATCAAAAGAAGGAGGCCCTCACATGATTATTTGAGCCCAAAGCATGCATTCTGATTGAATACTTTCATCCATATTATCCCTAGATAGCACAGATTAAATGCTTTCACATTTTCTGAAAACAATGTGGCCAAATATTTTACCAAGAACACTGGTGGTAGTGGTAACCGGTAGTACCAAATCAATACCAAATGTTAAGAACACTCTTAATAATATAATTCTTCAGGACACTAATTCATTGTTGGTAGCGTTATGAGCTGAACCAACCATTCTGGAGAACAATTTGGAACTACGCCCAAAGGGCTATAAAAATGTGCATACCCTTTGACCCAGGCAATAAAATTGAGGTTATTTCCATCAATTTGGAAATGGCTGAACAAATTGTGGTATATGAATGTAATGGAATACTATTGTGTTATAAGAAATGAGGAGCAGGCTGACTTCAGAAAAACCTGGAAAGACTTAGATGAACTGATGCTGAGTGAAGTGAGCAGAACCAACAGAACATGGTACACAGTACCAGCCATACTATGCGATGACTTTGACAGATTTTGCCCTTCTCAGCAATGCAAGGACCTAAAACAATTTCAAAGGACTCATGATGGAAATTGCCATCCACATCCAGAGAAAGAAATGTGGAGTCTGAGTGCAGATCAAAGTCATATTATTTGCTCTCTGTTTTTGTTATGTTTTTCCTTTCTCATGGTTCCTCCCATTTGCTCTAATTCTTCTATAGAACACCACTAATGTAAAAATACTTTTAATAGGAAAGTATATGTAGAGCCTATATCAGATTGCATGCCATCTTGGGAAGGGGAAGGGAAGAGAGGGGGAGAAAACTTAAAACTTATGGAAGTGAATGTTGAAAACTAAAAATAAATACATTTTTTAAAATAACAATTCTTGATTGATAAATCACTAGCTTTTAATTATTTGGAAACAGGAGGCTATGATATTTCATCTTCCTACATATCAGTGCCAGTCATTCTTAGAAAGGGGGGAAGCAATGAGTCATATAACTAGGTTGGGGTCACCTGAATGGATCTGGCTGTTTGGATTTGGACAGGAATATCTCCATCTGAAAATGCTATCTTCTCGAAAAAAGGGGCAGCACACCCAAAATGCAATGGTTATGATTGATGTAGCACTTCAATACTTGGAAAACACCGTACATCATCTCATTTGAGCTTCACCACAAATCTAAGAGGTAGGTACACATCCAGAGAAAGAACTGGAGTCTGAATACAGATCAAAGCATACTATTTTCCTTTTTGTTGTTTTTAATTTCTTGTGGTTTTTCCCTTTTGTTCTGATTCTTTTTTCACAACATGACTAATGTGGAAATATGTTTAAAATGACTATACATGTATAACCTGTATCTGATTGTTTGCTGTCTTGGGGAGGGGGAAGTGAAGGGAGAAAAATTTGGAACAGAAAATCTTACAAAAATGAATGCTCAAAACTATCTTTACATGTAATAAACTAAAATATTTTCATGTAATAAAAAAGGAGGTAGGTATTATAGGAATCATGATTCCCATTTTACAAATAAGGGAACAAGATTAAGTGATCTGTTCTTGGTCATGCATGCAGTTAGTGTCAGCATCAGGATTGGAACCCAAGCTTTCCTGACTCCAAGTCCAGCATTCTGTGTATCATCTCTGAAGCCTGGGATACAGACGGTAGTGCTTTATTCTCAACTCTTGTTGGGAATGGGGAGAAGGGTTGCTAAGGAGCTGGCCAGAGATCCATTAGTGCAATGGGGAGAGGGCTGAGCACATACAAAAAGCCCTGCCTGATTCTAATCCATGGGGAGGCGAGATGATGAGTCTGCTTCTCAAAAGCATCTTCTAGCACCACATCTGAGCAATCACATGCATCGTGCAGTTGTTTACTGTTCATTTACCAGGCAGCAACAAAAAACATTTTGGCTGGCTGATGAGCTGGAAATGACTCTTCATACAAAAGCTTCAGGTAGATGGTTTTCCTGCCTGCTAATTTTTAGGTACGGAAAAGTCAGTAGGAGAAGCCTCTGTGCGTGGCTACCAAATGTCATGTCCTTTAGTGCACGATGCCTCTGTTTCTGCTATTTCTTCTTCATGATTTTAGGTGAAGTGCTGTGAGATGGGAATGTTCAGGTGATCAGGAAGAGCCATCAAAGAGGGTCCACTGACAGCCAGAATCAGTAGTGGCCAAGTTCTGAGAGGAGCCCAAACAGCAGCCAAGCTATTTGTGTAACCCAACTCATATAATGGATATGCCACACTCTGAGGTGAACCTGGTAGGACTCTATAAACAGGGAGAAAATACTCCCTTCACAAGAACTTCCTTTCAGTTCCACATGTTCCCTAGGGAGATATTAGTGGATAAATTGAAATGGTCATGGTCTCCACAGTGGAGGTATAGTGCAAAAACCAGAGGCCTTGAGCCTTGCTTGCTTGCCTGAGATGGGCTGGCTCAGGGCAAAGCCAGTGGGATGCAGGGCAGGGTACACTAGAGGTATCTGTCTTTTTCAAAGAAAGTCATGTTCATTTTGTTGAGTGGCAGTCATTCTATCACACTGCTCTATTTACCAAATGCTAAAAAGATAACAGGAATTTCTGGCTGAAAACAGGAAAAGAAATGAATCCTGAATGCTTTTTCCCAAGCAATGTTCCCAACATACAGCTAACTTCAACTGGAAGGCCAAGATCTAAATAGGGTTAATGGACCCTGAACCTCTTTGTCATACTTGGAGGTTAAGCCCTCTGCAAACTCTCAGGGGAAAAAGATGACCAAGCTAGAAATCCAATACAAAAACAACACCAATCGATGGACAGAGTACCAGATGTTCCCTTTTTATTTTCTTCAATTCAGCATGTTTCCTTGCTATATAAATGGTTCCCCTAACACCCTACTTTTAGGGGCTAAAGAATCAAAAGTTTTACAATAAAATAAAATACAATAAAAAAGGTATCAAAATCTGGAGTACTGGGATTCAAAGAAGATTTGTTCTAATCAATGCATCACTAAAGAAAAAATAGTGATATTCTAACTAAGGAAACGTAGAAAGGATTAGCTATGGCTGGTGGCTTCTAGCCAATTTGTTCACTGTGATGCCTCCAGAGATTACTGTGCTCAGAGAGGGTAGCATATTTGACCAGCACGTGGGTAAAGCTAGTTGGACCAGGAAAAAGCAGATTATTGCAGCTCAAAACCTGGTGGAATAAAATGCAGACCAAGCAGTTCATAACCGTTTTGAGAATGTATTTTTAGTGGGCCTCCATAAAGAAATGTTTTCCTTTGTAATTATATTAAAATGGTTGATCCCTACCAACACAAACATCAGTAAAGTCTCAAAGTGGTAGTTACTAGAAAAAGTTGCTCCAGGTTGCTGAAGATTTTCCTTCATAATGTATGTTTTAAATTCTATATTCTCCCCGACACACTCACAGCTATGCAAATATAATCTCATATATGTGTGTGTATATACACATTTATATAAATATGTATATGTGTACACACACACACATACACAGATGGTAGGGCTTTATAAATACTTTTACAAAACCAAGACCAAGGTTTTCACAGCAACACATTTTTCTTCCCTTTACTGCCCTCAGGTAGCAAGCAGTACAGACACCGGAGTGGAAGAAAAATACTTTTGCCCAGAAAATAATCTGGGATCTACAAACCACCTCAAACTTCTACGGGCCAGACCACAAAAGTAGAAATGAGTGCCAATAAGCTCGGGCTCTTTTGTATGGTCTGAGCAAACAACTGGCCTATTTTTAGTTCCCATTCTTAGTGGTATTTTTCAGTCCTTTAACAAAACCCCCTAAATCCCAGTGCGCCATGACACGACAAAAGAATATTTAAAACAAAGGCCTAAAAGGCTAGAAAACAACTTTGGAATAAATGGATACATATAAGACATGAAGCCATTTTTATTGACCAAAGTGAGCTCTCTCTTTCAAACTCAGCTACATAAGATTATGCTTTTGTTGGTTTGCCTCTTCTAAGACAGACCCTGACAGCTGTTAACCACAAAATTTTAGAAGTTCGATTCGGGGAAAGAATGGAATCAAAGAAAGATGGCACCATTACTGGGGATGGAGAAGATGAGAACCAGTGACTGAGAGAAAGCAGAACGAATGAGGCTCAACTCTTTTTGCTTCATTGTTCTCTGACAATAAATACAAACTTGTACCTGAAAGGACATGACAACAATGACTAAGAGGGAGTTGAGAACCAAGATAAGTAGGGAAAAAAGTAAGAAAAAAACATAGCTGTCCTTTATGAATTCAAGTCATCAGGCCCTGATAACTACATCCCAGAAACTGATGGATGCCATTTACTGAGCCAAGATCTTGGAGAATGGGAGAGATTCCACAGTGCTGGAGAAGGGTAAACTTTATCATGATTTTCCAAAAAAGGGAAGAAAAAAATAGCTCTTTATCAGATCTTTATATAGCAATGGGCCTGACTGCAATTCCTTGCATAATTTTAGAATGTATCATTAAAGAGATGGTTAGCTAACAACTAGAAAGGGAAGCAGTGACCACCAAGAGCCACCCATGGTTTTATCAAGAAAAGGTCATGTCAGAATAACCTCATTTCCTTTTTTGGACAGGGTTACTAGAATGGCAAATCAGGGGATTCTTTAGATATATGAAGTCTAGATATTGGCGAAGCGTGTGATGATCTTTCATGCTTGTCTTGTGGACAAGACAAAGAAGTTGACTAAATAAGAATCTTGAGAGGAGGTATGACTAAACAGCAAACCACCAGATAAAGACTTGGGTGTTTTATCAGAATGCAAGCTCAATGTATCAACAGCATGGCATGGTGATCAACAACAACAAAAAATAATGTGATCTTAGGTTAAACAACAAAATGCAGACTGTTGAGGACTAGAGGCCCCAGTAGGTCAACATCCAGAATACTAATTTTGGTTAGTTCTGGGCATCAGATTTTAGGAAGGATATTGATAAACTAAAGAATGACCAGAATAGTGAAGATCTTTAATGGAGAAGATTGATTGATGTAACCAGCATGTTCGACCCAAAGAAAAGATGACTGGGGGAATATGAATCACTCATTCACTCCAAAAGCATTTATTAAGTGCTTGTTACTTGCTATGGGCTATACTAGGAATGGAGGATACAGAGACTAAATAGCCAACAGTACTAGCCCTCAAAAAGTCCCCATTTTATTCTGGGAAACAACACGAATGCAGATAAACATATACAAAGTAATTTCTGTGGGAAAGGACTTGTCACTGGGAGAATCAGAATAGTCCTTATATATGGAATGGTGCTTGACCCGAGTCTTGAAAGAAGACTGGGATCCTACCAAGGTAAAAGTGAAGAGGAAGCTCATCAGACATGAGAAACAGCCTGCACAAAGTTACAGAGATGAGATGTGAAAGGTCATGTATGGGAAACAAGTTGCATGGCCTGACTGGGCCACCAATGGCATAGATGAGAATAAGAGGAAAGGCAGCATTAGGAGCAGAGGGGGAAGGCTTTAAATGCCAAAGAGAAGGAAGCGTTTGTATTTTATCTGAAGGGTAAGAGCAATGAATGACTGGAGTTGGAGGGCACAGGTCTGTAGACTAGAGATTCTGCTCTTTACTCCTGGTGTGACCTTGGGTGCATTACTCAACCTTGCTGGCCTTTGGTTTCCTCTTCTATAAAACAAAGGGTGTTAAACTTGATTTTAAAGTCCCTTCCAGCTCTAAATCCACGATCCCTATGATCCTGAATCTCTGGGCTTCTCAAGTAGGGGAGAGAAAGGGCCAGTGCTTCAGGCATATCAGTTTTGGACTCAGGGAGAAACTGGGGGCAGGGTGACCCATTAGGAGCTAACTGCAAATACCTGGAGGGTCACCAAGTGGAAATGGATTTAGATGCTTCTGCTTGGTCCCTAAGGGCAGAGTCAGGAACAATGGTTGAAAGAGGCAAGAGCATCTGATTTAAGCTTGTTGGAGGAAATAATTCCTAAGAATCAGAATTTTACAAAAAAGCAAAGACTATGTGCAAAGGTAAGGGTGGCCCCTTCACTACAGATTTCCAAGCAAAGCTGGATGACCATGCGTTTAGCAGGTAACAGAGGGGAATCCTTGTAGGGTATGGTTGTACTAAATGGATTCTCAAGTCCCTTACAACTCTGTAATTTTGTGATTGTGACCATATTAGGCAATCTACGAAGGGGCATTAAAGATAGACCTTAAACTTGATTTGTAGTTCAGCATGCTATTTTGAAACAAATAAATGACCACTTGAAAGAGAAACAAAACTTTTCTTTTGACTATGCATCCCTTCTTCAGTACATCCTTAAATGGTGAAATTTCTCACAGAAACTAACAGACTAGACTGAGATTCACATCAGCACAAATAAAATTCCAAGTCATTCCCCTCAAGTAACTTTTCAAATGTTTTATTAGGTTGAAAAATGAGAGTGGGGAGGGGGGCAGCTAGGTGGCACAGTGAATAGAGAACCAGCCCTGGAGTCAGGAGGACCTGAGTTCAAATGTGACCTCAGACACTTGACACACTAGCTGTGTGACCTTGGGCAAGTCAGTTAATCCCAACTGCCTTGTCTTCCCCCCTCAAAAAAAAAAAAAAGAAAAAGAAAAAGAAAAAGAAAAACGAGAGTGAGTTAGTTTCTTGAAAGTCCTGAAGTAGTAAGAAGCACTTATGAGAACAGCATTTAGAGGAACATCTTCCCCCTCCCATCCAACACTTCCCTAGGAAACTACATGAAAAGGGCCAGGAAGAAGCACATCAGCAACAGCTGACAAAATAATAACATTTCCATAATATTTTCAGGAATTTGTGAAATACAACCAAAAAGCTAGAAATGGTGTATGACCTATAGTATTGGAATACTAGAACACTCTGGTTCAACGTTTAGCTAGAAACCAACTGATAAACTATTGTTTTCCCTATATAGCTAAGTTGTAAGTATTCTGGCACTAACTACAGTCCAATTTAGCTTCATTTTTTCTTTCTGTCTTTGTTTTTTAACTGCTTTTTAATACCTCCACCAGAGGGCAGGAAAGGGTCAAGGAAAGGATATGAATATACAACTAAAGCTATCTTGATATCTTGACCTTTGGGGTATGGCCAGAGCAGCTTGAAAATGCTACAGTCATACATGATGCCTGTGTCTAGGGGAGGAAATAGCCTATACACTTTGCTAAACCCTAGGCTCAGGTTCAGGGCAAAGTGAGTCTGTTAAAAAGAATTTATATAACTTATTTTTTTTTCCACAGTAAAGACTATGAATTTGAGGGAGACAGGGGAAGAGAGAGATAGAGGCCACTGGCTAAATTTTTGTTTAAATTAAGTAGAGCTCATGTTATATGGTACGTTGAGGTAAGCAAAGTATTTTCCTCACATCTGTCAAGTGGGCAGCATGAGTACTGTGATGCCCATTTTACAGATGAGGGAACAAGAATTTCATCAGGATTCAAACCCAAGGCCTGACTCCAAGTTTGGGGTTTTGTCCATCATCTCACAGTACCAGCAAATGAACTGATGAGAAAATTCTGGGTCAGGGTTGGAGGGGGGGGAGAAGTAGAAAGGCACATGACCTATGTCACCCCACCAGAAATGTGAGATTATATATCCCCATGCACTTCTTTTGGAGTACATTTTTACCCCCACTTCTGGGGTGGAATGTCTTTTATGACAAACAAAACAAACCAGCAAAGAAATAGTGGTCCTATAAAAAAAGCTCTCCAAGTATTCATTAAATGCTACACAACAAAACAGCCAAAGGCAGGAGGGAAAAGATACCATATTGGAGAGGAAAGAGCATGGCACTTAAGGGTTAGAACACCAAGAATGGAATCTGCCACTGGAGCCTGGATTTGACCTTAGTCTCAATGTCTTCATCTATAAAATGAGAACCCTTGTACAACATGCTTTTTAAACTTTAAATATATAACCCAGAAACAAAAATGTGAGCTAGTCTTATTAGCAGGGAAGACTTCCTTCCTCCCAAATAAGTCAAGGCACATATTTTTAAAAGGAAGACATTCCTCAGGAAAATGAATGAGATTAGAGTATCTCTTCCTTCCCCTCTCCAATCTACTCTTTTCTGCTCTAAAGTTCTGAAAAAAAAATCATAATAAACGAGAGAGAGAGAGAGAGAGAGAAGGAGAGGGAAAAGGGGAGACAGAGAGAGACAGAGACAGAGAGAGAGAGAGAGAGAGAAGGAGAGGGAAAAGGGGAGAGAGACAGAGAGAGACAGAGACAGAGAGAGAGAGAGAGAGAAGGAGAGGGAAAAGGGGAGAGAGACAGAGAGAGAGAGAAAGAGAGAGAGGGAGAGGGAGAGAGAGAGAAAGAGAAAGAGAGAGAGAAAAGGGGGGAGAGAGAGAGAAAGAGAGAGAGTGAGAGAGAGAGAGAGAGAGAGAGAGAGAGGAGAGAGGAGAGAGAGAAAAGTATAGTTCTCCCATCTTGAACTTCCTATATATAGCATTAAGTTATGATATTTACTGGAGGCAGACTAAGAGACACGTTTATAAAGATATTTCCCTGACCGGCTGAGAGAGATGTCTGTGAGGTGCAGCCTGGAGTAGTGGATAGAGAGGAGGACCTGTGTTCAAGTCTCACTTCTGGCACATATTGGTTATAGGGTCCTGGGCAAGCCACTTAAATTCTCAGGTTTGCAGCCAACTCTGTAAGCTGATAAATCTGCAAAGAAGGTGCCAACCTGTACTGGAAGAGGAAGTCTTCTAACCTGAAGCACACCAATGCTCTGCCATCTCTACTCTGATTTTAGTCTAGTCAAGAAGACTGAACAAACAAGACTCTTCATACCTAGGCAGGACTAAGGAAGATACTTGCAGCAAACTGGCACGAGGATGAGTATCTGCAGTGCCCCATATGGAAGGAGCTTAGGGCACCAGCCTCTTCCAAGAGGTATCATATTGCCAAGCTGACACATCTTATTTTTTTCCCCAAAAGAATTTACTAACTGCTTCTTCTATTCAAAGGCTGGTTTGCACAGTTTTGACCCTTCCCAAATCAAATTTGACAACACACCATGTAGGGAACTTTGTTCCTCCGAGGGGTAAATACTGGGTGACAACTTGCTAAGTCTATTCAATAATAAAGCATAACAATGTGTTTCCACTGTCTTGAGGGAAACAGAGAACAAAAAGTTGTTCTTTAGTTCTAATAGTCGAACTATCAGTATATTTGCTGCTACTTTGTGGTTTATTAAAAATTGTTGGCGCAGAGAGGACTCCCAGCCACAACTCTACCTATTTTTAGGACTCTGTTGAGCAATTTTCACGAGAGTAAATATTTCTCTGTGGATGATCCAAGGTGCCACCACTTCATGGCCATGGTGTTCATGGGCTAAACCACATGCAATTCCACTCTTGGAAACTGGTCATGACAGTATCTAGATTCTGTATAAAGCGTTAAAAGGTGAAAAGCTTTCTATTTACTTGAAGTTCAGTATACTGCTTAAAAAATGCAAAAGACTAGGTCTCCTTACCCAGCTCAGGCTAGAATGTAATAACCATTCATGCGCCTGATCCCATTGCTGACTGGCTTTACAGAGAAAGAGAGAGAGAGGAGGAAAAGAATGACATTGCCCCTTTAACATTAATAAATCTTTATGGTACTGATCTGACTGACAGAAAGAAGTACATTTAATTATTATCATTTTTTTCTTTCCAATTTTTCCTAAAAGAAAACTCTAATGGGGATCATATTTTGCTTATTTTGTAGGAAGAAGACTACCAAAAAATAATTGAGGATTCAAGGTGGGGAGGGAAAGAAATGGAAGATTGAGACTCAGCAAAATGTGGGGAATCCATGACATAAACTTCAGTATATGTTTTGAATCTCCAAGTCCCCCATAATTAGAAAGAAATCCTAAACCTAAAGGAATGGGCTGAGGATTATGTGACTCTTTCTATGTTCAGGGCAGTTCTGAAGTTCTAAAATACAATTAGTGGTTAAAAGGACAAGAAAGGATATAAATGCTTGTAAATAGTTTAACTTGTTTGTAAAAAATAAAACAAAACTTGTCACTCAGACCATAATCCAAGTCATAGCCTAAATTAAATTTGGAAAAAGCTAATATAAAATACCCCTTGCCTTGAGACACCATGTATATGGTCTTTGGTTTTTAAATAGTCTAATTTTGATTCCTTTAGAATTTCCCTTCCAATTAACCATGTGCCAGAGAGGTTCCTATTGACACAAAAAGGTCTGGGATGTAGTTTTTATGGACTCTTGGGCTAGAGATAAGACTAAGAAACAAACTGATGCACCTCAAAGTTCAGACTACTCTTTCGAAGGACCCACAAGGTTGATTTTTTGACCTTGTAAGCATGAAAAAATCTTTACAAGAATCAAAATTAGGTCAGCACCATGGGTGAGGTTAGACATGTGTAAAATGTACTCTTTTGTAGTAGAATAGTTTTTCCTTACTTGCTAGTGTGTTCTCTTGGATTTACTTACTTTCATAATAGCCTACAATCCCTTTTCCTATAAAGCTGATTACATGAAAGATTTTTGTTTTCCTATCTTTCAAGATTACACCCTTCTCTCTTTACCTTGGAAAGAGCCCCTAGAAGACTCAGGTTTGTCTATCATAGGCGCTTATAGGTGACCAACCAAATTCTGGTTCCATGCCTTTGTCTCTAACCAAGTGACAGAAACTTAATGAACAGGGATGGGGTTGCCTGTGAATTGGCTGCCAAAAGGCTCACTACAGAGAGACTGATTTATGCTGTTCCATAAAAGAAGTTAGATGCAAGAACCCCAGGGGAAAAAGTTTCCATTAGTAGTTGACTAGTTTAGGACTAAATAATGAGGGAAGGTGTTTAAAGATTTACCTTTTGCTACTTAACACATTCCTTCAGAGAAAGTCCCTTCCTAAGAATCTACAGAAAATATAGATTGAAGAGACTGTGTGTGAAATTAGAGACAAAGGTTGTTTTGTTTTGTTGTGAGACACATAGTCAAACATCACGGATTCAAACTAATGGGAGGAGAGGATGGCATGAATTAGCAAATATACACAAATGTGACTGTTTCTATTATAATTTTATTGTTTTTAAGTATGTAGAGTAATAAACTGTATTAATAAATTATTGTTAGGATGTTGCTAATCAGAAGTCCTGAGATAGTCTAATAAATAGATGAGATCAGAATCCTAGAATTTTAGAGCTGAAAGGGATACTGGAGATCTAATAATAATACAGTGTTTTTTTTTTTTTTTTTTTAACAGATAAGGAGAATGAGATTGGTTCATTTGTCTTGTAATTAGATTGTGGCTGAGCTGTAACCAGAACACAGGTTTCCCAGCTTCTAGCCCACTGGCTCTTTCCATTAGCTATGAAAGTGTAATCTGATGTTTATAGCTAGTTGCATATAAATTGTTTGTTTCTAAAGTGCTTTAAAAACATTTTTCTCTTTCAATCTTGCTCAGGTATGGGTTGGACCAGCTGACTTCTGCGGTTCTATAATTCTGTGAAATAGAGTGAATAATCCCAGCTCTTTATGTTTTTAGTGTGCTTAGAAATATTTCAGTCTGTTTTAAAAATTTTGAATTATTCCAAATAAATGGAATCCAAATTCATGAGATTATTCTGTACTATAAATTTATTAAATGCAAAAACCTTCCCAGAAACTATTACTAAATCACCCTAGTTCCTTCACTCAATGATTAAGGCACGTTTAGTCATTTGTGGCTTAAGTATTTTTTTTTAAAGTAAGTTTACACATGCTTGCCCTAGTGATTTTTTTTTTTTTGGAGGGCAATTGGGGTTAAGTAACTTGCCCAAGGTCACACGGCTAGGTTTTTTGTTTGTGTGTGCGTTAAGTGTCTGAGGTCGGATCTGAACTCAGGTCCTTCTGACTCCAGGGCTGACACTCTACTCACTGCGCCACCTAGCCACCCCTGCCCTAGTGATTCTTAAGACATTTATATATATTTTTTGTAACTTGGATAAACAGTACTCCGAATATGGAAATTCCATATTATGAAAAATTTGTAATACCAATGGCCAGAGCTTAGTACTTCTCTTGTCAGCCTGTGTCTATGACCAGGCAAGTCTACAATGACCACAGGAAGTGAACGTGGCCAGACTATTGCTGCTGCCAATACCAAGTTATGGGGCTTGGTTCTGGTTTCTAGCTGCTTTACTTCACTTCAAGAGAGTGATAAGATTTAAATTTCCTTATCCTGTAGTGAGGAAGATAGTTCTCAAAGTAGGGCAGCACAGTTAGGTGTCCAACAGAGGAAAACAGAAGGCATCATAAAGGTCATATTGGGTAAGGCAGAGTACTTTGATGTAGACACTTCTCTCATTTCCAAAACATCCCTGAAACTAGGACCTCTCAACCAGAACATTCTCAGTTTTGGAGAAGGAGGAACAGTATCTGATAGTAACTAACTTTAGCAACTAGTAAGCCTTTGTCTCTCTGGAAAATTTCTTTTCTGGATTACTGTAATTATTTTGCTTTTAATATAAAACACTTTATTAATGCATTTTCTATACAAAACATTTCAAATTAATCCCATCACACATTCTAAGGTAGATAAATGGGTTTTAGAACTCCAGATTTCAAGGAATTAATGGTAAGAGACTGATACCTCCTGATACTGGGTCAACAAGTTATCAGTGCCCACCTGGAGGTACTTAGCCAGGTGTGGGAATCTTGGACTAAAAAATTAAGACTATAATTAGGTCTCAGTAAGGAATGTGGTACTTAACTTCATCTAGGTTCAAGGCCCAGCTAACTATTTTCACAGTTTATACGAGGAAAAGAATATTTTGGTAAAAGAGGATCTTGAAAAATATTCTCTTGCTTCAAGGAATAGCTGTGTAATAGCTCTTAAATCTTAATTATCCCCACCTGTGGCCATTTGTTCAAAAACTCCAATAGTGAGGTTATTACCATAAAGGATTTTTTTCCCCTACAGCTTTGCTGTTCTGTTTGGTCAAATGGACAATATGGTTACAATACTTTGGATTCATTAAGTAAAGGTAGTTTTTTCCTAGTAGTTCATTAAGTTATATTTACTAAAAATAGGTATCCAAGTAACATTCTACCTTAAACTCACTTTCTGTGTGTGGAAAGTAGGCATTATCTAGTAATCTATGAAATGGTCTGGGATGTGTGAATGAACACATCTTGTTGGATTTGCTTTCATTTTCTCTTTTTAATATGGAACACAGTATCACTTTGCCCAAAAGCCACTACTGAGAGACAGTGAAGTTGCCCCAGCACAATTCACTCAAGAAAACATGAAGTGTTAGGGTTTGCACGTTCCAGATGTAATGAATGATTGAGTTTGGCTGGGACAGTATTCAACCAGCTAATGGCCAGCAAATACTTGACAAGCCAATGCTATAATAATAATGTCATTACCATGATGATTTTAGGAGAGAGCCATAATTATGTACTCAAAACTCCTGAGCAACAGATGTTCTATCCTGCTACTGGACAAAATAAAAAGATAGTAAAACTTATTGACAAAGTTCTCCTACTTATTACAAATATCACAAACACACAAACCACCCCATTCACACTCCATTCCTCCTCCCAAACAAGAATAACAACAAAAAAAAAGGCCACTTCTATGGTGCAGATGTCAAAACACCCAGGGAAATAGATGCTGAGAGGGAATAAGCATCCAAGAAAGGAAAGCGACTTATAATTGTCGCCAAGTTTCCACCTCTCTGACAGGCTGTTCCACATTTGTCGAAGAGCTGTAACGCCCCCTGCTACTCTTGGCACCACGCTTAGCCTCTAAAGGGCCTATGATCTACTCAGTTGTCTTAATCTAAGCATGAAAAACCTCTTCTTCCCTTAGTATGAGACATGGGTTGGGAATTTTTTAATAGGGTCTTCATTAAGGTTCAAAAGGGAAAACTGAAACAAAATGCAAAATACAGAACTTAGCTTATCTGGTATGGAATCTTGTGTCTGACTCTCTGTGACTGGGGTTTTCTTGGCAGAGATACTGGAGTGGTTTGCCATTTCCTTCTTCAGTTCATTTTATAGAAGAGGAAACTGAGGCAAACAGGGCTTTTGAGTGACTTGTCCAAGGTCACACAAGTAAGTATATGAGGCTAGATTTGAACTCAAGAAAATGAGTCTTTTTGACAACAGGCCCAACCCTCTCTCCACTGTGCCACCTAGCTGCCCTCTACAGTGCAGTCGCAGACTGGCTTAGCAGACACAGCTTTGACAAGCAGTACTCCATTCCGTTCCTATTTCTCACTGTGGGGGTGAGTTAGTTCCATTATTCACTATTCTCAGTTTAGCACCTAAGCCTATCAACTTGTTATTCATCTCTATTAAGAGATACTACAATTACTGCCTATGTACCTGCTGTGTTCCTGACCATTATCTACCAGGGCCTATGGTGTCAGAACTCTACTGGGCAGAGGCAGGGGCAAGTGACAGAAAAAGGCACTAGAAGGAAATATAAAGCACAGCCATCAAAAATCCAGCTCTGGTACCCACAGCTGAGGAGTGGGGAAAGGACAATGGATTTCTTGACTCCCTAGAAGACAAGGAGACTCAAAGGACAGAAGTTCCCAATGTTTTGAGTTGCAGTTCAGTGACTAGAGAAGTTCAGAATATAGAAGAAGGTGAGAAAGCCCTAGATCTGAAGACAAAAGCCCACTGAAAAGGTTATAAGGAGCTGGGATTTTGAGAAACGGGAACTGAACCAGTGAGGCCCAAAGGACAGCTACCAGAGCTAGTTCCTTTCTACCTGGACCATTCATTCTTATCATAGTAGTCATCTGGACAATTTGAGGGATTTCATATCCACTTGGACATCTTAGAGAACTGGGAAGTTATTCAACATTAATTCAGAAGGTGGTAATTCTAGACTCAGAAAAGACATGCCACCATGTAGACTGTTATCCCAATAATAGGTTGCCTTTCAGAGCCATTTTTAAATCCCCTGTCCATTGGAGCACCTCCTCATCTTCTAATACCTACGTGGAAGGTAAAAATAACTGGTTTTTGTCCCCATGGAACATGGATGTCGACTGGAAAGAGAGCATCAATCATCATTAAACCCTGGTAGTACATCTGAAATAAAGTCATAGTTCTAATGACCTTTTTTTACCAAATGACAAAGAGGCTCAGGCTTTTCTCCAATAAAATGTTAACACTTTTATACAGAGGGAAGGGACAACACAATCCAATGCCAACAAATTCCAAAAGATTACATTTAACCAACAAAGTTTTGGATAAATACCCTAGGTTGGCTAAAGTCCTATTATTCTCTCAGGTCTACAAGACATTTCGGGGATATCTCATTGAGGCATTCATTTTGAAAAAAAGGAAAAATCTTTTGTTCAGGTCTGTGATTTTGCCTCTCTGAGTATTTCCTTAAAAGGGAACTGGGTGGCTGTTGAAAGGTATAATGGTAACATACTCTAGTCATGCTGTGCTTTAAAGGTCTGCTCAGACCTCAGTTTCACCTTGAAAAATAAAAGCTGGAGATTAGTGTTGTGACTCTGGACATCCATCCCAAATTTACTTTACTTGAAAACTCTGTAACACCTTTTCAAAACTTTAAAGTTTATGAAAAATTAATCCATTTGGATGGGCAATTTTGAGAAGACCTGGATCCATTTTACATCTTTAGAGAAAGACATGGGAAACCAGACGTGCCATCTCACAACTTGCTGGCATCAAATGGCAACTCTACAGTGATCCTACCTCCTCAATTTGTTCACTGCCCATTATAGAATCCTGACATTTCACTGGTATTCAGCTATGATTAAAATATAGCCTAACTGCTATAAATAGAAATGTCTGTTTGAACACTAATTAAAAATAACAGTCTGGCATTTGGAAACTCATATAAACAAAATTTAAAAAAAGCTGAAATAAATAGCAACAGTTAAGATGTTGGCTGTCCTTATTGGGGAAAAGCTATATCCTTGCACCCTGGAGTTTTTCCATTAATATTTCAATATATGGGAGTTCTGAGAGGAACTACAATGTCCACCTCACTATTTTAATCTAAAAGTAATGAACCAATTTTCTCAATATTTATTTAATTATTATCATACAATTTCAGTTATAATTTGATAAACTGGGCACAATGACTTTCTACAGTATTTTGAGCAGTTTTTAATTAGACACAATTCAAACAGTTAATTTTTGAAGATTTAGTCACTCATCTAGTAGATTTAGATCCTTTAAAATGGCATGGCACTTAATAAGCACCTTTCTCTAATAGCTGCAGGGAATTCTATCTTAAATCTGTTTCACATAAGACTTTCCTTTTACTGTCTTCATTTGCCTCCTACAATTATTAAACAACTGCAACGTTCACTGAAATACATTAAACTATCAATAAACTGTATTCACCTAAGGGCTTTCATTGCATTCCCATTACCCCTTCCTATACATACGATATACTAAACAAAGAATAATTTGAGGGATAAAAAAGTTTTGTTTTCCCACAAATGTCCAGTCTTACTTTTCAAACATGGCTTTGATAGCTGTAGCTTTCATTTCCTTTACATATGGCCCCCTTCCTGTCCTGACTAAATGCAAACAACAAGTTCTAACAAATTCTGTCCAAGATTCATTAATGTATAACAGCATCTCACTTTTGCCAACCTGCAAGATTACACACACCCCACCCTAACTTTATAATTCAAAACCATTACAGGATATGATGTGTACCTATGTTAACAGACATCCTCCCATTTCTGTCTCTGCCTGCTTATTATCCCCTGAGGACATGCATGTGAATGTTCATAATTTAAGATAATGGCTAGGGACCTCAAAAAGTCCAAATAAGTGAAACCGTCATTAAGTGGAATGCCATAGTGTCTAGGTAACATGAAGGAGGTTAATACTGCACAAAGGCAAGCACAACAAGAAAACAGATTAATCAAGGCACACATTTCTTGTCCTTCTTCACAAATAAAGCAAACAGTTACAGCTTCTGCTAATGGAAAAAAGTAGCTTGAATAGTCCAGGGTTCTAATGGAACGCCAACATTCCTAGCCAATAGCTCAGACACTGTTTAATATCTCAGTGGGCCTGTTAATGAATTACCTCCGCATCCTGCTCCCGGAGTTGGTACGTTTTCTCTAGGCTCTGAAGCATTCTGGGACATAATGTCTTCTCCTCCAGCAGAGACTCCAGAAGTAAGACCAGCTGGTCTGGAAGAAGCTAAGAGTAAAATAAAATGTATTATGAGAACAGAACTTAGTTTACTGAGTAATTAAATGAAAACACACCAAAGACAACAATTCTAGGCTAACCTGCATAATTACAGTATGTGTCTAAAATGTGGGAGACTTTTGAGTTGACTTTTGTAAAACCTCTGAATTTATATTGTCTGTATTCTGAAAGACTCCATTCTAGGGCCTAATTAAGCCCCATTTTCCATGGCTTTTCATTTCATTTCTATTTTTAGAAATGACAAAAACCAGTTTATCTTAATGAAACATTACCATGGTTTATTAGGTCCCTTTCTTTATGAAATGCCTATATTAAATAATGCCATTTTGCTGGAAGGGATAAAGAAATAGAAAAACATTCATTTAACTTATATAATTTTAAGAGCCCACCCAAATTTAGCAGTAGGAAAGAGGCTGTCATTCATTTTTCTAAAGATGAGATCCCCCCAAATGCTAATAAATATATAATATATTAGGACACAAGCACTATGTTTCAGGACCTTCCTAATATCTGTGTATAGATATAGATATATTTAATTCTGACCTTAAACAAAATTTGACAGTTCAAGAAAATCAAGGCCAAGGGAAAGAAAATCATAAAGAATACAAAAGACTAAGTACTTAAATGCTTCCTCTAACAATAATATTGTACAAATAAATTATTCATAGACAAGCCCATTTAAAATATACTCAAGGGTTAGAAAACATTTCTTGTCTAGACTCTGATAGGCAATTGGACAGACAACTCAGAACTTATCCATCAATGTGTGTGTGTGTGTGCATGCACGTGGATGTGTACGTATATTATAGATATTGCAAATGGACATGGAGGTAGGCTGAAAAATGATCAGGAAGAATGGGCTGGATTTCCTTTGGGAAACTTTAACATTCTTTTAATGACTCCAAACTTTTCCCTGAAATAAAGGCTCATTTTTTTAAATGCCAATTTTCTTTTGATAACTGTTTATAGCTACTAGTCATGTAATATTATAATCTCTTAAGAACTGAAATTACAGATCACCAGAAGGGCATGGTAGAAATGAAAAGGCTGTATTTTATAAACAAAGAATTGTTAATGAGAAGCATGTTATCAAAGAAATATATTTCAAAGAGAATATTGGCTGGTGACATATTTGAGAAATAGTGGTAATTCATGGGCCAGTTAGCATGCTCTACTGGCATCTTCTGGAATGTTAAGGAGAATTTGAAGAAAGCCATTAGTTTGTTGGGTGGATTCCCTACAACAAACTTTCGAGAGAATGTGGGCAAGAGTCAAACCTTGGCCAACATGGGCAGGCATGGACGGGTTACAATCTGCATTAAAGAAATGCCCACATCAGTGAGATGACAGAATGACTGGAATACTTCATGTTCCACCCAATTAAAATACAAAGATTTGAATTGAAAGGTGGACAAGTCTATCATTACCCATTAGAGTAAGAACAGAATTATTAGAACCTTCTGATAGGACCAACAATGCTTTGTCCCCAGATGCACAGAATCATTAGTACTTTCCTTTTCACTTTTTAGAAATTACACTTTTTTGATGTTTACAAAATGCCTTGTATTTTAAATGCAAAATGTCAACATAACTGCTATTATTTTTAAGGCTTTAGGTTACACAATTAAAGCTTATGAAATTTTTTTTTCTTTTTTGGAGGGCAATTGAGGTTAAACAACTTGCCCAAGGTCACATGGCTAGTAAGTGTTAAGTGTCTGAAGTCGGATTTGAACTCTGGTCATCCTGACTCCAGGGCCTGTGCCCTCTATTCACTGCACCACCTAGCCAACCCCAGTTTATGAGATTATAAAAAAGAAAACAATATGAGGTATTTAAGATACCAACTCCTGGGGCTACTTTTTCCTTTATCACTATACTTTCTTTTTTTTTTTAAACAAATATATATGAAGTGACTATTGCATTCAGGGCCCTATGCTGGTTACTATAGGTGATATAGTTTTGCTTTGGATGTTTCCTTGACATGTGATCACGGACAGGTGGCTTGCTCTCTCTGAGCCTCAGTTTCCACATCTATAAAACACTGATAACATCTGTAGTACTTTACAAGGTTATCATAAGGATCTAATAAAAACGTATGTAAAACACTTTGTCAACCTTTGTTAAGCACTACATAAATGTCAGCTATGATTATTAGTCGAGTGGCAAAAAATGCAGTGTTTGAGGGTTGGCGAGCAGTGCGATTTGGTTCGTACCCAGGGAGTTATGGCTGGAAGAATAGGCGAAGTTAGACTGGAAAGCTAGGAAAATCCCCTAACAAAGGTATATTACAAAGTTATGCATGAATCGATCCTGGAAAATCAGTAACAGTATGATAAAAAAAGTATCAGGCAAATTGCTAACCTGTCTTTTACAACACCTACAAAGCATGATACAGTTGCAGAATATCAATTATCTATAAGGAACCTGTCTATTATTTGGGAAACAAATACAAACAGAAACTATTCTCTCCTAATTCTGAGAATTTCAGAAAAAAAAGGGCAACCTTCAACCGAACTGCTCGGTGTAGCCCCAACAAAGAGCTATTGTTGTAAGTCAAGTTTGGGAACTGATTTAGAACAATCCAATTCAATTTATAAAAGGCAAAGAAACCCCGGGTTAGCTAGCTAGCTCAACAAAACCTCAATTATATGTAGTTACACGAATTTCTATGCCAAACCAATTTAAAAACTTTTCCATCTTTTTCAAACTTGATTTTATCAAAAGTAAAAACAAAGGATCTGAATCTCAACCCCAGCTCAACAACTCAGTGTGACCAACCTCTAGTTTGGTTTCCTTTAAATGAGTTTAGACGAGATGATCTCTGAAGATCTTTTTGGCTTTACTAACTTAGGTTTGTAGGTCTGCCGGTCTAACACTTAAGTTCTACCCGTCGTATAAACGTGGATGCAATATCATATCTAAAAGAGTTATTGATTTTTTTCTAATAAACTTCATTCCAAGAAAGCACTTAAGACCAAGTCACACACTTCTGAACAGGCAACTGAAAGTTTGGCAGAATGGGGAGGAGAGGGACTGACAGACCTTTAATTACAATGTCTTTGTGGGCATAAACTTCAAACTTTAAACTCATACTTAACCAAAAAGCTAAAAGGTAACACACATACACACATAAGCACATTCCTTCAACTTTTTCACCCTTTCGGCAACAGGAAACAGGTCTGCTGGATACAAGACCCAGCTTGTTCAAAGATGGGCAAAATTCAGTGTGGGCTCTTTATAAATACAATGAACACATTCCATACTAATGTTTGCAGATTTCTTCTTTTCAGTTCTTTGGAGTAGAATTGTATGAATTACCCTATATGAGAAATAAATTGTAGCCATCTGTCCTTTAATTGTCCAAAAGTTTGTGTTCTTCCCCCTTCCCCCTTTAAATTTAGGGAGAAATGGGTTTTTCTAAACAAATGGATAGATACAGTGAAACACAGAATTAGGATTCTTTAATGAATGCTTTAAATTAATCCTATTTTACATTCCTTGATTTTTAAATTATGTTAATTTCAGTGTTTTCCTGGTATTTTAAAAAGAGTTTCAGACTTCCTAAATAAGTATTTCAAAGCAAAATGTCACATAAATAGCTCTCTGTGTAAGGGCACGTCATAGCTAAAAGAAATATGGCAAAAATAAAATGTTTAAAAACAGTCAAAGGCTTTCTTATACTATTAAATATGTTCAGAATACAATATTGTATTGTGATGGGGATCTCTCCGCGGCAGCTGGTCTGATGGTAATGGGAGACACACTCTATAGGCTGCTCTACTCCCACCCATATAAAAATCAAATTACTTTAATTTCACATGACTTTTAGGGCAATTGTATTTTGCTATACCAATGCTGGGGAAGATAACAGACTCAACTTTGTTACCAAATGATCAAGAAAAAAAAAATTAATCGTTCTGGGCAGTATCTTCCATTGCCTTAAATGTGACTAATTATTGCTTTCCTTTTCCTTAAGGTTCACAACCATACGGTTCACAACCATATCTAAACAATGACAGGAATAGAAATCTGTTTTCCTTTACTTGACAAACAAGGATTTTTTTTTGCACTGGTTTTTTTCCATGTGAAGACCAGGCCAGTACTTTTAAAATTCATCTGACTCAAAACCTTAACCAAAATAAGTCTGTGGAACACCAACACTGCGTGTGTACTTGAAAGGCAGAGTCTCATAAAACCATAAAACTTGTCTGACAAAAACAGAAAAATATAATGCTTAGTTCCATCAGCCAACTACAAATGCCATTTATTGGCACTTCAAAGCTTTCTCCTCTTGCTCTAAATTTGGAGAATGCCACAGTTTCTAATTAATGAGAAAGGAGGAAAAAAGTCTGTCTTGTATTTTTCTCATCAGCCAACTTAGTGGTAAAGTAAAACCACAAGGCTCTGAATGGCTTGAAGGAGTTTCTGCACAGGCCCTTGGAAAGAAAAGAAGAATTTTCCAAACCCTTCCCAACCTGTAAGAAGCACAGAGAAAACAATCTGACGCTTCAAGAACTTTTAGTGATGTTACAAGGTCATCAAACCTGATTCCCAGAAGACCACCCACACAAATGAGGCTGCTATTACTTCTTGCATGAGCATAATGCAATAAATGCCAGGATCCCCTCTTTCCCCAGAAAAAAAAATGCCAGTGTAATATATGACTACTGACCTTTCACAGGCATGAAACATGACATGGCACTATGGGCCTGAGCATCCCCAGCCGCCTGCCACTGCCTGCCCTGCACCCCAAAGTCAGGGGAGAAATCAGTAAAGGAATACAGCTGGTCGGCTGAGTATCTTATCTGAGCCAGCCTGCCCTTGAATGAAGTCATTGAAAGCCTCCTCAGAGGGGAAATGTGCCTCGTACTAATGCAGCAGCCGATTGACAGTGGAGTGATTTCTATTATTACTCCATTATCACACTGGGATCTGTGCCTAAATGAGGCCGACTTCCTCCCTGATGCCGTTTCCTTTTATCCTGGCTGGAGACTAAAAGGGGATCAATGGGAGCTATACATATGATGTCATTTCAATTTACAGCTATTGCCTCCCCCTCCATTGTTCTCTGTCTTCCATACAGAGATATATCAATTCTTCCCAAAAATGGTTAAAAAATGCTTAGAGAGAAGTCTTCTCCCAGAAAAGGGTTCTCTGCTATATTTGTCTATGTTACTAGGGCAGGAACTGTTTACACTGAGCAAAAACAGAAGAAACAGGGAGGGGAGGTGGGGATCTCAAATTCTCTTGTATACTGAAGATTTGCTGGCTGAAATTCAACACAAACAAGGCCCAAACCAGAATTAAAGCAATATGACCTTTGAAAACCATACACAGAAGAGCTTTTAGTTGCAGTGACACAATAGAAACCAGTAGTTTTCCTTTTCCCCTTGGATTAGGAAGATAATTGCACAGACAGAAAATGCTCTTTTTCATTTAATTTTTACGAGAGTTCCCTCAAAGTCTAAAAATTCCTTCCCACCCTTGTTAGAAAACAAGATTCTCTCCCACATCTACCCACTCACCCTCTGATCACTGATCAATAGCTGTGAGAATGAGTCTCATTCTGAAACTTTTAACATCAACGGAGACAAGAAAGTCCAGGTACTGGTGTGTCAAGCAGAATTCAGAAACAAGGCCATCTTGATGTGAACAAAAAAAAGAGAGGAAAGAAAGAAATCCAGAAAGACAGACAGACAGAAAGAAAGAAAGAAAGAAGGAAAGAGAAAAGCTAGGGTCTTAACAACCATAAATCTTTACATGGACATTCTGCCTTCAGGGTTGTTTTCTGATAGATATAATTAGAGTTTGCTTTTTTTTCTCCCAATTCTTTAACATTTTTATTTAAAGTTTTGAGTTTCAAATTCTATCCCTTCCTCTATTCCCACTCCATAAGCAATTAAATATAGGTTATACATTTACAATTATGTAAAATATTTCCATATTAGTCATTTTGTACAAGAAGACTAGAATAAAAGAAAAACTGAAAGTGAAAAATAGCATGCTTCAGTCTGTATTCAAACAATATTAGTTCTTTCTCTGAAGGTGGATAATATGCTTTATCATTAGTCCTTTGCAATTATCTTGGATTATTGTACTGCTGAGAATAATAGTTAAATCATTCACAGTTCTTTGTAGAACAATATTGTTGTTACTGTGTACATCATTCCCCTGGTTCTGTTCACTATGCCTCAGTTCTAAGTCTTTTCATGTTTTTCTAAAATCATACTGGTTGTCATTTTTTACAGAATAATAATATTCCACTACAAGCATATACCACAATTTTCAATTTTTAGCCACCACAAAAAAAAAAAGCCGCCATAAATATTTTTTGTACAAATAGATCCTTTCTCCTTTTTGGGGATGTCTTTGGGATGTAGATGCAGCAGTAGTATTGCTGGATCAAAGCGTATGCCCAATATTATAGCACGTTGGGCATAGTTTCAAATTGCTCTCTGGAATGGTTGGGTCAGTTCACAATTCCACCAACAGTGCATTTAGTGTTCCAGTTTTCCCACATCCCCTCCAACATTTCCTTTTTTGTTGTATCAGTCAATATGATAAGTATGAGGCGGTACCTCAGAGTTGTTTTAATTTTAATTTTTAATTTCTAATCAGTAGTGACTTAGAATATTTTTTTCATATGACTATAGAGAGCTTTGGTTTCTTTGTCTGGAAACTGCCTGTTCATATCCTCTGACCATTTATCAGTTGAGGAATGACTTGTACTTTTATAAATTTGACTCAGTTCTCTATGTATTTGAGAAATGAGGCCTTTATCAGAGATTCTTGTTACAAAATCCCTCCCCCCACCTTTTCTACTTTCCTTACAATTTTGGTTGCATTGGTTTTGTTTGTGCAAAAACTTTTAAATTTTATGTAACCAAAATGATCTACTTTACATTTTATAATGCTTTCTACATCTTCTTTGGTCTAAATTCTTCCCTTTTCCATATATCTGACAGATAGGCTATTCCATGCTCTCTTAATTTGCTCATGATATCACCCTTTATGTCTAAATCATGTGCCCATTTTGACTTTATCCTGGTATATGGTGTGAGATGTTAGCCTGTACCTAATTTCTGCCATATTGTTTTCCAGTTTCCCCAGCAATTTTTGTCAAATAATGAGCTTTTGTTCCAAAAACTTGGATCTTTGGGTTTATCATATACCAGATCACTATGGTCATTTACTATAATATAATGTGTACCTAATTTATTCCACTGATCCACCATTCTATTTCTTGATAATTACCACTTTATAATACAGTTTGACATATGGTACAGCTAGACTACCTTCTTTCACATTTTCTTTCATTGATTCCCTTGATATGACACAGTTTTCTTAAAACAAAAAGTACCTCTTCACAAACGTTCAAAAAGTTATAAAGTATAAGACAAGATAACATATACATATAATTAACAACCATTCATCTCCTCACCTTCACTTCCACATAACAGAACACTGGAAAGGCCTTCCCAAGTTTTACCTAAAATAGTGTTTATAAACACTGTCTACTTTCATCTCTGTTGTGAGGTCTTTTACATGAAAGCAAAGCTTTATCCCCATTAGTGTTATCAAATAACAGGAACAAAATGTCCATGCAAATAGCTGCTATTGAGTAGGATACCATGAAAAGACATTTTAAATGCAGTGTGACTCAAGATTTAATCTGAACCGATATTAAGGACAGAAGAAACAAAATCAGTGTGACATGCTACTAAAATGAAAATCTTTGAGATGGAATTCAAATAAAATGCCCCAATTTGTTTAAATATAGTTTAAGAGTAATCTCTCAGTCTGTAGTATTTTTATTTGTTTCTTATCTAGACTAAAACTCTACCACACTCCAAACTGTATGAAGGCACTGACCTCCATTTAATCTAAACTTTCTGTATCACTCAGAACCTAGTGTAACAGCTACACACAGTTAAGTAGGGGCTCAGTAAATGTCTGTCATTTGCATGCTATTTTTGACACATAAACAGATGAGCAGCAAGTAAAGGATAGAGGACTGTACTAATGTCTCAAAAATAAAATAAAATCAATTAGACAAACATAAGGTCCCAAGGTATCTATTATCTACCAAGCTGTTAACGTTTTAATTATTACAAAACTTTGAGACGTTTGTAATTGATTTCTGAAGATAACTGGGAAGTGACTTTTTAAAAGCATCAATAAACCATTTTTTAAAAAGGAAAGGACAAGTCTGATCCATTCAAAGAAATCTTTATATGTTAAACTCCACATAGAAAATAATGAAGCATACTGAATTACTTTAACATCAGAATCCAAGCACAAACAGGCTACTGCAAATACAAGCCAAAATCATATGGGGAATAAGATTTCAAGAAGAAACAATGGCATCTACTTTAACAGAGTTAAGTTGTCATTAACATGGAGTATGTGATGATGATGATGATAATTGCCAGCATTTATATAGAGCTTTAAGGTTTGTAAAACACTTCACATGTTATCTCATTTGAAATAATTTTTCAACACAAAGTATATAGATGCTCTCATCGAAAGGTTTCAACACTAAAAAGGATTAAAATAATGAATGCTTTGCTATTTCCCTCTATTACCTTTTTTTGTTATCTACATTATACATAATCCAATGTAAACCTTCCCTCTTCCTAAAGGCCATGTATGACAATCTACTATACATTTTAGAATACTAAAGGAGTGTTTTAAATACTAAAATTAAGAACTTATAAGTATTCTGTCAGAAAGAAACTTATTATCCTCAGTCATAGGGGTGTATTTTTTTAAAAAGAATTTTCTCTTGCAATATGGAACAGCCAAAGTGACCAGAGAGAGTTCATTTTTTTATTAGCTTAATACTCATAAATAAAAGTAGCTCTTTTTAAAAGACAACTGTCAATCCCTATGGAATTCTTTCTCTGCATAGTCCCGTGATAGCATGCTTTAATGTATTATTTATTATTTAAAAAAAATCTTTGTGCATTTTTCAATAACACCAAAATATTATTTTAAATTCACTGTAAAATTTCATAACTGCTGAAATAATACATTTTTACTCCAATTGACCATGTATTAGTCAACTGATAGAACTTTGTTGAATAAACACTAAAAACTTTTTTTAATCACCTTTTTAATTCTTTGGTGAAGTGATATTCTGATAGTGCTTCAAAAGTTCCAGAGGTATTAATAAAACTTAGCCATAAGAAAGCTGTAACGTATATAAATTAGGTGTGAATTTACCTTACTAAAATCTTTACTCTAGTTTTCTTACGGCTGCCTTGCACTGGCAGTTCAGACTAGCTTTTTTTATTTTGATTTTTTTAAAGGGCAGCCGACGCCACTAATTAATACAATGAAACATGTTTTATTAAACCATGTTGCAAAATATTTTCCAATAATTTACTTAATGGACAGAAGATTCACTTAAGAAAAAGTCCAACATCTGCAATCCAATCTAAGTGCACTGCGACATCATAAATGATTAAACCTATATGCTTTAATGAAGTGCTGAAGCAGCAAAATGGACACCAGGTGGCTTCTAATGCAGGTTCAGTCAGGTTCTATCTAACTTAGCCATGTTCACAAAGAGACGTTTCATCATAACTTTACCCTTGAGCATGACCACATTTCAAAAATAATATGTAATTTTAAGAGTTCCAACTTCAAAAGTCTATTCATACAAGCATACATATAGTATTAATGAGAAAGATAAGTGATGAACAAACTTTACATATCCAGAAAGAAATACTGCTAAGGTTGTGTTCTTGTTCCAACCAGAAGTGTTGAGTATATTTGTGTTACGGTAAGATTTAAAGAACAGTATAGTTAAGGATTACATTGAAAAAAAAAAACTTTTGTACTGAAACTTTCAATTCAAACAAAATACTACTAAAATGGTTTTACACTTTTCCAGCATGATTTTTTTTTGAGAGCTATTAAATAAAAAAAAACACTTTAAATCACTTTGAAGAACTTAAAGAGCTATGTAAATGTGAGTCATCATTATTTTACATCCTAAAAATTGTGTGAACTATGAACTTTGTACTGCTAGTGAAAGATTATTCACTGGAAAAACAAAACAAAATACCCAGCACATACCACCTCTCTTAATTTTTTTTTTTCCAAAAAGGTAGTTTTATTTCCTGGTGGAAAGAGACTCACCCAACAAAGCACCTCTAAATTAATATGTCCGTGTAAAAAAAAAAATCTTTGGACAAACATCACTTCTACAACTATTCAGCCCCTAAAGAGAATGTTTCATGAAGTAAGTAAAAATAAAGGGAAAATATTTTGAGATCATATGGACATTATTATCTGAGGTACCATGTGTGTAAAAATAGAATCTTTCCATTCTCTATTTTTAAAGCAAGGAGTTATTCTATTAAACAAAATTGCACCCTAACTCAGATGCCCAAAAAATATGCATGCTTTCAACACCTAGCTCACTCATTATTAAATGTGATTAGTTGGTGCTGCTGTAGTTACTAGCCATGTGACTAGAATATCCAGGGAGTTATTCCATGATTTTGTAGTTTGTCCATAAAAAGTTAACTTATGTTCCTACACAGCTAAATTTTGGTCCAGAAAAGATTCTCATTTCTTCCAAATTTGAGTAATATACATATTTAATAATTATAAGCCTGCAAATATTTAATACTGTAAAGGAACAATGTTGAATTATCAACTATCAGCTAGGAATATCTTAAAGGAAGTATATACCCTTCTTTGATTTTAACCAAGGTAATTGTTTCTGAAAGGTGCTTAAAAGCAAAT
Organism: Gymnobelideus leadbeateri; assembly: GCA_011680675.1. Taxonomy (NCBI): domain Eukaryota; kingdom Metazoa; phylum Chordata; class Mammalia; order Diprotodontia; family Petauridae; genus Gymnobelideus; species Gymnobelideus leadbeateri. The sequence goes on from WOXC01012254.1 coordinate 230,081, forward strand.
AAAATATAATACACATAGCATAGCCATTACAATTGGTTCATACATGCCAACAAAAAAACTGCCCATTAATTTCTATTGTTACATTATTGAATGTAGATGAATTTTGCATTTCATTTTTGCATCTGTCAGGAATGTAAACAAAACAAAAATATAGGATAATACAGAAAAATAATTGAATGATAATATAAACAATTTTGTAAAGGGTTTGAGAAAGGAAGGAGTGGCAAACAGACTGGCAAGAAGAAGTGAACAACTAATCTAGGGGGGAGAATAGATCACTGACCTAGAAATAAAGTTTCTTTTTGGGTCTTTTTGGTAGGATTCTGAAGTATATTAACTTTCCTATAACTCTTAAACCCAAAGGGAAGACCTCAATATCTTATTGATGGGATTCTGGCTTTCTGTATCATTTCTGTCATTTTCCTACAAAAGTCAAACCAAAATCATGCCTTTCATTTCTGTAGTTTCTATTATATGGGATTCCATAGAAACATAACTCAAATGCTTAGTGTCTAATTGTGGTTGGTTAGAAGGCAGTGGTGCACTGGCAGAGGGAGAGGGAAAAAAAGAATAACGAGACTTACTGCTGAAGGAGAAAAATATTTTTTATTTATACCAAATTCTTCTGTTTAATGTAATGCATTCCACCTAGTCTCTTCTATTTCATAACATGATCAATATGTCTGAATTTCAGAAAGAAAACATATTTAACTCAAATTTTAAATACCTTTGGGTTCTATCCCAGGTGTTTTATACCCTCCTCCCTGCTTTAATTTAGAAAAGTTTTATATGATACAGATTGCTATTAGCTGAGGGTACCTCTAACTTTATAGAAATTCATATTGCTGAAAGGTATTAGGAAGAGGAACATTTTGTGGAAAATGTAGAATAGGAATTTCACTGATTTATGAGAACTAATAATGTCTTCCCAGCTTTTTTCTCTGTCCAATTACAACAGCTCACCTGATAGAAAGACAAACCGCACGGCATAGAAGAAAAAGGACTGTCCTTGGATGCAAATATTCTGGGTAGGGTGTTGCACACACAAATAAGAAACAGAATGCTGAAAGTAATGCAGACAGCACAAAGAAGCTAAATTTGATTGCACAGTAGTTGAGGGGTGTCAATACCCTAATGTTAAAAAATTAATGCAATTCAGAAGCTATTTACCAGTGGGAAAGCTGACTGCAACAGTGTGCTTTCAGTGTGCTTTCAAACAAATTAGAAAAAATGCTACAAAATTGAAATGATTCAAGAGAATTCAAACAATATAATCTTATATCTAATTTGCGCAATCATTTGTAAACAAGTTCAGCTTAAACTCATTACACTGTGAAGCAGCCAGAAGCTTAAATAGAATCGGGGAATTTGAAATGTTGCCTTATTCACTGCCTAGAAATATACTCCAGGTCAAGTTCTCAAAATGCATTCGATGGATTAAAGTCTAAAAAAAATGTGAAAGGATCATTATTAATAGTGGCTAATTATGGACTTAACTTCAATATGAGTAAGTTACTCCTTTCATAGATGTCTATAACAATGTAGTTAAAAATGAGCTGTAAGTCATAATTCTCATAAGTCCTTTGTAAGCCATAATGCTCAGTGTTACAATCTTAGCCATAAATATATCCCTAAAAAAATAGCAATTAAGATTTTTAAATTGCTTGGTATTTAAAAATTTATTAGTGAATAATACATGTGTGTAAAACTCAAGTTTTATTCAGCTTGGTAATAATTTTTAACAGCACTAAGCAATTTTCAATCCCAGAAAATACTACTAATCGATGATTTTTCTAGTTGTCTAAATTTTTTTCACTTGAAATACCCAATCTAAAAGAATCAGAATTCCTTCTTCACCTCCCTACCCCCATCTTCTTTTTTTCCACCCCATCTTCTAAAATGTACAATTTAACTTGGAATCTTTTAAAAACTGCATCTGTTTTAGATGTTATTTTTCTGAAATAGTTTTTAAGGAAATTTTCATGCATAATTTGAATGGCAAAAAGATTTTCTCCAAAAGTAGTTCATGCAGTTACTTCCCACATTTAAATGAATTTGTTTCCATTTTTAGTATATCAAAAAGAGTGAGACCAATCATAATCTATATGATGCTTTCTTAAAAGTGAAACTGTGCAGTTATGCAAAACAAATCCATATGATTGACGTATGATCAGTATTCACAACAATCATAAAAACTGGATCCCACTTTATGGCAGGAATTAAGGTTGAAAACACCTAACACATTTGGTTATTTAAAATGATATATAAATTCTACTTTATATAGAACACATTTTTGCACAATCCGAGGGCTGGTTGGTCAAATAATCTGATGATACAGGTATTCGCTTTGAAATTTCGCAATCATTGAAGCAGTTATATTTTACTTCAAAAAATGAATGTCAATATCATCAAGATGATCCAAACCTTTCTTTCTACTCTAAGTTAAGCAACTAATGAAATACCGAGGTATTCCATGCAGACAATAAAGAAAGTAAAGTTTTCTTCTGGAAACCACAAACACATAATTCTAGAAATAGAAGAGATGTTAGATGTGATCTAGTTCAGTCCCCTAATTTTAAATATGAAGAAACTGAGGCCCAGAATTTAAATAATCTGTTCACATTCTTATGCATAGCTGGACTTGAGTCTAATTTTAGAATCTTATAAGTATTGAGCTTGTGTACATATCTGGGTAGGCAGGAGCATTCATCTGGACTAAAGGGTGAATGAGTAATTTCAGAAAAAAAAACCGCAAAACAACAATTCTAAACATTTGCAAACTGTTTACATGAGAATCTAATTTGCAGGAATAATTTATGCTAGTCTTATAATTTTTATTCTAGGGAGGAAAATTCACTTGAATCCAATAATTTTTAAATAACAACTTATTTCTGAATATTTGTTACCTGTTTATCCAAAAAGTCCACTATCCATTATGAACTTAAGAAGACTCAATAATGGCACCTATATTTCTCAATGCCCTTAACAGTTTTAAAAAAAATGTGTTCACAAGTGTTCTAACTCTACCGACCAAATCTGACAGCCAGCACTACCAGATCTCATGTGAATTCTGGAACTAAGCAGAAATACTATTCACAGCTGAATGACTTTGGGCACTACAATACCTATAATTTGTTAGTTAGTGAGGATAGCCATGGAGAAGAATGAATGATGGAAGCAAACTTATTTTCTTAAGAGTGGGAAAGTAGATGGGATGGGGTAGAAAATAAGAGAATTTAATAGCACCAAAACCTTCATTCAACAAAGAAATAAAAGTTCTCTCATTTGATAGCCACAAATCCTGGGACCAGTAGGTCCCACGTGGCTGTCACACTTCCCTAAAGAAAATACAAATAAAAAATAAATCTTACTTACTAATGTTTATTTCAGGCAGCAGGCTGGTGCCTAGAGTCCTTCCACCTTATTAATATTTGGGTGCTCTGGTCATCTTTCACAAAGCTTAAGTATGTGCTCCCTTCTCTCCTTTTCTTAAACCAATCCCAGAAGAGACCTAGCAATGCTCCGCCCTACAAGTTGCACATTTTGGACTGGTAGTGATCAAGTTCCTCCTTCCCACCCTATACTTCATTTATGAAAGAAGTTTCTCTCTTCCTCTTCTCTCTGGACTGTCATCTCTTACCCAGTAATTACCCTAATTAGAAGGTTTAATCTCAGCATTTAAACAACATACAAACCAGTTCCAACACAGCCTGCAATTCAAATGACGAAGAGAACAAAGGCAGTAAGAGGTGTAGCAGTTTTATTCCTAATTTATGGAATGTTGAGGATCTCGTCTCATTGCTCATCACATTAAAAAAAGTCAACCTTGCACCAGTACCTCTTCACAAGAGAGGCATCATTAGCATCTGTGTGGAAAACACCATGGTTATGCCAGCTACAATAAGGGAAAAATATTATTCACTAATACTACGCTTCAAAGTTTGGTAAGTAATTAAAAGCAATGAAAGCTTCTAAGGCACCACCAGGTGGAAAGTTGCAAGACCCATGGTAATAAGTCAACATGGGGAGGTTTTGCAAGAAATGTTTTCATGCGGCATGCAGCTTGGATTAGGTCATGCTAAGAAAAACATAGCAGGTTTCCATTAAAAATATGTCTGATTTTTAACTGAAGTGAGCAGAAATCATTAATTGCTCACAATGGCATTTATGTTCACTTATAAGCAAGAGTCTACCTGGCACTGTAATACAGTACAATGTCAGAAATTCCATTTTTACAGGCACAAGGGAAGCTTCAATGACTTAAATGGTGGACACTGACCCAGTCAAATCACTATTACCCACAGTGCCATATTAAAGAAGCCCTTTTGTTTTCAGGATTGCAGTTCTAGGGCAATTCTATCAGATAAAAGTTAAGTAGCATAACTTCAAAGAACAAAAATCTCTAAGCCTTTAACTATGATGACTACCTCTGGGGATCAGAGAAGAAGCCACGTTGAAGGTTCAAGGGAGTAGCACTCATATCTTCCAAGTATTACAAGAAAATGTGGAAAAAAGTTTAGATCATACGGTATCAGGAATCCAATTCATGGATGCAAGTGCACAGTTACATTTCCTTTAGAGACTTTTAATACCCTTCCCTTGTTCTCCACACTGAACTTTCCTCATTTTAGTCTTTGAGAAAAGGTAGAACTAACACCATGATAGAATCATTGTAGTCTTTTTCCAGAAAATAAGTCTTTTAAACACACAGCAATTACTGAGCAGGTATGGCTCAGGTAGGTCACCAAACTATTCACAGCCCTTTTGATGTTGTTAGGAAAATGACGAATGTGAGCTTACATATTGGAGTCTGGTTGAATGAATGATAGTATGGATATAATGGTTCTATTAGACTGTAAGAATCAATGATTAAGAAGAATTCAGAAGCTCTTGTATGAACTGATAGAGAATTTTAAAAAGCAGGCCTGGTATACAAACATGCACAAAAACTACAACAACATAAATGAAAACACTAAAAAGAAACTGAACTCAGATTAAATGTAATGAACAATACTGATCAAGGCCAACATGGTTGGGGGGGCGGGGAGGTGTGCTGTCAGAGAGGTTGGGATATAGGAGTTGGAAAAAGGATACCAAATGCCATATACACTGCTGGACCTGGTTGTGTTTCGGTTGTTTTTATTTAACTGTTTTTCTAAGGCAGAGGAGGAAGGGAACAGGAGGGGGAGGCCATATACTAGAAAACGAGTGTGCTATAAAGAACAAAGGGCATCAATAAAGCTTTTTTTTTAAAGAAAGATATTCCAGCCCATAAAATAAAGCATTCTTATTTTTATTTGCTAGAACTTGTCTGATCTTGAAAGCAGTCTGCTTATGCTTAGAAAAGTTACCTAATAATTTGGAAGTTGTTAAGGACATCCTATTTTTTTTTTTAACAAATCAATTGGTATGGAGACTTTACACAAAACTCTCCCCTTTCAATATATGTATTTTTTACAAGTTAAGACTGTTTAAAAGCTTTTCTTCACAAAGTATTTTTGTATCTGCATTTACTAGAACATAGTATAAACTTTTTAATAAAGCAAAATGTTGATATAAGCATTAATGAGAAACAACTTTTAGTACCTTAATTTTGCACATCATTTTGATTCACATTAAAAATTTTCTGGTCTGTATTTTAATTTAGCAAACACTTGAAAACAATTTACCAGACAGGCAAATCTGGATGCTCTGGGGGTTTCAATAAAATTCAAGCTAAAACAGTTGGAAAACGGACAAACAATGCCAAATTTCAGCAATTTCAAATGGTAATAATATAAATCTACCTGGCCTGAAATGTTAATGCTAAAGAAATAAAGGTTATATTCTTTGACCTTATTCAGAGTTCATATATTAGCTCAAAAGTTGGCAAAATCAGACACCTGAGAAATAAAAATAATGTACTTATAGCATTATATAACAAATATAAGAATTTTATTTTTTCAAATACTTGCATATTAAATGTTTTAATATATATTAAATGGATAAGGATAGAAATGTTTCAGTCAGCTACAGCTCAAGTTTTACTTAGAGGAATAGGAGTAGTATCTAATTTAAACCAAGAAGCACACCAAATTTACACTCTCCTACAAGTAGTTATATGTAAACACTCCAGGTTCAGTTATTTTTAGTGATCCTACTGTAATCACCAACCACTATGCTATTATACTATTCATAGTGCAATGAAAACATTTCTACCAAAGAACAGAATCCCTTTACAAAGAAACAGCTAATTTTTTAGGGCTAAAAAGGAAGCAAGAGACAGGTAGAATCTCATTTTAGAATAGGAGTTCTGTAGTAAAGCATTTTAGAATAGAATAAGGATATTCTTTGAAGGGCAGACACAATCTGACTTAAGTTTTCAAATATTTTAAACTAACAAACCCTATTTAGAAAAGAAAAATTCCCACCCAAGTAAAGATTGAGAAATGAATCTGATGTCTCCAGTAAGCCACTCACAATTTTTCCATATGAGTCAGAGAGCTTAATTTTAAATGCTAAAGAAATTACTGTCTTATTCATTTTTTCTAAATGCATATGAAGCCTATTAAAGTCATTAAAAGGCATCATGCATTTTTTAAAAAGTCTTAAGTATCTATCAGTATGAGGAATCCAGGATGGCTATTTTTCCCCAAAATGATTAGTATAAATATTATATGAGAGGCTGAGACTGAGGAAACACTATAGAAACACGCCAAAATGCCAATATCCAAAATCTCAACAGCACCACTAAGTGACAGCTACACTACAGAAACTTTTCACAGAACCCACTCCCATCACTGAACCAAATGATGATGCTTCCATAAGATTCCTATCACATCCATTTCTTTCTTCAACATTCATATTAGCAGTTCCTATAGGTTGGGTGCTGTGAAAAGAAAACTTTAGAAATCAGAAGATCTAGATTTCAGTTTGTCATTTACCAACTATATCACCTTGGGCGGGCACTCACTTAATCTAAGGTTCATTTTCCTGAACCATAAAAACAAACAAACAAACAAACAAAAACTATCTAGTTTACCTATCCCACAGGACTATGAGATGAGAAAATGTTTTGTCAACTGTGAAACACTAAACGAATTTTATGGTAGATGTGATCAAACTGTTTCCCCCTTTTAACCAAATAGCATTACCTCTCTTTGGCCAATAACCCTGGAGGAAGACAACTGTCCGTGCACAAGCATTTAAACATCTGCCAACAGGTGGGTTATACTCACAGCAGGGACAACACCGATATATCCCCTTAATATTCCCACCATTAGTTCAGCAAGACAATGCAGTCAATACCTGAGTGAATTTTTTTTAAAACTCCCTTCTCCTCCTTGCCTCCCCCCTACTTGCTTTGATTTCAACCCGTATTTATAGAGTAGTGGTGAGTGCTACACACACACATGTAATCAGACAAATAGCATCAGTCCTCAGGAGCTTGCTGGTCTATTGTTTAGTGGAAAGCCAACTCAATTTGTACAAGTACAATGGCTAAACATAAAATACCTAAAACCATGGAAGGCAGCAGTTATAAAGTAATCTTTTAATGAATAATGTCTTGCCTGTTTGAATGTGTGAGCCCTAGAATGGCCTGGATAAAACTCTTGAAGATTAGTATCTCTAAAAGTTTCACAGAGAATATTATCAAAACATCAGGCTAGTGATATAAAAGCTATGGACAGTACTTTATGTAGACCTAAAGTCAACTGAGTTCAAAATTAGAATAAAGAAGGCATTGTTGTGTGGACACACTGCCCCAGAGACACTTAAAAACTATGTAATTAATACACAATTGTCTAGTTCACACAAATGCCCTATAGAGGGTGTACTGCTGCCTGACATAGCCATCAATCATAGTGTTACTGAGATAATCTTGGGTGTGTTCATCTCCAAATTGTAAATGTCAGAAAAGCCAAAAAGTTTGAATTATCAGGAACATGGAAGGGAAGGTAGAAAAGTGATCCTGTGCTAGGAGTTGTGCTTACTGTGGCAGAGAAAGGAATGCTCCTTGGGGGCAGGGATCATCTTCTTCCTCTCCTTGTGTCCCCAGTTCTTAGCACAGTGCCTGACACACAGTGGGGGATTAATAAATTTTTATTGATTGATTTATAAAGAGCCCAAATTACTGCCAACCGGCCAATGGATTAATGTAGATTTGTTACAGAAAAAAGACTGATGACAACAATTATATTGGAAAGAGGAGGATTGATTAAAGCTTCACAGTTTAAAAATTGTTTTAAGTCTTAGGACAGGGTGGATAGGTAATTAAGGTCCGATTAATATAATAAATGCAACAACGTGAGAAGTACTTGAGTTAAAGATGAAAAAAGATGAGTTTGCAGAAAAAGTGGGAGTGGGGGCAGGAATCCTGGCTATTGAAAGATGGTACGTATGGATAGTTATGAGTTATTAAGAGTAGTGAGGGAAGAAAATCTGAAGAGAACATTTAGTCATAAGCAAATGCACAATTAACAAGTTGGCATAGCGGAAAAAGCACTGTTGCAATCAGAGGACCTGTGTTCAAATAGTGGTTTGGTCATTTACCACTTGAGACCTTTGGTCTCAGCATCTCACATGCAAAGAAGAAAAAGGCTGCACTTCAGGGGTGGGGAACCTGCAGCCTCAAGGCCACGTGTGGCCTTCTAGATTCTTGTGTTTTGACTAAGCCCAAGTTTTACAGAGCAAATCCTTTTATTAAGGGTATTTCTTCTGGGAAGTGTGGATTCCATCAAGGGGCCTCACTTGAGGCCCTAGAAGGCCACATGTGGCCTTGAGGCCGCAGGTCCCCCCTACCCTGCACTAGATGATCCCCAACATTATCAACACATTTCTAGCTCTCAATCCTATGATTCTGTAAAAAGCCAGAGACCTTAACAACAAGAGCACAAGTGACCCCTTTGTGATGTACTGCCCAATACTTCTTCAGGTACCATCTGTTTTTCTAATGACTTACTCTGCCACCACAGTGGGGCACTTTCAGTTGATTTCCTAGTGCTGGTTACTATACGATGATCCATCAACACTCACCCTTTAAGAACAATGGCATCAAGAAAAGTGATTAAGCTGATTTTGATCCAGTAACCCCTGTCCTGGTTATACATCCTAAGAATGTCAGCCAGAAACCAAGGTCAAATAGATACCACAGATGCTAGATTTTAAAGATGAAAGGGGACTTCAAGGCCATCTAATCCCACCCCTTCATTTTACAATAAATGAAATGAAGACCCAGAGAAATCAAATGATTTCCCAAAAGTCAGAGAGGTATAACATGTGGCAAGGCCAGTATTTGAATTCAAGTCCTCTCACTCCAAATCCAAGTCCTCTTTCCACTGTCCCTGCCAAAAAGAATACTGCTATGAATCTGTTAATGAGAGAATGGAATAAAGCAGGTACCTATGATTAGGGAAAGGTTGAAAATAACTCTGGTATATTAACCCAATGTATTACTATTATGCAACAAAACAAATGACCAAAATGAATCTGTCAGACACAGTAAGACTTATATGAACTGATGTAGACCAAAATAACGACCAATGAAACAATACAAACAAGACTATGATAACAGAAACAAAAAAGCATCAAAACTTGAACTCAAGAATAATGGAAAAAAAGCAGTGGAGGTCCTGGAGAAGAGATAATGAAACATATCTCCTCTTTCATAAAGGAGAGGTCAGGGCCTGCCAGGGCAGAATATCAGGGTTCTGATTATTATTTTCTTTTTAAAATAAATTTATATATTTTTAGTTTTCAACATTCATTTCCACAAGATTTTGAGTTACAAATTTTCTCCCCATCTTTCCTCTACCCCCACCCCAAGATAGCAAGCCTATTGAATGCCCCTTCCCCCAATCTGTTCTCTCTTAATATCCCCCCACCTTGGATTTCTATACTCCAGTGCCAGTATATCTTATTTCCCAGTCGCATATAAAAAACAATTTTTAAACATTTGATCATTATTTTCTGCCACAAAAGGGGTATATGGTAAATGACTGTGATATAAAGATTAAAAAAAAAAAGCATTTCTCAACAAAACATTTTCCCTTCAAGATAGGGGTGTGCATTTGCAAAATGGGTGGGATTGAATCAAAACACAAGGAGGCAACTTGTGTATAAGGAATGAATTTAATGAAATTCTTCTTATTAGCACTGATTAGAACCAGCTAATTTAACTATTTTAAAATTATTTTTTAAAAATGACTTAAGTGTGAAATTTCAGAGGGTATATGAATTTCAGAAAGTATATTTCTCAAAACAGTATGTATTCAATTTCACAAGCTAATGAAATTATCAATAATTTCTTATCTATCCCAGAAAAATAATCTAAGTCATGTGAAGAATTACTATAACTAAGCACAAGTAAATGTGTGTTTGCATTTTCTCCCAAATAATGTCATTACCCGATTATATTTACTGGAAACCCATTCATTATCTTTCACTTAACAGATATTACTATTTATAAAAATAAAAATACAACATGAGAATATAATCCTGAAGGGATCCATAAATCTATACTAATTGGTAGTGTCTTTGCTTAAACTGATGGAAAGCTATATAGAATGACATATGGTTTCACATGGAATTGTGTGATATGAATGATCCTAACCTTCCACATTTACACAGACTTTCTTCAAAATAAACTCAAAAGCCTCTGCACATTTAATATATCATTTGGACTCACAACAGTATTATAATCTAGAGCTGCTATAATCTCGGTAGATAAGATAGGGTAACAGAAGTTAGGTGACTCATTCAAATCCACATTTTAAGGCCTTCCCTCTTGGATTCTGCTAGTCACCAAACTCAAGTAATACACACTCCATGTAGTCGATGTCCACTCCATCTATTTTAGGTAGCGATTAAAAGATGGCAGTGAGTTCATTTTTCTCTGTCTTGCAATGTTCCTTCTCTTCTCCCAAATTAAAGTTACAGGATACCATATAAAGCTAGCCACAAAAAAATGAGGATTTTTTAAAATGTGAAACATACCACTTAGGTAGGCAATATTTAAAGCAAGAGAATATGAGTAACTGTTCCTGTCTTGTTTTGTGGCAGTTGGATATATTTCCCAGCAGCAGCCATAAGAAACCACTATCATTACAAAGATACTGAGTCACCCGAGTGAGGTCACTGCAACAAAACCCACCATTGCGACCACACCTTCCTTTTGCCAGGCATCTACCGCTCTTCAATGACTGAAGTTCTGAGGCCCAGATCACTGTCCCTATATTTTAAACTGTTTGGCCACGCATAGAATAAAAACAAATGTCCTTTCAACCCTCAATTTTAGGAGCACCCAGGATTTTTCTATCTCATTCTGAAAGTAAGGAAGGTTCCTCTCCTTCACCACCTCCAAACTCCAATTACCTTTACTTCCAGGCCCAAGTCCAGTGAGTTAGTAGGTGCTTTGCAGTACCCACATTTTGTGTGATGGAAATTGAAAAAAAAAAAAAGGATGAGTGGCTATATCCGGTAAAGTCCCCTTTTAGAAATCTGGCTGGCCATGTTCCTTTACAGTGCAATCATAAAGCTAGTAAAGGCAAAAACTCACAAACAAAACAAACCACAAAAATAAAACGAAATGCCACAGGCAACAACGTCTTGGTCAAATCTAAAAGAGATTCAAGTTAATATGTAACATAACCCTACCACCTTTTTCATGGCTTTAATTATTATAGACAGTAAAAAAAATATTCCGTCCATCCCTGTTTAGTAATGTTTTATTTACCCCTAAAGGCTAAACCTTTCATTAAATGCAGAAAAGTTGTGCTCAATTCAACACATATGGCAAGGTCTCTGTGTGGCTTGTACGTTAAGTGTCATGCTTTCCTGAGAACTCTGCACACAGTTCTACGAAGCTTCCAATACACTGTGCCTATGTCAGAACTTAGTAAGCGGCAAACATTTTTTTAAAAAAAGTTTCTCCTTTCCTGTTTTCCTGCTATGAACTGATCTCTTCATAAAAAACATTTTCTATTTTTTAAAAAAACAACTGATATTTACATGGCACTTTAAGGTTTGTCATTTCTTAAAACAATCTTGTGAGGTACATGCTTCAGGTTTATTAAAATCCCCATTGTACAGACAAGAAATTCAGGCATGAAAAGTTTATAAATACTTTCCCCTGAAAATACAGAGCTAGTATACACTGGAGGAAAGGTTCAAACTTAGTACTTATGTCGATGTCCTCTAATATCGCTTCAAATCATAAGGCCGAGATAGTCTCTTCCTTTCTTCCCAAATATAAATATTTTAGTTTCTAACTGGCAAGGTCTTCTAAAAGAAAAATCAATTTCACAGTGATACCACAAAGTGGCTTTCTATTTTAGAAAGCAAAATGAGTGGGCACTCCAGGAAACAAAAAGTGGGAGAAACTACTCTAGTCCTACCAGATATGATAAATATGTATGTATATGTTTATTATGTATGTATATATCCACATAAACACTGAAAAATTTATATCGAAGCTGGTCCCTGACCAAAGATAACAAAGAAGACAAAAAAGGACATCAGATGAAAGAAATGACAATATAAAGACAAAAGAAGCATTTCTCAAAAAATATTTTATATATAGCTTTATCAGGAGAAAAACAAACAAACAAGAATGGAAATTGTCTTATCAAGCAAATAAAAGTATACACTAGTTTAAGTTCTGGGAGGTACATTAACTCTTCTAGGTCATTAGGGTGCTATTTACTGTCTTCAAGAAGGAATTTACTAAATTACTACTCACTTGGTTTGCCACTTTTTGGCCTTTGAGTACGTGGAGGTATTAATTTGTCCCTACATCTACAGTATAAAAACTATGTGTATACGCTTCAAAGGCAAGAAACTGACTAGGCTGGTCACAAAAGGAAAGGTACTGTTCAGCATTATGTTGGCCCTTGTATTTCTTGCATTTGATATTCCTGTAATCCTATGAATGTAGGCCCTGGAAAGGCATGTATTTGGGTTATTAAATAATGCAACTTCCATCATCAGTGGCTGTTGATCTCCAAAGATATTAAATTAGGAGAGAAGATTCCCATTTCTCTTTTCTTCAGTCTTAATTGGTGACTGAGATTTTAGAGAGGGAATTTTCAGGGCACATAGCAGCTGGAGACAGTCTTAAAGTCCTTGCCTTTTGTCCTTTATTCTTCTACCTCAGCCCCCTTCCCTTTTACAAAGCAATTATGACGAAGTTCTCCAAAGACTCTAATGCTGGAAACCAAACTTGGGTTTGCATTCAATTACCCTGCTTTATTAGCAGAACTCACACACCAGGACACAGATCACATGGTGTTCATTTGCCTTTGGTGCTCCAAAAACCTTTCCATGACGGCAAAAATAATTCCCAAAGTGGAAAATGAGAAGCAGAATGCAAAGGTAAGGCTTTAAACATCCAAAAAGAAAGGATTCTGGTTTGAAGTTGTTTTCAAGGAGCCACTCACACGGGCATCAGACCATACTCAACCTGAACGTGAACTTGCAAGAAAAGCATCATCATACTGCCATTTGTAAGGACATTTTCATCCCTTTCCAAACCCCAGCCCTGGACTGCTCCCACCTGCATGCCGCTGAGTGGCTATGGAAGAAGTCACATGGACCCTGTACCTGAATTCTACTATAAATGTCACTCAGACTCAACAAGGCAAGTCACAACCAACCACAACCAAAGTCCTAGAGAAAAGGCCTATCTACTTTCTCATTTCCCACTGACTTCTCAACCCCTTGCAATGAGCTTCTCACCTCATTGTGAAACATTTCACCAAGGTTACTAATGATATCTCTTTATCACCAAAGTGATGGTCTCAAAGTCTTACTGTCTTAACATCCTTCTTGACTGAACAACAGCATTTGACACTGCCGAGTATCCCTTCCCTTCCAGTGTGTTCTCTCCTTCTGAGCGTTTCGTGATAATGCTCTTTCCGGATACTATCATTTATGCCTTAATCCCTCCATCAACCCCTCTGAGCCTTCTTGCTGTCTCCTTTTTGGAGATCTCAGTAGAAGCAGACAGGTGGAGCGGTGGATAGAACACTGGACCTGGAGTCAGGAAGATCTGAATTCAAATCTCATCTCAGACAATTTACTAGCTGTTTGACTCTGGGCAGGATGCTTAGTCTGTAGCCCAGGATTGGGGGTCCATGTGACCCTCTAGGTCCTCAAGTGCAGTCCTCTGACTAAATCCAAACTTCCCAGATCTGCAGCCTTGAGGCCACATTTTCCCCACCCTTGCTCTTGTTCTACGCTATCATCACGCACCTTTTGGACGTCTGCAATAGGATGCTGCCAAACGATCTTAAAATGCAATGTGTCCAATGTAGAAATTTCCCTGAAATTTTTTTGCCCAAATCTTTCCCTCTTCCTAATTTTATTTCAATAATAGTAACATTAAGCATTTGTGTAGCACTTTATGGTTAGCAAAGTGTTTTACTTGTTACCTCATTTGATCCTGTGAGATGGATACTTTTATTATGCCCATTTCACAAATGAGGGAAATGAAACAGAGAAGTTCCCTACATCAGTGAAGTCACATACTTAGATCCTAGCTTCTTATGATTAATCACAAAATAATTACAAAAGAACTTTAAAAGTCTCAAATTTTGTTTACTGACCAAAGGAAATAAAATAGATCATCATTCTTGTGTAGTTATCTGGCTCATAATTTACTTGGCTTTTGTCAGCTATTGACCTAGATGAAGTGGCAGAGGACCCAGAAGGAGAGATAAGAAGGTGCAATGTCTTTCCACCCCCACCCTCCCTGTCATCGGGACTTCTCCCTCCCCTCAGATCTCCACTGATACAGCCCAGGACCCTCATCTTCCTAATCCCAATGACCCTGGATGTAAAAGTACTCTTCGTGCAATGGCTCTGCTTTTAGGCTCATCCTCACAGCCCTCACTCAGTACAGCAACGCCTATGGAGAAGGCACCAGCCATGTCTACATCAACCACTAACCAGCTGTTACCCACAGGGCAGGCAACATGCCCTGAGGAGGAGGTAGGAGCAACCTGCACTCGTCAAATCAAACTACTGTTGCCCCCTTGAGTACCACCTCCCTCCCTTCAGGGCTTGAGAGGAGCCAAGAGCCCCAGGAATAGCAGCATTCCCCAGACCACCAGATCTTCTATTCATCATTTAGAGAAATCCTCCCTTTGCTACCTAGCCAAATGTTTCTTGCAAGGGCTGCTGTCACAACAGGAACAGCCAGTGAAGAACCAGAAAAGAAACAATGCCACCAAAGTCCTTAGCACTGTCAAATGGCTCAATGTCAGAAAGAGATAGGGTTTTGTGAGCAGAAATATTCTCAAAAAAGATGCATTACCAACTGCACTGCTGCCACACCCTTCCATCTCACTTGCAGCTGAAACTTTTGTCTTTCTTACTAGAATGTGAACTCCTCCAAAGCAGGAACTGTCTTGCTTTTTCTATTTATATCCCCAGCATTTGACACCGTGTTTTGAACATAGTAAGCACATGCATTACTGTTTCTACTGCTGAAGGTATATGGAATGTACTTACAGACTGATGGCATTAACAAAGGTGTGACAGCCAAACTCCTACTTAGGTTGTAAGAACTGGACTAGATGGAGGCTGCCTGATCCAAACCCCTCATTCATTTACAGATCTGGGAATTGGGGGCCTAAGAGGTTAAGTGACTTGTCACAGGTAATAGAAGCAGCATAAAATAAAAATAAATAAGAAAAGTAGCCAGGTGGGATTCCAACCCAGATATCTTTGTAAGTCCTTAATACAAACAGAGAATATACATCTAGCAACATGCCATGTTAGAAATAGCTGAATGAACTGGGATGCTTAGGTTAGAAAGAAGAAAATCTGGGCTTTATTAAGATCTTTCAAAAATTGGAAGACTAGAGGCTGTACGGTAGTCCAAAGGGCAGACTTAGAATGAAAGTTTAAATTGGCAAGAGATAGCTTTTCACTTAATATAAAGACTTTCTAACATTTAGGGGAACCCCACATGGAATGGGATGCATTGTGATTCACTTGGAATGTTCAAACAGTGGCTGGTCAAGACAATAAGTAAGGTTTTTCCAAACTCGGAGATTATGAGGCTATTTTGGGATTTTACATGTCTTGGATTCCACATGAGGAATTGGGGTTCAACACATATTTTCATCCAAATCAAGCCAGTAAGTACGTATCTAATTCATGTAGATGCAAGGCATTGTGCTAGGGTCTCAGAGATAAAAAGACAAAATGAAAAATAATCCTTTCCCCACTTCCCATGGTGCTTACATTTGACTAGGGGTAGAAGGAGAGATACATTGTAAACAGAAAAGTATTGGGGAGGCCACTTACAGAGGGAGATAACATTAACAATTCGGGGAATCAGGAAAGGCATTTATTTGAAAGACAGGAGGCAACATATAGGCTAAGCCGAGAAGGAAGCTACAGATTCTAGAAGAAGGGAGGTGAGAATAGACTACCTCAAGAGATGGAACACCAAGCAGGCCAAGTTGTCATCAAAAAAGTGTGTATGATGGAAAATAATATGAAATAAACCTGAGTGGTTGGCTGAAGAAGCCAGAGTCTAAAGGGCCTTAGGCTTGTATTTTATTCTAGAGGCCCAAAAAGAGTCTGAAGATTTCTTGGATGGGGGAGGTTTAGGAATGTTTAGGATGATCATATAAGGAAAATGGACTGGACAAGGAAGAGGTTGGAAGCTGCCAATCCAGTTGGAAGGCTGATATAAGAATACAAGCTAGTGGTGGCACTATCCATGTGAGCAGAGAGAGAATGCAGCTGATGAGACATATTGTGAAGGTAGCATCAACATCTTCGATTAAGGCGTGAGGCTTTAATTAGTTTAGACAACAGCAGTGTAAAAGTATAATGACTGCATTTACTAATGCCTTTCCTGGTTTTTTAAGTTGGTTACACAGCATGCTTATTATTTATTTGCTATTTTTAAAGAGCTGTCTATGCTTTGTCTTTTCCTTTCTTAAAAATCTTTTGTTTTCTGAGAAAGTTAAAAATAACTGTCAGAATTTTTCCAGCTAAAAGATGTTATGCAGTATTTAATTCAAGTCTTATTCAAGGAAATTGGGCCTCAGGGAAAGTTAAATGACTTTGTAGTATACTACTTGTGTGGTAAAGCCTGGACTAGAACCCAGCTACCCTCATTTCCAAGCCAGAGACTTTTCCATTACATAATATTAATCCTTCAAACACTTTTGATTTTGTTTCTGCCACTGTTTATTTTCTAGATTCAACAAAATTCATTTATTTAAAAGTATTTTCTCATGGATACCATTTTCCCATGCCTTTGAGTACCTGCGTTACTCTCCTCTGGACCCTCCTCAATTTCTGTCCCTCTAGGTGGAATCCAAAATTGTAAAAATAAATAAATAAAATGTCACAATAATAACCTAAAACCAAACATACAGAAAAATACTTTGTGACTTTTCTCCTGTCATAAGCCTGTTAACACAGTGCCACGGTTATATGAAGTGGTTTTAAGTTTGTTTTAATTAGAGCATTGTACATCCTCACTCCCCTCTTCTGGGCTATTATGTGGCATTTCTTTTTCTTTCTTAAATCGCCTGAGCTAGTCTTTCTCTAACTTGAGCCTACTGAGCACACAGACACATTTTGGTGAGCCATTTCTCTAGTTTATCAAGGTCACTTTGAAGTCTATCTTCCAAGGAGTTAACAACTATCAAATTCAGCTTCATCAGCAAACTCAATCATCTACACACACTAACAAAGGTATTAAATAATTCAGTTCCTGGGCTAATCTCCAAGAGATTCCACCCAACTAGTCCCAGTTAAAGTGAAATCCTGGACTCTCCAATTTGTTCCTTTTCCAGCTGGGCCTAACTCTTAGAATATAGTACAAATCATATTATTTAGGGACTAGAGATTCTTTCTGTAGAAAAGACAGCACTGAACAAATAGCCAGCTACTACTGTCTGGTCTGGAAGTACTTTTAAATAGGTTTACAGGTTCTATGGCTTCTAAGACTCTCTTGCCACAATTAAAAGCTATTTAAAAAAATATTCCCTTTGTTGCTATTAAAACAAAAATTAGCATCTATTCTTTATGATGTTCCTCTAACTATGAACAGTCATGATGTTATTTGCACTCTGGGACCTGAAATTAAATTAATTAGAAACAATGTAGTGAAAATGAAGTACTTGGTGGCTCCTGACTTTCTGTCCCCAGTTTCAACAGCCGGATTCTCTGTAGAGCCAGGTGTATATGGAGGATTTGTTTGCTTTAGCTACCATTACACAGAGGGGTTATATTATAGAGCTATTATCCATTATATTCAGTTTTCAAATTTACACAGATTGCCTAGAAACCAAAGTACAGAAGAACTAAGATTTTTATGCATTCAAAGTTGCCCGCTGCCAGAAAATACTTGGCATGCTCCCCAAACTACAGTCTGGGCTAAGCTTTCTGCTTATGTGTCCCGACATTCAAGTTAGAAGATATCCAGTTTTCCAAGGAGTTTAGTTATGCCAGCACTTTTAATGTGACTGGAAAAAATTCAAAAAGTGTCTTCAATATCCTGTCTGAATGTGCTTTGTACTTCAGGAAACCGCTCTAGTGCCTCCCCTCTGTCAGACACTGAGGCTTTTGATCTGGGAAATACAGGGGAAGTGGTAAAGTACTCCCTTTGTGCCGGGCAAAAAACCTAACCCTCTCACAGGTATAACAACATCGAAGGGTGAACACACTGCGTGCGTTGAGCAATTCTGATCTTAAGGTCTCCAAGTACTTTAAAAACACAAAGCTTCAGCACGTCTGAAGCACAGGAAACTTGGACTAGGGTGTAGTACAGTACTTAGTTTTGCAAAAATAGGCAACAAGTCAGGAAGCTGGGCAAAAGTGCTCTGGGAGGCAGGGCCAAGATGGTGGAATAGAGAGAAGGTTCTAGTTGAAAATATGCATCAGTGACAAAAGCAGAAAGAGAAGGCTGAGGAAAAGACTTGCTCTGGCAGGTACTAATCACAGTAATCAGGATTATAATTATTTCTTCCAAACACCTCAAGGTATTTCCACATATTACATTTACCTCTTCCATAGCCTTGTAAGGCAAGCTAGGAGTGGTTAAGACCACATTTATTTGCAAAATACGTACACTATTGACACCAAAGTTATATCCTGCTTGACAATATTTGGAATAAACATATGGCAGGGGGTGACCTGAATTCAACAAAGATTAAGCACCTACTATGTGTCAGGTACTGTACTTTACAGCAAAAGGGACAAGTGGGCAAAGTCACATAGATTAAATTACTCACAATATTCCTATACTGCCTAAAATCTAATTTCTCTTCTGGCAGTCTTGGGGCAATTAAGATAAGCATACAAAGATCAAGCATTTTTCCTTTAAACTTGACCAAACTGTCTCTTCATATCCACTTGGATCTTCTTATTAAGCTCTTTATCAGCCTATAAGGGAAGTAAAGGGCCAGGGGCCCGGGATATCATCTTACCCATCAGAATTCAACCCTCTAATTTGAGGGTAGGGAGGAGCCCTGAACAATCGAAAGAGGAAAGCAAGCAAGTAATGATTCCTTATTATCTTAGAAAAATTGGCTAGCTCAGTTACCTAGCTAAAATCCATAGCAGACCCATTTAAGCCTTCAGTCTTCTAATGACTGCTTTTAGTTTAATACAAAATATACAAACATTTAAACTCCACTAAGTCTGAAAAACTGTGAGATGGCTTTCACAATCTCCTTCTAAAGTAAATTTGTCAGTATTGCTAACTTAATGTTATTTTCAAGATGGCTGGCAGGTCCCATTGCTTACTACTCTCTGGAATTAATTTCTTCAAAATGATCTTAAGATAAAAGCAAAACAAAAAATTTGAAAATATATTGTAAAGATAAATGAGTAAGAGGAAAACAATGTTTAAAACATTAGTAAAACCCCAAACCTTGGCATAAAACAGTAGTTTAAGAAATATTTCAAGATATATAATTTCTGAACATTTATTAAATAATACTAATGGAAGAAATTCCTATCAAACTGATGCTGAGGTCATCTTCATGTGAAACCCTAAGGTTTCCTCCACAGTTTTGCATCCTTGAGCACAAAGATATGTAATGGAGACAGAAGATATGCTTAGCAAAATAAATCATGCCTACTATTGAAACGTGAAGGTTTGCCATAATTTCTCTAAAGAGACAGTCTATGTTTTATGACATTCAAGCTAAAGAGAAACCCAAACCGTCTTCCCTAAAATGATATATTAGTCCTTAAAGTAGATTTTAAACAAACTGTGTGCATTCAGAATTCATAATCTGCTTATCACAGTGTGTGACTTACTTCATGACCATCACATCATCAAGGGGGATAAGGCATGTGGCAATGACTGTAAGAGACAGACAGGATCAAAGAGGGTTATAAAAAGGCATAGTCTCACCAGGGTGACATTACACACCGTGTCTATGAAACCAGACTTTGCTTTCACGACTACAGCTTTCTCCCGATCTCTAAGTTATGCCACGCTTGGCAACACTTGGAACAAACAATTCTCCTCTCAGGGAGGGGAAAAAAAACCAGTCCTGAGGATTCAAACATCTGTTGAAAAAATCAATGTTACACTTGTGTTTCAAAAGAATAAATAGTTTTCTTTTGTGGCTGAAATCTAATAAAATTAAGAAAGAGTTATAATCACCCCCCCCCAAAAAAGCCCTTTAAAAAAGATTAACCAGATTACTGCCCCTTTTTCTCATTACAGAGTTTTAAGGATTATTTCTCTCAGGAATATCTGGTCAACTCAGGTGTGTCATACCATATGCTAAAATTATAAGTAAGCAAGATCAGAAGGACAAATTCTATCTACATAAAATGGTAAAATTAAAAAAAAAATCCAGAGATATTTTATTTTCATACTCCCAAATTACCATGAAATAGTTTTAAAGAAAACTATTTAAAAATCATAAAACTGAGGTTTCTAATTGCCCTCAAAGAACTGAGAAGCTAAGCTTAGGCTTAAAAAAATTAAATTACACTTATGTATGTACATATACACATAGATTATCAAAATGATCATTTAAAATACAACAAAAAAATTTAAAATAACATCCATTGTCTTTGGCACCAAATCTTCTTTAAACACCAAAGATCTTGGCAGATTTTTAAAGTATAATATGATATTCTGTCTAGTTCAAAAGCAGTTGGACACAGTTATTCATTACAAAGTCTCCTTAGGATGAAGGTAAATATTCAATATACCTCCATTTTATAGATAAGGGAATTTAAGCACCTTAGTAGGAGAGGGCAGGAAAAGATTTCTAGACTGGTGATTTAGACAATCCTGGTTTCAACAGCAGATTTGATGGTACAAAAAATAATTATAAACAGTATGAGATAGTGTACAAGAGATTCATGATGAAATAACAAATTACCAATACAAATCTGCATTCCATCAGAGTTTTCAAAGAACTTTTTCTGTTAGACAACTGTATTTAAGTCTCCATATTATTCCCAGTTGTCCTACTGTAATATACTACATTATTCCAAACTATCACTTACTATATCTGTTGGACCCCCCCCCCACCCCAAAAAGCAACATGAACATGAAATTTTGCTTTTAAAAGAAAAATGAGAAAGGTTTAATTTCAAGAGATCTTGTCCAATTTACTTAAGGAAAATTTATCCTCAAAAGAAAATTCACTACATTCAACTCCCAATATCACCTCCTTTCTCTTAAACACACAAATATCTAATACTATATTGTTGAGAGCACCACTAATTACTATCTGCTTTCCAATTTGTTTAAAATATTTAATATTCAAAAGCACACATATGCTTCCTATTCCATGGACTACATTAAATTGTGAAATGTTATGGAGTGATTATTAGTTTGTAATTATTGTAATTGATAAATGATTGCTGAGATTATGTCTGTCTTGAAGCCTTTCAAAATAACTGATGCATGTACTTCAGAGAACAACTTCACAGATTTTGAAAGTTATAAGCTGGACTAGAGGACTTGTGCAATTTAGGTTTAAGGAGGGAAAAAAGCCATTCAAATCCAAATAGGTTTTAAAGGGATTATAAAAATACAATTAATGGGGGTACAAGACAGGGTATTTCCATTTATGCACTGTGTATCTCCAAATGGGACAATTCTGCAGTGTGATTATGTACCCAACTGCCGACTGTTCCCTTAAACCAAATTTCAAACCATTTATCGTTTCAGATACTTAGTAAATAATTACCATCAATTTCTGTCAACTTCCCAGGGGTCCTACTATTCATGTGTAGTGTGGCAGAAGGATCAAAAGGGCCATTATGAATTAAAATTTTTCAGAAGCAATATTATTTCTTAACACGGGGAAGCATGTGTGTGAGCCTATTTGCTCCTGTTAAGCTAAGTATTCAAAACTCCATGCTGTGCATAGCATAGTAAAGTGAATTAGAACTCTACAAAAAGTTAAATTTGGGCTGATTGTAGCTGGTGGCCTGAAATTTTGGTAACGTGTTTGCGCATGCACATGTCCACATAGACATACACATAAAACACACAACTTGTGAGAAGAGTAGGAAAGGAAGGAGACTTTTTATAAAGAGTCATAAGAATTCAGAGTTCTGATCCTCATAGGAATTATCACAGTGTCAAAATTCTATTGCCATGACACTCTAATGCCTATGATGTTTGACATGTACAAGTTTTGCCTGTTAAGACTGTCACACAGGCATGTTCTGTAAGGTCAATGAGAAGATCCCTACATCAATGGATGCCTACTTCTGCTAAGTCAGGAATAGGCTGATATTTTTTCCTTCCAGGAATCTCCCCTCAGTTAAGAGGCCTTTGTGTTAGGAGTTATGTGACAGTTAAAACCACTACCTGATTGTGTTAATTTTCAGCAAGAATAGAGAATATGATTAACTTTCAAATTTAAGTTTTAAAAAGCATATTCTGATAACTTTCAAACACATGTGAGGCATGTACACAGATTAAGTAGTATGAGTGTCAGAACACCAGACAATTTTTTTTTTTTGCTTTTTTTTTCCCTTTGGAGGGGTGAAGGCAGGGCAATTTGGGTTAAGTGACTTGCCCAAGGTCACATGGCTAGGAAGTGTTAAATGTCTGAGGCCACATTTGAACTCAGGTCCTCCTGACTCTAGGGCTGGTGCTCTATTCACTGTGCCACCTACTTGCCCCTAATTTTTTTCAGAATAGTAGTTTATAACACTAAACTTATGCAAAAAAAAAAAAAAACAAACCAAAACGCAAATGACTTCTCCAGTCTGCCATTCAAAAAGTAATTTGCTTGTTTATGATGGTATTAACTATTATTTCTAATGACAGAAAATAGGTAAGAAATAGCAGATTATCACAAACCACATATTTTAAGACCTCCACTGTCTTAAACAGTGTTGTATAGATAGCTAATCTCAGAATTAATTCAAATCTTTCTTTTGTGACCAGAATCTGTAACTCCTCAGTTCCCTAAGCAACTCTTTAAGATTAAAATTATAGAAGAATTAAAGATCTGCATCTATGAAGAGAGCTTCCACATTGAGAATTATCCCAGTAAAATGATGTCACACGTCTGAACCGAAAAACTGAGTAAAACAAGTGATTTAAAGGTATATCTTTCTTTCTATGTATCCAATGTGGCAGGAGGAGGGTCATACAGTTTTCTGATGACATCCTTTACAGACTCACCGGCATAAAGTCCCCATTTGTAATGTATTCCAATTTACTTAAAATGACTGGGTAAACCTCATGCCTCTTAACCTGATTCTTCAAAAATTGCAGAATTCATGGGGCAGCTAAGTGGTGCAGTAAATAGAGCACCAGCTCTGGTGTAAGGAGGACCTGAGTTCAAATTCGGCCTCAGACACTTAACACAAAAAAAATAGATGTGTGACCTTGGACAACTCACTTAGCCCCAATTGCCCTCCAAAAAGCAAAAAACAAAAATAAAAACCAAAACTACAGAATTCCATGACATGCACCCATTCGACATCACAAGAAGATCACTATTACTTTAAAAAAACGAGCCTTTATTTCAGGTAGAAGCTTGATGAGATTAAAAAGAACTGTAATTTTCTAGAAGTAATACAGTCTATCCAGCCGAGATAGCAGATGGCGCAATGGACAGAGCACTGGGCATTGAGCCAATGAGACTTGAGTTTGGATAGCCTCATCTACTTACTAGCTGGGTGACCTTGGGTAAGAAACTTAACCTTTCTTTGCCTTAGTTCCCTAACTGCAAAGTGGGAATAATCCAACCTTACAAGGCTGTTGTGTAGATTGAGTGAAATGATATTTAAGCCCTTAATACAGGGGCTGCCACATAGGAGGCACTGCAGCTTATTTCCTTTGTTCTAGTGTTCCTGTCCATTCTGGGTCCAGTTCACCCTCAGAGACTATCTGTAGAAAATACCTTAAGATATAGATGATCTCTAAAGGTTTATTCATTAGACTTACATCAGTCTAGACAATAGACATTCCAAATAAAATCAATACAATTGGAATAAGAGGGGAAATAATTAAATGGGGGGGGGAGGATATTTGTAGCAATTTTTTCTAATAAATATCTGATGCCTAAGATCTACAGAGAAGTTAAAATATATATAAGAAAAAGAGCCATTCCCTAATAGAGACATGATCAAAGATACAACAAAGCAATTTTTAATAGAAGAAATAGAACCTATAAATTACATGAAAAAGTGCTCCAAATCACTAATAATGAAGAAATAAAGCATTTATTAAGTGCATATGATATGCAAAGCATCGTGATAAGTGCTGATACAAATGGAAAAGTAAGACTATTCCTACTCTCAAAAAGCTCACATTCTTTTTTTTTTCTTTCTTTTTTTTTTTTTGGAGGGCAATTGGGGTTAAGTAACTTGCCCAAGGTCACACGGCTAGGTTTTGTTTCTGTGTGCGTTAAGTGTCTGAGGTCGGATCTGAACTCAGGTCCTTCTGACTCCAGGGTCTACGCTCTACTCACTGCACCACCTAGTGGCCCCAGGAGCTCACATTCTAATGGGGGAGAGAATGCATATGGAAAGTTTCAGCTACAAGTCACATTGAAAGGTCTTGTGGTCCTTCGGGTGCAGCAGCAAAGCAGCAAAGCATTAGCCTCTTCAATATCATTTCCATGGACAGCTTCTGATACCGAACCATTTGAAGGTGCCAAGGACCTTGAAGACAAGAATCTTCTGTTCTAGATTTTCAGTAACTGTGGTTGTAGCACCTGCAGAAGCATGTCCTGGCCCGCATCTCCTCAGAGACTGCTCTTCAGCACGATGACTGAGGGCACTGGACTGGAGTCATTCCTATTCTCAGTGTTCTTGGGTTCGGGATCCTGGGCTCTCTCCATCAGGATCTGAGGGAAGATGGTAGTCAAGGCAGTGATACTGGTGGTTGGGTTTGTCTGGCCCACGCTTCTTACAGTCTGTCTCCTTCTGGATTCAGCTATGTTGGTTGCTGGGTTCAGCTATGTTCAGCAGTTTGGGGTAATGGCCCCTTCTCCAGAGGAGTCACACTCCCCCTGATGATGGCCATCAGGACTAGTAGAGAAGGATGAACAGTGATCTAGGAGGTGTTGCCACCCTGAAGGCTCCTGTGCCTATCTAACTGCTAGTAGTGACTGATTAGCAGTTATTGCTGGTAGTGATGAGGAAGGTGGAACTCTCATCACAGTGACTTTTCCTCTCAAAGGTGGCTGAGCTGGAAGCAGGTCTGGTGATTCTGGGGACACTGTTATTCTCAAGGCTATTGGCCTCAGGGTCCTGGACCGTCTTCATCAAAGTCTGAGTAGAAATGGTGGTGGTGGTGACTTGCTCGGCAAATGCTACCTCCTGTCTCTCCTTCAGGGTACCTTGATGCTTCAGTCAGGTTGGCTTGCCTGGTCAGAGAGAGGCTGTTGGTGCAGATGGCTGGTCCTTTCTTCAGAGGATTTACTTGCTGGGATGATGACTATGAGGACCGAAGGACCAGTGGGAATAAGAGAAATGCACATTGACACAACTCTGAGGTTTCACCTCAAATCCATCAGATTGGCAAAGATGTCAAAAGAGGAAAATTAATATCTATCAACCCAGAAATACTCCAAAGAGGTCAAAGACTGAGGAAAAGAACCAACTTGCATAAAAATATTTACAGCAGCATTTTTATAATATAGTAAATAACTGCAAACAGAGTGAGTGCCCCTCAACTGGGAAATGTCTAACAAATTATGATGTGTGGATATGAAGTGACACTATTGCTCCTGATGAAAGGGATGGATTCAGAGAAACTTGCGAAGACTTGTTTGAAATGAAGCAATGAAGTGAGCACAATTACTATCGTTTTAAATTAAAAATAAGCTTCACAAAAACAAACTCTAATATAAGTTCAGTGTTTCATTTGTATGCCTCTTTTCCTGCTCTTAGAATAAAATGTTCATGGTTGTCAAGTACAAAATAAAAAAAGAAAAATTTTAAAATAGGTATTCGTCATTCGGTTTTTCCTATATGGAGGCAGGCCAAGCTCTTTTAAGCTATTGGAGATAGCGTTTTGGAGGCTTTGAAATGTTCCAGGGCCTGATGCCACCAACACAATGTCATTCATAAACAAAAAAATCTAGAGAACTTCACCATTTATAGGAAATCCTTCTTCAGTTTGAACTGTGCACAATAAATATCCTCTAGGACAGTAGCAAATACCTTTGGTAAACATTTCTCCTAGGTTAGTGTCTTACTTGAAATGAATAATCAGAAAGCCAGAGTCATCCCTATTGCTACATATATCAAAGGAATCTTTCCCTGGAAAAACGGAATAAAACAATTAGCAGAGATTATCACATAGGAACATATGAATTTATCAAATAAGCTATTAAAGTAAGCACGTCAAAAAAACATAAAGCAGTGAGTCCTAGGAGAACAGAACACAGCACAATTAACAAGGACTTAAAGTATCTATTCTATACCAGGATCTGTAGTAGACACTGTGGATACAAACTAAAAGAATGAAACAATCCCTAATCTCAAGGAACTTCCATTTTAAGAAATGAGAGAAAAATTAATATGCTATATTAATAGCTAATTATTAATTTGTGATACTCCATTCCCCCTCCTTTTTTTTGTTAAAATCCAACTCCTGAAAAGGTCAGTCAGCCTCTGAAGGAAATGGCTGAGTGATGAGATTTGTCCCTGTTTCCCAAGGCACAAGCTTCTTAACTGGGTGGGCTGTTTAGAGTATAAACAAAATCCAGTCTGGTGAGCCTTTGTCTGGGGGAAGAACCCTCTATCCTTGATCACCTTCATTAAAATGTAGGGCAATCCAGCTCATGAAGGAGAAAACTAGCAGGAGAGGACCAGAGGGGAAAGGCTTCCCCTGTCCAGATGTCTTGAAGTTGCTGAGTCTCATGAGCAAGACAATTCCATGCAGAAGGAGCTGAAGACTTTTAGCCTGCCTCCTCATTAAACATCCACTAATCAGGGTTGGTTTTCACTTGTCAGGTGAGTTCCCTTTCAGAAGGGATTTGAGGCGTTTCAGGCTCTTTTTGGCTTCTTTAGTTATTGAAACTACTGACCATCAACTTATTGATTACCAGTTAGCCTAATTAATAAATAATTAATTACTCAGAAACTCTCTTAGGATTTTCATTCTTCTCATAGGTGAGAAAACAGGAGCATATGTAATTGTATACAGTATAAATATAAGAAAAATAAATACAAATACAGAAGAAGGAAAACCAGAAGATGGGGAGGGATCTGGAAATAATGCAAATGTCATGTGTGAGAGAAATAGGAAAAAAAGACTAATTGAGCAGGATCACAGAGGCAGCAAGGGGGCACAGTGGATAGAACACTGGTCTTAGAATCCCGAGTTCAAATCTGGCCTCAGACACTTAATAGCTGTGTGACCCTGGGCAAGTCATTTGACCCTTTTTGCCTTAGTTTCCTCATCTATAAAGTGAGCTGGAAAAAGAAGTGGCAAAACCACTCCAGTATCTTTGCCAAGAAAATCCCAAATGTAGTCACTAAGGGTGTTGGACATGATTGTAAATGACTGAACAACAACAATGTACAATGAGCCCAGAAAGAGGTTGGAACCAAATTGTCAAGAAGCTTTACAAGCTAAACAGCATATTTGTATATGATGACGAGAGTCCACTTGAGGTTCAACTGCAAAAATTTGTAGTGAACCAGCATTTCATGACTTCTTCCAGCAGAACTCAGAGGCTTAGAAGTAGAAGCACAAAAAGCAGAGTGAAGGGATTATTCAGTTGGGGATAAGTGTGTTAGAAATAAGGAAATGACAAAGAATTAAAGGGTGTAGAAAGGTTGCTGTTGAAATGGCTAACCAGAAGGGTCAAGATTGAAGGACTAATGAAGCCAGAACAAGAATGAACTACTGGGTAGGCTTGCGCAACTACAAGTCTAAATGAAAGACAAGAGAAGGTTTGGAAAGCATGTAGGCGAGTATGAAAGCACAGAAGTTTGAAGGATTGAAAAAGCAGAGGTGAATGGGCTGAGGATCAGAAGACTCCTATCTGAACTTTTAAACAATGGAGGCAGAATGCCAAAGCTTGCTGACAAGTGGCTAAAAGTAAGTTATTTGGCATCCATTAACAAGTATTTAAGTTGCCCACTATATATTGGGTTTTATGCTTAGCGAAGATACAAGGAAGACTACCTACCATCAAGAAGCTAACATTCTATCAAGGAGAGAACATAGAAATCTATAGATATATACACGGCATATGCAAATCAGATATAAGGTAAAATTGGAGGGAAATGATAATACCAGCTGGGGGAGCTATGAAAAGCTGGCCACAGTAGGTGATGTGTGAGGGAAACCAGGGATTCCAGAAGGCGAAGATGTGGAGGGAGAGCACAGGTTTACAGAATTACAGGAAGGAGGTGAGGAGAGGTACAGCCAGTGCCACAGATGTGAGATAGATCATCATGTGTAAAGAATAGCAAGAAGGCTGTATGGCTGAATCAGAGAAGGTGGAGAGGAATATTATATAAAAAGACTGAAGAAGCAGGAAGGTCCAAGTTGTAAAAAAGTTTTTTAATAATAAACAAAAGAGTTTATATTTGATCCTCAAGATAACAGGGGGCCAATGGAGGTTACTGAGTAAAGGAATGGGGAGTGGGGGAATGGTGGAATGGCACGATCTGAATAGTTTTGGAAGATATGTGGAAGATGGATTAGAGTGGGAAAAAGACTTGAAGCAGGGAAATAAACTAGAAGGCTATTTTAATAGTTCAAATGAGAGTTGATTATTTCCTGAGCTAATTGGCTGTGTGAGTTTAGAGAATTATGTGCAGGCAAAAAAAATATTGTAGAGATAAACACAACAAAATATAGCAACTGAATGGATATATGAGGTGAGAGTAAGAAGTTAAAGATATCAACACAGTGCAAACCTAGGTGATGGGAAGGATAGTGCTACCCTCAACAGGAACAGGAGAGTTTGGTAGGATCCCTTCTATTTTTCTTAAACAGTTTGTGTAATAGTATAACTAATTGTTTTTTGAAATATCTGGTAGAATTAACTTATAAATCTATTTAGTGCTGAGATTTTTTATGTTGTTGCTGGGAGTTCATTTTTGACTTATAATTGAATAAGTTTCTTGAGACTGGATTATTTAAATGCTCTATTTCTTGTTATGATAATATTTGTGTTTTATATTTTTGTAAATATTTATCCATTTCATTTAAGGGATTCATGAACAGAGAATAGTGTAGTGTTGAACTGGTCCACTAAGAGGTCACCATTGTGGGGAGAAGAGGGTATAACCAGAGAAAGAGTGATGACCTGGGAAAGAACTAAGGTCTGGAGAGACTGGCCTATAGATTTCTAACTCTTTCAAGCTGGAATCCATAAATTGACATCTAAAAGGTGATTTTCCAATTCCTTGCTCAGTCATTTCCAGATCTTAAGAGTGAATGTGAGGAACACACACTTATTGTTAACAGCAGGGGCAAAGTGAAACTGGAAATGTTAGAGAATCAGAGAGATTTTGAGAGAGAAGATTATTTTGGCTACTTAAACACCTCTTTCATAAAACAAATATGTAATACTCTTAGGGCTCAGTCTTTCTGTCAATGAGTGACCACCACCAAGATTCTTGAACTTGAGGTTTAAAATCCAACACCCCTTGGAAAAAGTAGTATTAGCATACTTCCACTCAATTTCAGTGAAAGTTTTGCGCTATAAAAAATTAGCCATAGGCGCCTATGAAGCATAAAGATAAGGCCTTCTTCCCTATCACTGTCTCTACATCAAAGATGACTAACAAATGGTTTGCCTTCTATGACAAATGTCTCAAGAAAGTTTTTGTTCAACTTTTCACCCTCTATCTACACAATGTAGTATCACTGGTGAATGTCTATCCTTCTGTGATCAGGTCATAACAGTCTCTTGTTTCCAGTTTTTTGTTTATGTGCTTAAAAATACATAAAAATAGAAATGTGCTGAATGGCAGAATCTAATAAAAAAGCTAGACAATATCTATGTTCATTTCTAAGAATAAGAAATATAATATAATAAGCCCCTTATTCAGTACTGTATCACAAGACAGTGCCCTGGGTTCCTTGAAAAGCCAAACCACTCCAGTCTTAGAGCATCTTCTGAGCTGAGAGTAACACTGATGGATTATCCTAGGGAATGTCTCTTTTCAATCTACAGGATACCCATTTGGCCCAGATGGCACATGCCCAGAAAAGGAAAGACACTGGTTAGTAGCCAGCATAGCTAGTCTCCAACTCAAGTTAAATGAAGGTTTCCTCTTCATATGACACAAAGATTATTCCTGGACACATATTTCATCACCCTTGGATGATTCTTACATCTATAGATAGACTCACTATAAATGGCACAGATCTTCTGAACATATGCCCTTCCATGTCAGAGTTAACATGGTATTAGGAAAAAATACATAAACAGTAAACTGAACAAATTATTCACATCTCCTACAAACTCTGGAAAAACATATATCTTTAGCAGAAATGTATATGCAATCAAAAAGAGTCTTCGGAATTCTGAAACATCAAAGCTCTCAAGCTGTGGTACACTTCTTAATGATCTACAAATAGAAAAATCTTTGAGCTCTCTGAAACAGACAAAATATGGGAAGGTGAACATTTCTCCACGTTTAAATGATACAAATATATGATCCAGGCTCAGTTTTTAAAGTTTATATATATTTTGTTTCCTGAGAAGTTAGGCTGAGGAAGACAAAAATCACACCTTAACATACAACCAAAAATGTTGATTGGAACACTTGTGAATTAGAGCACTGGCAGTGTTGTCCTTGGGTTTCCACAAGCGTAGCCAGAATACTGATCATATGTTTAAAGGGATGATCAGCTCTCAGTGAATAAACACACACCACCTGTGGAGTGCTATACTGTTATCTGTATTGACATAGAAATTTCAATTTAGTACCATTTCCATTCAAAAAAATTGTTCCAAGTACTGCACATCCTGACTTTACCTTTGTAGTATGAATGGTGAGCAGGCAAAGAAACCAACCTCAGTGTGCAAATGTACACACATCTAGAGAAGATAGTTTGCTTTCAAGGAAGCCCATTTTCAGGCTTCCTGGTATTCTTTTAAAAATAAAATAGAGAGAGAAGTGGAAAGGAGATATGTACTGATCTAATTTGATAAAATCAACACTGAAATTGATGAAAGAAAATCTTACCCCCCAAAGATAAAAATTGCCCTGTTTTGTGTTCTTAAAAAAAAAAAAAATCTAGCAAGGGAGGTACTCATACTAAAAGGACACATGTGCATTCACATGAACATACATTAAAAGTTTAAATGAACATCGTAAATTTTTAGATTATAAAACACATTAGTATAGTAAACTTCTTGGGGAGGAATTTTCAGCAACTTAAAAGCACAAGACGATTTTAAATGCCAACCAGAGCAGATAATAAAATTAAAATGCCACAGAAGAGGGAAAACATCCTACTTATAAACTTTTTCAAAATTCAATTAAACTCCTTTGAAGTGAAAACTATTCACATCTTAATAAAAACCAGAAAACAGCAGACGGATTGGGTAACACAGCAAATACCTTAGCAATAATTTGGGGTTTCAGTTTCAATGCAGTATCTAAAGTAGAGCAGGAGTAGCTAAGGAGTTATAGAACAGAGCGCCAGTTCTTATAATATTCACAATGTGACCTCAAAGAAAATATAACAACGTGTGGGGTAAATGGAAAGAACACTGAACAGGTGGTCGAAAGGCCTGGAGTCTAGTTCTAGATCTGTAGTCAACCAGCTGCTTTGACTTCCTCTCTCTGGATGTCAGTTTCCACAAATGCATAATGTACATGGGTATGGGAGGAGAGGGCAGATGCCATGAGGTCTGTGGTCACTTCCAGCTTTAAAAACCTCTCTAAGACTGAGTGGGAGTTACACCCATCTAATTGTGAAAAAGATTTCATGATGAATCAGGCTCAAAGGAGTGTGAAGAATTCAGGTGTGATCAATAGGCACAAAGTAAAAGCTGGAAACAGGATTAATCTGCAAATCCTCTCTCTTGGTCCTGTGCTCAATCT
Source organism: Gymnobelideus leadbeateri (assembly GCA_011680675.1). Taxonomy (NCBI): domain Eukaryota; kingdom Metazoa; phylum Chordata; class Mammalia; order Diprotodontia; family Petauridae; genus Gymnobelideus; species Gymnobelideus leadbeateri. Next base: position 262,565 of record WOXC01012254.1, read on the forward strand.
AGGAGATCAGGTTGACTCTCTTAACCTGTATGAAAGTTCATTTGGATGGGAAGGGGGTGGTGGGAGGGTTACTTTTCAAACTGATTTAACCCAAGTTGAATATATGTCAATGGTAGAACCTGGAATACAATCCTGGGGTTCTAAATTCCAATCTCCACTTAATCACATTACTATCCTTTCACGAAAGACAAAGAATAAATCCTTTACAAGGGCAGTATTTCAAAACAACTGAATCAATTAATTTAAAATTAAGGGACAAAAAACCTGAATGAATCACTTTTTAACCCCTAAAGAAGTCATCACAATCATGACAATGAAAACATGAAATCCTATTCCTGTCTCCTCTTCCAGTAATTATTTTACTTAAGTTTAATTGAAAAGCTAGAAAGAACCTTAGAGTTGATCTAGCATAACCCCTTTCCTTTACAGTTGAGGAATCTTTGGAGAAGAGCCCTATTCAATGTCAGAGTCAGTGCCAAAGACAGTTATCTGAAAACAGAAAGACAACATTGAAACAAACAATTATAGTAAAATCAGTAAATACAGTAAGTTAATTTATACAGAAACATGACACCAATTCAACATATATCAATAGTAACAATAATATACACACAGAGAATGCTTTATAGGTTACAAACTACTTTATATACAAGATAACATTTGATCCTCATAGCAGGCCTGGGAGAAAGATCACTGTGATTTTTCCAATAGTATTCATGAGAAAGTTGAGACTCACTGAGGATAAGACAACTTGCCCAAGATCACACACAGTTGTAAGTGACAAGGCTGAGACCTGAACCCAGGACAGTCATCAGACTCCAAAGCCAGTATTATGTCCATTACAACATGACTATCCAAGTTCAGCTTTCTCAGTTCTCAAATCTAGGCTTTAATATGCCATGGGCTGAGAATTCTATAAAGTCTGCTGATAGGAATCTTGAACTTAGCTCTGAGGACAAGCAGGTATTAGAAAGGTTACAACAGACAAAAAACAGGATGTCCCAGGAAAGACAAAAAGGCAGATGACCTAGCAATCACTATGTGGTAACAGAAGACTTAGACAACATAAATACAGGAGGTCTAGAAATATTCCCCAATTAATTTCAATCTCTCTCCCTCAACAAATCTCGTTGACATAAGCCACCTGAAAGAAAGCAAACTGAATGCATCCTCCTCCTCTGTACCTCTGGTGGATATGCCAACAACAACAACAACAACAACAACAACAACAACAAAAAACAAAACCCAACAATAAAATAACCAAAGCAAGGGTATCACCAAATAAAAAAAAAAAAAGAGGAACAGTGTTAACTGACAATTCAGATTTATTATTACTAAGCCCTAAAATTGCTCAAAGCTGTCCTCTACTCAGCAAGCTGATTAATTCATTAATGGCACAGATCTGACCATGGTACCCTTCCTGTTCAATAAACTCCAGTGTTTCCCTATTGCCTCCAGTATCAAATATAAAATCCTTTTGTCATTCAAAGCCCTTCACAAGCTGGCTCCCTCCTACCCTATACATTTTACACTCCCATGATCTAGCTCCACACTCTGGGCATCCTCATGCTTGAAATTCCCTCCCTCCTCATCTCCTCCTCCTAGCTTCTGGGGCTTCCTCCAAGTCTCAGGTAAAATTTCAGCTATAAGAAGTCTTTTCCGATCCCTTTAATGTCAGTGTCTTCGCTCTATTGTTTAGGCCCAATTTATCTTATATGTAACTTGTCTGTACACTGTTATTTCCACATTGTTTCTCCCATTAGACTTTGAGTTTAAAGCAGGGATTGTTCTTTCCCCCCTTTCTTTGTATCCTTAGCACTTAGCAATGTGCTAGACACATCATATGCACTTAAATGCTCACTGACTGGCTGGCCAGAAATCATGATGAGGAGATAGCCTAAAAGTGAACTGTAGTGCACAAAAAGAAATGGAACTCCAACTTTAGGGCCCCAAGTCACTTTACAATGCTGAGAAAATACAAACTTTGGAAATAAACTCATGACCACTAACATATCCAAGTACAAAAAGTAAAAAACGAGAGAAAAAGGGATTAACTAATAAGGAAAATTTTCCTATTATACAATTAGAATATGTGAGATGTACAGAATATACATACAACAAAGCCCAGATTACTGCAGAGTTGGCCTCCTAAATGTGATCAACTGACTCACCTATACGTAAAAAAAACCCCAAATTAATAAAAAAAAATCTTAATTGTCTGGACTCTATCAAATGGACAGATAACCCAAAGAGTATCTTGCAATACTTTTATCTTGGTCAGATATAAAAACTGATAAGGAGCTGAGCCCAAAAAACGAACAGCATTGCTAGTGAGAACCAATGATTTTAAACATGTCTCTGAAGCTAAAGACACATTTTTTGACACTAAAAAGACGGGAATTGGGGGCGGCTAGGTGGCACAGTGAATAGAGCACCAGCCCTGGAGTCAGGAGGACCTGAGTTCAAATCTGGCCTCAGACACTTTACACGTTCTAGCTGTGTGACCTTGGGCAAGTCACTTAACCCCGATTGCCCTGCCTTCCCCCTGCATAAAGAAAAAAAAAGCTGGAATTGAAGAATATGTTGAAGGACCAAGATGTGGCAACTGATGTAGGGCATTTCTGTTTCATCCATAAGGCAAAGAAAGTAAGAGCTTATTTCAAAGAAAAAGTATAATAAACTTTGCACAAACTGACTTGCCTGGTTCTTACAGTGTTTAATACCAAGATTCTCTTAGTGATGTTTTATGACTGAAATGGGGAAATAATCTCCAAAGAACTGAAGTTGAGAGAGGAGCATGGTGGGTGTGAGCAGTCTGAAATACACTACAACTGGGGAATTATGCAGAAGAGTTGATGAAAAGGATGTCTTTAGAGAAATGTATGACTGAAAAAGACAGGGGCTAGAACAAGGGATAACACAGTTTGCATGATACACTGTTCTCCATATAAAGTCATGGGAACACAAGGAAAGCATCCAGTACACTAAACAGACCCCTTAAAAGCAAATTTACAGGAAAATATGGATACAAGGAGTATACGAGATGAGCAGACAGGAGGACAGAGAAGGAACACCGCACACAGAATCTCAGAGAAACCTAAGAACGTATGTACAGTGCAGATGTGTGCAGAGTCACAAGCCCTGAGGATCCTGATCCTCATTCTTGACTCTATTTCTCCCACTTACTTTTTAAGTCAATAAAAAGGGCTGATAATGGTAATTCCTTACATTTTCATAATGCTCACGTGAATGAAATGGTTAAGACAGATATTACTGTTCCTATACACAGACAAAACAAACAAACCCAAGCATCAGAGGGGTCAAGAAGTCTACCTGAGGTCACAAGCTAGGATTGAAGACTTAGTCTTCCAACTAAATTCCAAGGGTCTTTCCACTACTGTTAAGCTACCTCTCCGACCCTTAGCATCCTGTTATCTTTTATTTTCGTGAAACTAGCTGGTACTGAGAAGATTTTGAACCAATGATAAACAAGGAAAAGAGGCTGATCCCTACACATGAAGGACACATGGACACATGTGCCATTCACAATACTTCATTTCAGGGTTTGCACAGTACTTCACATACATCATCTCCGCATATAACCTTCTGAGTTAAGTATTATAGATGGTATTATTCCAGATTTACAAATGAGCAAACAGACTCAGTGAGGTCAAATGATTTGGCCACGGTCATGTTATTTCTTTTAAACATCTCCAGCAGACAAGCCTGATAAACACTGCATAAAGTAGATCAAAGCATGGAGGTTCAAAACAAAATATTTCCATCTATGAAAATACCCCCAAATGGGGGGAACCCTATAATCACCAAATAACATGTAATGTTATATCTTTTTGCCATCAGATGTCAGTTCAAAATGAGGTCACAACTGAGGCAGCTAAGGTGGTGCAATGGTGGTGCACCAGTCCTAGAGCAGGAAGACCTCAGTTCAAATCTGGCCTCAGACACTTACTGGATGTGTGACCCTGGGTAAGTCCTCTAACCCTAACTGCCTCCCCCCAAAATGATCATAATTCTAGACATTTTCTGCTCCTATTGCTTGGCTTTAGTATATAATATAGCTGAAACAACAACCACCACAACACTGGATTTGACATTAGAGGACCTGGGCTCTCGTCCTGACTTTTGTCACTCACTGCTTGTGAGAACTTGAACAAACCCCTTAAATCTCTCTGGACTTTATCCAGTCTACAAAAATAAAACAGGATCACGTGACATCTACAACTAAGTCTACATCCAATTAATTTATGACCCATAACTCAACATCACATATAAATACATTCTGTCCTCTCCCTTTGGGGTTTTGAGATGTTGGATGCCGAAATTCATCTTCTTACCTAAACGTGAAAACAATTTCAGAGAGGTCCAAGGCCCAAAGGTATGCTCAAAAAGTCTGTTCTTTTATTTAGCAATGGCTTTCAGTAAACATTTGTTACTCACACCCCTGTGATTGTGACTTGGTGAGAGACAAATGTCCGATGAATTTCTGCCCCTAAAGGATCTATAGTAGAAGAATTAGATACACATGATATTACAGACTCATTAGAATCGCTGAATCAAATGGTCTAAAGAAGGTCATTATCGATTGTGGTGACTGAGAATAGCTTCAGAGAAGAGGTGGCATTTGAGTTAGGGTTTAAATGGTGGGCACTTCAGCAAACAGCAAAGGGGTAAAGAAAGGCATTCCAGACATAGTAGTTCGTAGAAGCAAGGATATGGTGGCAGGTTAGTAATGCAAGTTCATCTTTAGGGAACAAAGAATAATCTAATCTGGTTAGAGTATAGCTTATATGAGGGAGAAGATATGAGCTAATGCTGAAAGGACCAATAAGAGTCAGATTCTCGAGGGCTCTCAATGTTTGGAAAAGGAATTAAAACAGTATCAGGGGTGTGATAGGGAGTCACTAAAAATTTCAAATGATGTGACTAGAACTATGGGTAAAAAAAGGTTATTTGACAGTGAGTATATACTGGAGCAGTGAGAGAATCACTGGTTTTGATGAAGTTATTGCAAAAGTTCAGGTGGATGGTAATGACTGTTCTCTGGCAGTCCCATTGGGAATAGAGAGGAAGGGATGAAGAAAAATGTGAAGTCATTGAATTTGATCAGTGATTGGACATACAGGGGAGATGAGGAAGAGAGAAGTTAAAGCTACCCCCCTCCCGAGGTTACAGACAAGGGATAGACAGTGAACTGTGATGCCAGAAGAACTATTTAAGTTAGAAGAAGGTCTATAGGTTGTTAGGGACAAAAATAATGTGCTTGATTTTAGATATGGTGAGTCTGACTTGCCAGTGGACTATTCAAATAGTAATGCACTATCTGTAGTAACTCTAAAGAGAGGTTAGAGCTACAGACACAGATGTAAAATTCTTCTGCATAGTGACAGGAAGTGATGGCCATGGGGGCAGAGTGGGAAGCTAAGAAAAACCATGTGAATATGGACCTATAAGATATGAATGCAGCAAAGAAGAGAAGGAAAGACAGGACAAGAACAAGTGTCCAGCAGGAGTGTCAAAAGCAACAAAGAGCTGAATCGCATCGTAAGAATTTACAGTAACCACTACCCTTCTCTAGGAGCCTTTTTTTCCCCTTTGGGTAAGTGGCAGGGGTGGGGGGACAGTGCGAACATGTGATATTACTGACATAATGAGCCACAAATTTTGGAAACTCCCTCACCAAAGCACAAGTGAAGTTCCCTATTGTCCTGCAATGTATATAACCTTGCAGGGGGTTGGGAGAATGTAGAGGTTAAATAATTGTTCCTAGTCACATAGCTAGTATGCATTAGAGGCAGGAACTATGTGTGTGACTCCAATACTGGCCCTATATCCATAGGCTTGCTCTTTGATTTATATTTAAGAATAGGAAACAGTCTCTGAATTTTTTTTTAAAAAAGTCTTTGCATAAGAAGAAACTGACCAAAAGTAATCATTTTATTCTTTAAAGCTGTCCTATGAATTAATGTCTGACGCACCAAAGATATGACTTTATACACGATAGATGTACACATATGAAAATAATGACTGTATAATCATGCAATTTGGGGTAGAAAAACATATATGGTAATGTAGCAAGCTATAAAACACTGAAAGGGAAAAATCCTTAAGTCAAATAACATTGATAATTCATTTATTTACTATTTAGTGAATATAAACACAATAAAAATACTTATTCCTATGACAGCATAAACAGCATAAAATTACCAAAATTCCATATATATATGTCTATAGATAGATTGCTGGACAGATAGAGGGTAACAGAATTCATTATTGAAAAGAACCTTAGAGACCACTGACTCCAACCCTCTAAACTCATAAATGGAAGAATACATTGTTAGTCTGTTGACTATGTATGACTATGTTGACTAGCATGTACTGAGCACCGTATAATACCAAAATATTTCCGGGTTTCTCTGATACATAGTTTTACAAATTTAAAAAAGTCAAGGGTTAAGCCTAGTCCTTAAAACAATAATAAAAAGGCTGCTTGATTTGTAATAGTGAAAAAATGGAAACAAATATTCATGTTCCAACAACTGAGGACTGACTGATTACACTCTATGTCAATGTAATTCAATATGACTGATCCCAAAAATAACAAATAGAAAGGACACCAAGAAAGAAAGGTGGAAAGATTTATATGAAGATCACTTCACAAAATGAATAAAATAGAACTAAAGTGACTACTTAAAAACTGCAGAAACAAAGCTTTTTAATTATACTGATAGAAAATAAATTATAATTTTACAATTTATATCTTAAGCAAAAAGTAAATCGTTCAGATGTTATGGTTACATGGAGGATATTATTTCTTACTTTGCTTGTTTTCATTTGTAAAAAATGTTATAATTTATAATTTAAAAAACATAGAGAAGTTGCTGATTTGCCCATAAAACTGTTGAACATAATTTAGAACACAATCCCAAAGAGTTAACTTTGTGTTTCGATTTTAACTCTAAATTTCCTGACATCAGACCATTAGCATTATGTGAATGCAGAATTATGCTATTTAATTTCCTCCTTAAAGATCATAAAACAAACCAAGAGAGAAAACAAATAAATCTGCCATTTACTTATTATGGAGTTCAAACCAGGTTAATGGCCCTATTAGAGTGTAACTGAGTTCAGCTTACTTATTAATATACGCTGACAGCACATTCTGTAACTATGGCTGCGAATGAAGGAAGATGCTAGGAGTGGCTATTAGCAGCAGTCCTTATAATATGGATCTCTATCTAGAAGAGTAGGTTAACATTAAGAGAGAGTGAAATTTTCATCTATGTTGGGGGGACAGGGAGATTGGAAACCTCCAAGTATCTTATTTTTTATAGCCCCCGAAACCCACACAAAATCCACTGCTACCAATGGAAACACTGCAGAAGAGGCATCAATCTTTAAAAAAAACCCCACACATTTGAATAATTTCATTATTTTACAGTTGATCAATAGTGTTGGTCTTTGACCCAGAAGGAGCTTAACCAATTCTTGTACAGGATGACCAAATCCTGACTCTTTGACTTGGTCTCACCACATTCTAATCATTTCCTATGGACAAAGCATCTAGTAAGATACAGTGCAAAGAGTTCTGGAATCTGAGTCAAATGACATGGGTTTGAAATCACAGCTCAGCCCCTTGGGCAGAAGTTATGTTATATCTCTCATTTGTCTGGATTCCAGTTTATCTTTAAAATGCTAAGGGGAAGAAGGAGCAGAAGTAAATGACTCCTGTGGTCCCCCTTCTACCTCCAAATCTGTGACCCTTGTGAATTTACCAAGCCATCAGTCAAATATCCTAACTATAGCAACTGCTGTGTCAGTGTGTGCTCCCCCCCCCCACCCCACCGCCTGCTTTCTGCAGAGATGTAACCATAATGGGGATGTGTCAGCTTCCCCTAGCCATTTCCTTTACTTCCCATTACTTCTATTTTCACATGTGCCAGAGTAACCATTGCAGGTGCCCTATAAATACACAATCCTGCACGCCATCCTACCCACGTGCTGAATGATCACAACGTATCTATTACCAGTATTCAACTGGGTGTACATGATGCTCTGAAGGACAGAGGGATAGAGCCCTCTATGCTTAGGCCCACATTATAAAAGTCTAATTTTCTTTCCTTGACCTTCTGGTCAATCAGCATACATGAAGGATGGTAAGGACTGAACATTGTTCATAATAATACAGAGGCAACTTGGTGCAGTGGATAAAGGCTTCTTCAAGTCAGGAAGACCTAGGGGTTCAAGTCCAACCTTGGACAGATCCCAGAAAACTCTCTTAAGAATATCAATTGGCAGATAATAGACTGATTGACAATGATGGAAGGAAGATCCTCACCAGGAGTTCCTTGTACAGATGAAATAACAGATCTGTACTTCCCTTGGCTCTCCTACTTCTTAAAAATAATTTTAACATTTACAGAATAGTATAGGTTAGAGCACTTTATTGAGTGAAATAAGGATGAAATGCTTGAGCTATTGATTTTAATTAACATTGTCAGTGACCCCTACTCTCTTTGCTTAACAACACTGTAGCAAATAGCTGTAAGGCTAGATAGATAATAACAAAAACCATTCACATTTATATAAGACTTTATGGTTTATGTCTCAAAGCCTTTATCAGTCAGTGATAGGAAAATCAGGCCTATTAGACCAGTCACTTGGCCAAGTTATGATGTTACAAGTAAATCTCATGATAAGACTTACATATGCCTCTAAGTCACATACACTTTCCTTATGACAACAGTGGGAGGGAGAAATGTACCAGCCCCACTTTACAGATGAGGAAACAGAGGCTCAGAGGATACATAAAACAACTAGCAAGAATTTAAGTCAGACTTTGAGCCCAAGCCCTTCCTACCTTTAAGTCAAAAGCCTCTTCTATTACACCACCCAGCCTCTCCAATAGGGGACTGTCATAAGACTAATGAAAGTTGCCAAGAGTGGGCCAGGGCCAAAAGCACAATTTCCTTCTTTGTTTCTGCTCCACTCTCCCTCCTCCTTTCTTTCTGCCCCTTGCCTTAGAATTAAATATTAGGGGAAAAGAGTGGGCCTTATGGGGAAAAAATCAAGAAATCTGAATAAATGCTAAGACTAGTGGAAGAACAAAACATCTGATGTAAAAAGGGGAGAGAGGGAAAGAAAGAGGGTGAGGGACAGGGAAAGGGGAAGGGGAAGGAGGAAGGGAGGGATGGGAAGGGAGAGAGGGAGAGGAAGAGAGAGAGAGAGAGAGAGAGAGAGAGAGAGAGAGAGAGAGAGAGAGAGAGAGAGAGAGAAAGAGAGAGAGGAAGGGAGAATGGGAGAGGGAGAGAGATGGAAGAGAAGACAGACAGGCTGCCTCTGACCTCAGACACCCTAAGCGGCTTCAGCCATTATACTATGAGAGGAGAAAGGAGAAAAGGACACCATGACTCCAATATCAAGACTGCATGTCTGGAGCTATGTGTAGTGTTGTATCTGATGTACTATGGAGATGGAACCTAGTGAATTGTATACTGTCACTTTCTGCCTCTTCTCTCCCCTCCAGTTCTCTCTCTAGGGAAAGATGAATCTCTTTTATCAATTATTGTTCATCAAAAATCTTTTTACTGTCTGTTTTGCCATTTGCTTTAAAAGAAACCATTTTTCTAAGGCCAAATGGTTGTTATTACTATTCAAATTTGTGTATATGTTTGTCCTTGGAGGTAAAACTGTCACAAGAAGGTTGGGATTGATGTACTCAGGAAGAGAGAAGGTTTTCATAACTTCTGGTAACATCCTAAGCATTGGGACTTAGAGCTAGGCAGAAAAGAGATTTTATTGCTTCATATTTTATAAGTTTCCAAAATCAAAGAAAGACCAAAAGAAACCTAGACACAACTGAGCCTTTCCCTCTGGGGGAAGGAATCAAGTGATAACTTTTCTGTGGTCAATTGCTTCAGGCACCTTCTGTCCTTGGTCGTTCCTATATAAACTTAAAGAAACCCCTTAGCCTCAGCTGGGTGGAGCAGACAGAGCAGAGAAAGTCACTCCAACCAGGAGATTTGGGAACACAGGGTGTTGCTCATATGAGGGTGGGGGTAGACAAGAGAGAGTAACTAGCAGTCCTGCTCAACAACCTTTCCTTCTCTACTCTACATACTTGCTGAAACAAATACAGCCACTGTTAGAAAGTGTTAGACATGTATTCAATGTTTTGCTACCAAAATTGATTTGTGATGATATAAACATTTGAATATGCTGATGACATTCTAAGAACTCTTAATAATTTATAACAAATTACTCAGAGTAGATACAAATACCTGGCAAATTTATCCTCAGTGCCTAAGTGATTCTGGTAATAAGTCAAGTGCTTACAAAAGGCCCATTAACTCTTTTAATTCATAATAAGGCCATAAATAACCTGACGCAGGAAAATAGTTAATGTAGCTCAAGTTGTGATTCAAGATTGGAAAATGCAGGTCTCCTAAAAGTATGTTGTATAGCGAGCAAAAAGAGTAGTATAGTTAAAGGTTAGGAAGACTCACCTCTGATGCTGAGAACTGGGGAACAGAACAATGGAAAAGGCATTGATTTGGAATCAGGATCTGAGTTCAAATTATGACTCTATGTGACTTGGGGCAACACACAACCCTTGAGGGTGGGCCTCAATTTCTGTACCTGCAAGGAGACTGAGCTTAGATGGACTCTGGGGGTCCATTTCTGCTCTAGCTTTATGGTCCTTTTTTTTGGTTGTTTTTTTTTTCCCCTTTTTGGAGGATAATTGGGGTTAAGTGACTTGCCCAGGGTCACATGGCTAGTTTTTGTGTTAAGTGTCTGAGGCCAGATTTGAACTCAGGTCCTCCTGACTCCAGGCCCGGTGCTCTATTTATTGCGCCTCCTAGCCACCCTACTATGGTCCTTTTTACTTGCTATGTGACCACAGAAAAAGTCACTTGACCTCTCTGAGGCTCAGATCAGTACCCTCACCTAATACACAGGGGTAAAAACACCTTTAAACATCCTTCTTACAGGATTGTTGTAAGGCCCAAAGGAGATAAATTACATAAAGCATTTAGCAAACTTTAAAGTGCTAAATAAATGTCAATTGTGACAATGCAAAGTCTATTTTGTTGATGATTAATATTAAAAGAGCTACAGAATTCACAAGCAACTTTGGGAAAGAACTCTTACAACTGACTTTTGAAGGCTTACTGGAATTCTACAAAGCTTGGGACATCAGCAGGCATTTTGCCACTGGCTACTGAGACCTTCTGCAAATTGGGTTAACATTAATTAACAAAGAAATAGAATACCCAAATCAAAGATACAGGACGATGATTTCAGCTAAATCCCTTTGGCACAGGTCTTCTGGAATTGTACAATTGAATAAATACAACATGTATTTGCATGTGGCAATGCAGGGCATCCCACACCCACCAGCTTCCCGGAGTCAGTCTGACTGCCTGGGAGACAATTGTACCATAGGGAGTGGGCTGAGAACACAACATGCAGAAATAACAAAGCTGCCTGGGCCTGACTTAATGCTAAAGGCACCTCAGCTTGTCTGCAGATTCAAAGGTAATGTTATAACCACATGCCTACATGCACAGAAGCAACTGTATCCTCCCCCAACCAAGATGCATCTCCATGGCTTGTATTCCTATGAAACCATTTCTTCCTGTGGGGGTGGGGGGGGGGGGGATGATGGCCTAAGTAGCCATTAGGACTGCAAAGTCATAAAAGCTTACCATCAAGAAGACTTTAGTTCATATTTAACACCATTTTGGAGTAGGCAAAAATATGAGCCCTTAATAGTCAAACTGTAAGATGGAAAAGATTCAATTCATAAACAGTTGAGGATAGGGACAGTACTGTGGCTTCCTCCCAAGTTCTCTGTAATAAGTAGTTTATGGGATATTCATGTGAAGGGTGGGGGAAAGGAAACAAACAAACAAGCAAAATATAAATAATTCTGTAATTGTAATTGTACATCAACAGAGCTTTTATAAACAAAATGCTTAGTATAAACTTGCTTGGGATACAAAATGATCTAAGTGCTCCACCCTTCAACAAGAAAGTAATAGATAAGAATAAGAGCTCTTTGGAAATTCTTATGTACCCATTCTCTATTTTTCCGATTCCCATATTTTATTATTTCAAAATAGGTCAGGAACAAAAAATCTAGATAACTAGAACTACTTGTTCAAAATTCACAATGACCATTATTATTTTTTTCTTTACCCCCTTTCAAAGGATTTACACACAAAAATGCAGTCTTGTTGAAACAGATTTCCTCTGCCATTATCTCAAACTTAAATCAAGGCTGTAGTAATGCAATGCAAGGCTTGATACCAAAAGAAAGAACCTAAGTTTAAGCAAAACCAAACAAAACTTTTGAAAATATTAAGTTATTCCCTTACATCGTTTGTTGGTGTCTCTATCATGCTAACTTCACAGTTCCAGTTGTTCTCCTGCTCATATGGCCCATGAAGACAATGTCTTTGCGCACACACACACACACACACACACACACACACACACACGGCAGTTTTTTCTAGGCAACAGCATCAAAAAGAATAAGTTAGTAAGATGCAAACAGTGCCAGGGCTTGGAAATAATGATTAAAGCTTCAAACCAAGGGCAATCCATGGTTCCAGAGACATTGATTTCTTATTCCTTTTCTGACAAATGCCTTCAGATAACAACATAAAGGATATATACATAAAATATGCATGATGAAATATATACATATAAAGTAGTTTCAAGGTATTTCTATCAATACTACTTTTTTTTTTTTTTTGCTTTTTCAAGGGGGGAAGGTAGGGCAATTGTGACTTGCCCAAGGTCACATGGCTAGTTTTGTGTTAAGTGTCTGAGGCCGGATTTGAACTCAGGTCCTCCTGACTCTAGGGCTGACGCTCTATTCACTGTGCCACCTAACTGCCCCTATCAGTACTACTTTTAATAGATTTCATGTAAATAGCAATTTTTCAAAACTAATTTATAAGGGTGACATATCTGATGTTTGCCCATGCTATAGAGAAAAGAACTCTAGTCTTGGACACAGGAGACCTGGGCTCAAATCCCAGTTTTCAAACATTTTTTAATGCAAGTCCCTTAACCCCTCTGAATATCAGTTTCCTTAACTTGTGAAACAGGAAGAATATCACTTTTACCACCTAGCACTTAGGCCTGGGCAAGATAAAGGCTTTGTGAATTTTTAAGCTCTGGAGAAACTCGAGTCACTATTATATTAGATCCCACTGCTGTTTCTGCTCTCTTCTCCAGTTCATTCTGAAGACCATTAACATGTTAGGACTGGATTGTATGATACGCATAGTACAAAAGAAGCTTTCCCTCACTATTCTCTGGCACTTTATCCTTTCACGTCATAACAGGAAGTAAAAGCCTAAGTGGAGATTCAGGAGCCATCTACTCCAACCCATGTAGGAAAAAAAAAACAAACAAAAGTTCTTTCCTTTAATACACCAACAAGTGATCCCCTAGTCTCTGTTTGAAGACCTCCACGGAGGTATACCCACTACCTCCCAAAGAAGCCTATTCCACTTTTGGATGTCTCTAGCAGTCAGCAAGTCATTTCAACCCCATACACGCCCCCATCCCCAAGCCAGAATTTACCTCTTTTCACTTCCATCTACTCTTCTGAGCTGGGGACCAAAGGAAAAAAGCATGATGTCCCCTCCACATGAAAACCTTTAAAACACTTTCTATATCAATGCTTTAACATATAGTTTGACACACAGGCTCTCATTTAAAAAGAATAATAATCTGATATTCTATTTTCCTAAGCCAGTCTTCCTCTCCCTCCTGCATATATTTTAAAATAAATACAGTTCTGCATCACTAAGTCTTTCACACAGACAAGGTAGTATTATTAGTTATATAAATGTGGCATTTGGAGAGGGGCACAGAGGGGAAAAAGGTCATAAGGAGAGGAAATTACAACTACAGAAAAGCAAACATTTCCAAAATGCAAGCAGATCAAAGTATACACATGTGATGAAGAAAAGAAAAATAAGCTGATAGTAGAGAGTGAAATTGATAAAAAGAATGTTAAAAGTGTAGAAAGAGAATAAACATTTATGTGGCATCTACTGTATGGGACAGACACCGTATGAAGCACTTTACAAACATTACCCATATAATATTATTATCCCCACTTTACTGCTGAGGAACCTGAAGCAAATAGGTTAAGTGACTTGCTTAGGGTCACCCAGTTAGTCAATATCTAAGGTTGAATTTGAACTCATAGCTTCCTGACTACAGCCCAGCACTTCTGTCTACTGCATCATCCAGTTCCCGTAAATAAGAAACACACTTGCTTTTCTTTAAAAAATATAGACTGAGAGAAAGAACAATCTTCTGTGAGAGCCCCTTTAATTCTTCCAAAAATAAGAAGCCTGGTAATCTGGTCACGTTCATTGCTTAACAAAGAAAATATACATGAGAACGTTTTCCCGTCACAGTTGGTTTTGACTGTGACATGCTTCACAAAAACTTCGTGCCTTTTAACTTAGGGCACTAATTTAATAGGAAAATCAGGATTTCAGCTTTAACCCCCAGAGGGACCTGCACAGTGGCTTTTCTCTTCCATCTTTGCCAATTCTTCAAAATCAGCAGAGTAAAAACTCCCTGAAGTCCACTCCTCCTTCCCCAAGAGCCAACTTAGTCAAGATGTTGCTAATAAACTCCATCGTCTGGGGAAAAGAGACTTTCACAGTCTTAGTTTCTAGGCTATCACAGACATCCATGTAAGGGGGTATCTTCAGTTTATCCACCTTCTCTTATTCTCCTCCCTCCTCTAATCTCTCCATTTTAGCAACAAATACAATAGAAGCCTCAAAGCATTTCCTCTTCCCTATACCTGAAGGTTGGCTTTTTCTCTGATTCTTATTTGGTAGTGCCACTTAGGAGCAGGGCAAACTTCACCTTGGGAATAGACAAAAGAAAAAACTGACTGGGAATTAAGAGACTCGGGTTTTCCTTCCGGCCTTGTAACTCATTAGTTGCCTGAATCATGCTAACCCCCTCCCCACCCATTCAGTAAACTCCAGTGGCTCCCTACTGCCTCCAGAATCAAACATAAAATCTTGTTTGGCTTTTAACCAGACCCCCCCCTACCTTTCTAGTCTTCTTGTATCTTAGTTCCCTCCATGTACTCTTCAATCCAGTGACAGAAGCTTCCTTGCCGTTTCTCACACAAGACCCTCCCATCTCTAAGCTCCTGACATTTTCACTGGCTACCCTCAAGCCCAGAATGCTCTCCCTCCTCCTCTCTGCCTCCTGGTTTCCTTCAAGTCTCAGCTAAATCCTACCTCCTGCAGGAAGACTTTCCCAATACTCACTTAATGCTAATGCCTTTCCTCTTTGCTTACCTGATTTATCTCTATGGATATCTTGTTTTGTACAAAGTTGTATTTCTGATTAGACCACGGGCACCTTGAGATCAGTAACCAGTTTTGCCTTTCTATCTCTAGCAGATACAAAGCACATTGCCTGGTATGCAGTAGACGCTTAATAAATGCTTGCTTGCTGACTTTACTGATAACCTGACATGTGATTGCTTGGGATATACACCCCCAGAAAATTCTTAGCGCTTTTAAGTAGCCATTTGTTAATTGCACAATTTGTATTTTACATAGGTTCCATATATAATTGATCAAAACATATTTTTTAAAACTCCCACGACTTCTATACTTACCTGATTTGAGATAAAATCGCTGCTATTTAATATCAAAATCAGATTTCCACACATTTAAAATGCTGGGTGTCACCTAAAGACTTACACATTCAACTGGTTCAGAAAATGGCCATTTCAGGGAAAAGAGTCCTTGAACCGCGAATTGCCTGTGCTCATACCAGCAGTGAGTGATGAAAACCATACGCAGTACAAGCCCATTTAACAGAAGGGTTAGGGAGCTCTAGGAAGCCTTTGCCTGACACAATGTAGCAAAACCTGAGTTCAGCTGCCATTAGGGGGCTAAACAGCATTATACTAAAAGGAAACTTTAAATAAGATGAAGTTTGGGCAAAGGGAACAAAAGTAGTAACTTAGTAAATGCAACAAATGAATAAGGACTGAGCATGGTGAAGGGGGAAGGTAGCAAAGTGCCTGGGACTAAAACTAGAACCCTGTTTGTGTACTTAAGTCTGGAGACTAGAGATGGTAAACACTTTTTTTTTAATAGCTAGAAATACTGAAAACAGGCAGTAACCTACAAGACAAGTATACAAATAGAAAACTCATAAAACTGATACTACTGCATCGACAGCTAGCCAAAGAACTGTTGTGTGAGGAAAACCAGGTTGACTCAAATCTAAAAATAATTCTAAAAAATGCTTCCGGTCTCTCCAATGGACAAGTGAGAACAAAGAAGAAAAGATTTTATTGGACCTATACAGCCTCTATTTTATCAGAATCACACAGTCTTCTTAAAAAAAAAAAGGAAGGAAGGAAGAAAATTGCCACAGTACAACACTCCTTAAACCAATCACAATGCAGAACTTTTACATAAGATGGGGGCTGAAGCCCGATCATCAGAAAAATGATTTGTTTTTAACCATCTGTTTAATACTAGCATTAAAGCAGAAAAAGAACTAGTTTTCACAAGGCAAAATGCTAGAGGGAATTAGAATGGACAGCTTAAAAATACTTTGAAAAAAGCATCCCTAGACATACAAAAATAATGCTGTAGTGACATAAAAACTTAAGAGACAAGGCAACGTCTGGTTGCTATAGACTAAAACAGGGTGTGGAAATTCCAGGGTACAATGACTCACTTATGTATCTTGGGCAAATTCATTTAGATTTTTCTGTTTCCTGGGCTTCTGTTTCCTGATGTGCAAAATAGTAACGAAGAAGGATTTTGACCTTAATTGATCTAAGACAGCTGGAGATCCTCTCAAGAAGTAAGAGCTAAAAGTATGGAAAGTTTAGGTGGAAGGAGGATTCCATTTTGAATGAAAAGTATGTGGGAGGGTACTGGATCCTACATATTAGATCTTTAAAGATACGGAGAATAACAAACTTTATGGTTAATGTCAATTCAACTCCACAAGAACTTTAAAGACCCTCTGTGTGTAAGACATTGTCTGAAACAGCAAAATAACATACTGCCTTTTGCAGCTCCCATTTTACTAGGGCAACAGCATACACACAGATTAGTAAATGCAAAGTATATACATAATAAATACAAAGCAATTTCCGGGGGGTTGGGGTGAGCCTGAAAAAAAAATAGGCGGAATCAGGGAAGGTCTTGTGCAGGGTCGGGACGACAACTCATTGTAGTTGTTCAATCATTTCAATTGTGTCCCAGTCTTTGTAACCCACTTGAGGTTCTCTTGGTAAAGATACTAGAGTAGTTTGCCATTCCTTCTCTAACTCATTTTACATATGAGGAAACTCAAGACAAACAGGGTTAAGTGACTTGTCCAGGGTTACACAACTAGTAAGTGTCTGAGGCCAGATCTGAACTCAAGAAATGGAGACTTCCTGACTCCAGGTCCAGTTCTCTATTTGCTTTGAAACTTTAGCTGAACCCAAAATAAAGTGAGGGATTCTACGAGGTAGAGGTAAAAAGGAAGTGCATTCTAGCAATGAGGGATAGCTTAGGGAAAGGCCATCATGGCGAGAGACAGAAACATCCATTGACCAGGAAGAGCATCTATGGTAGTTTAGGCTCAAATCAAATTGTGAAGGTTGGTTTGGTTTTGGTTTTTTTTTGGGGGGGAGCAGTAGATCGTATTTATCTTAGAGGGAACCAGGGAGAGATTCAAGATGGTAACACAGAGACATGACATGATCAGACCTGTTCTAGAGGCTAATTATATTGGCTACTGTGTAAGAAAAACTGAAGGGGAGACAAACCAGTACTGTCCAGGTGAGAGATGCTGTGAGGAGAGGGTACTCTATTAACTTTCAACACACAGTCTTTCAATTCTCAATATCAAAGGAAAGGATGCTTAAACGTATTTAAAACTTAGAGAGAAGGACCAAAACATAATGAATTTAACATGGGATCACGAACACTGTTCAACATACACACTTTATCCTCCGAATTCTGCCTTTTAGTCTCTAGTCTTATCATTCTTCTCTATCTTGAGAGCCAATATGCGAACAGTGAAAAAACTGCCATAGGAAATTAACACATACACTTGTCTCACTTACAAATACAAAAGGAAATATGCAAAATGGCTATGAACTCCTAGTCTACCTGATACCAAAAAAAGTTCACATTTTGTTATTTATTTATTTATAATCTTTTGCTTTTTGGAGAGCAATTGGGATCAAGTGACTTGGCCAAGGTCACACATCTAGTAAGTGTGTCAAGTGTCTGAGGCCAGATTTGTACTCAGGTCCTCTTGACTCCAGGGCCGGTGTTCTATTCACTTCACCACCTAGTGGCCCCAAAAGTTCAGATTTTGATGAAGAAAAAAATCCACTCAGTACTTTTCTTTCCGTTTCTTATAAAATGTCATGTTATACACAGTTGGATGTCCTAACAAATGAAGAAACATCACCTTCTCATTAAAACAACAAAATTCTAGCATCCCAAACTCCCTACCTCTTGAAAAGCCCACTTCTCTTGAATTCTGTGAAATAAAATAGATATATGGCTATACAGCGCCTAATTCACAAGGGAGACTCACACGTCTGGTTTCAGAAGTAGAAAGGAGAATTAAAGGATTATTTTCTAAAACACTAGAAGTGTCAAGGAGTATGAAGGTATGATTCTAGAATGGAAATGTCTAATAATTCACAAATGATATGATATATAAATGTGGTATAAAGAAACTACAAGAGGTTATGGGGCTGAAATCCACATGATTCTAGATGGCTCTGAGTTTCTGACTATATGGGAGCAGAGTAGGATAGGGAAAAGAATACTGGACTGGGAACCTGGAGATCTTGGTTAAATGTCCAAGTCTATTACTGCATACCTTTGTTACCTTGGGCAAGTCACTTAACCCTCTGAGACTTAGGATGGCCTTCATCTGTAAACCACAAGTGGGATGAGGGGACGCTTTTAAACTGCAAGACCTCGTAGGATTAGTGATTTAGTGCTTGAAAGGACCTCAGAGGCCATATATAATCCTCTCATTATACAGACAAGGAAACTGAGGCTAAGAGTATACTTATCCCAGGTCACACAGGAAATGAACATCAGAAGCAGAATCTGAATGCAGTTTTTTATGTCATATTGCTTTCCCTTCAGCTCTGAGAATCTAAATCTACTATGGTAATGTGATATTACTTGATTTATTCCAAGTTTAGGTTTTTTTCCCTTTTATCTCAAATTCAAACATAGGAAGAGAAAAGAAAACCTACCAAGGAAGGAAGGAAGAATTTTTCACTTACAGTAAGAAAAATATGCACTAAACCTGTTGAGGCTATTGGTTAGACAATATCTGACAAATATTAGGTGCTTAATAAATGCTCACTAACTTGAGGCATTTCTGTTTTACATTAAATTATACTGAATTTACAATTCACTTCAATGGTATTACAATTTACATTACACAGAGATAAATTTATCCCAGAACACAAATGCTTCTAGAACACTGATGATAAAAACGGTGGCATTATCAAATTTCATAAAATGATGGTACTGAACTATATGTGACAAGCAACTGTCCACAAAGAAAATAAATAAATACAAATAGGAATGTAAAATGGATTATGGATTCATAGCCTTCTACAGAAGGCTAAGATGATTAATGAACACGTCACAGGAGCTTTGTGTCATACTTTCTTTCGGCAAATATGGATAGAGAACCTAATTTCCCTTCCCAGATACTGAGATATAAAAACACAATTCAAAGCTAATATGTTGTACATAGCAGCATATGGAATCCTGAATTTCTAAAAATGGGTGCAATGACTTTAGCTCATGCTCATCTTAGATCATTAACATAAACAGAACTTCCAAGATCCATTTCCAGCCTCATGTACTCAGTGTTTTCAAACATGTTGATAAAGCCTGTATTTGTGCTTATAAATTACATTAAAGTACACAAATAGATTTAGATAATTAAATTTCTTAATTTCCTTGCATAATTTCTAGTCCACATGTGTAAATGAATACTTTATGAAACTAAGGGCTGGCTGCCACTGGAAACAAAACAGTGTAGTTCAATTGTTAAGAATAAGTAGTTATATTCTTTTTGGTACACTCATCTGTACTTGGACATGACCTTGGGTGGGGGGGGGGAGGCAAAGGGGGAAGAGAGAGAAAGAAGGGAAGGGGGGAGGGAGACAGCTTCTTTCTTTCTAGATCAGACATTTCTGAATAGCAGAAATTGTTTCTTCTATTTTTTTAGAAATCTCCCTATAGTTTCAAACCTATAAGATTCTCAGTAAATATTCCTGACATACTAAGGTGCTGTTCAGGAGATATGGGTTCAGGACTCTTAAGAGAGGCATTAGATTACTTATTTTAACTTTTTTTTTGTGTATTGGTTTCAGAAGAACCAAAGTCTATAATTTAACTTTACATACTTTTTCTTAGAAGCAAGAGGGCAGAGCTTTCTAGGCAAATAAGTTCCTGTTCAAGCTGTTCAACAACAAATAACTGTTTTCAAACCATTACTGTTTAGGATGCTTAAGTACTAGCTTACTACTAAATAGTACTTCTGTAATTCATAAAGTCTATGTGGACTAAATCACTAATATATTTTGATAGTTAGTATGCCCTAATGAAATCTTAATGTGAACAAATTCTTTAATTCTAACAGAAAATAAAACAGTATAAGTCACTTTCCTCATTTACAAAACAAAGAGTTTGGACTGAATCAAGGGCGAGGCCCCTTCCGGGGTTAATATTCTATGATGTTAACTATCTGTTTGTTTGGTCAAAGGAAAAAAAAATCTCAATACAATATTGAGACAATAGGATCTAATCATTCAGTAATTTATTTAGGACCTAATGTGGTATGGTTATATTTAATAAAAAGCTAGATAGTGAAATCAAACACTGCAATCGCCATGCTTGAGATCTAAACTCAGTATTATACGTGGAATCCATTCTTTAGCAAAGCACATTTCTGTAAGTTTTTTCTCCTCTGGAGAAAGTTTTAAATTTTTTAAATTAAAAAAAAACAGAATTCTATAGGTCAGAGAACTGAAGCAATCACATTTTAAAATCATGCATTTGTGTCCTATAAATACAAACAGAAGTGATATATGCCACAACAATAGCTTCCCCATGTCTATTTCCTGAAATGAGAGATAAATGGAAATAGTGACAAACCCTAAACTATAGTGACCCTAAGAGGGTATTACTAAATTACGGCATCTTACTACCACCATCTGAGAATAAGCACCAAGTATCAGTTCATGAAAATCCCTTAGATGAGAATTATTGCTCAATAAAGCATTCTGCCACGGTACCAGAACTAATACTTCCTAAAAGTAACTAAAAACCTCTGGTCTCCTCCCCCACTCCTCACTCCTTTTTCTGTAAAACTCTTGTGCTTTATATTAAAATGCCTTTAATCTTTCATTGCAAAGATGAATAGATGGCAGCTGGCATCAAACCTATCATTAACAGTGATATAAATTCTCCGTACCCTTTCAATTATTCTCAAGCATTCCTTATTTTAAAATGGATGCCTTACACTGGTGGTCCATGAAAGGGACAAAGGAGAAAGTTATCATATTCCTAAGCATTTCTTATGGTCAATATCTAGAAAAGAAATAAAATCTCATTTCCTCCTCTGATACCAAATGATTGCCCTATAATCATTTAGAAGAACAGTGTTATTCCTCATGATGATATTTTAAGGGTCAGCCACATTTCCATCCAAAGATTTTTATAAAAATATATTTTATTTGAATGATGGGTATGGAGAAACCTCTACTCTTGGTTTTCCTTAGAGTGACTCAAAGTAGATTTTGGTGTTTGTGTGTTCCCTATTGCGATCAGCATATGTTTTTAAAACTGTGCTCCATCTGGTGCTTTAATAGTAAAAGAAAAGATAGCAGACCCACTCCCACACTACTAAGAATATATTTCATAGCAATTCTCCCCAGGCCCTGCTAAAAAAGGACAATGGAGTAAAGGTCATGTGAAATTTGATTCCTCTGGCAAAAAATAATTTCTTACGTGTAAACTTACCAATTTGTTGTAGGAAAGAAAAAGCAATCACAAAATTTAAGAAGGTATGAAAAACAAAGTAAAATAATATTTTTTTCCTAGGGGGAGGAGGATACTACCAGATACAGATACTCAAAAGTAGGCTAAAGGAAGGCAGAACACAAATTTCAGAAATAAAATTACAAATTGCATGTAATATCTACATAATTATTTCTATATGATGTGTTTATTCTGAATTTATTTTTATAAAATGTTGTTTTCCTTTGCCCTCCAAACTTTCTGTAAAACATAAGACAGAAAAACAGCAAGTAACTACAGAGAGAATAAAAAATTATTGGTAGCTTTTTTCCATTAGTATCCATAAAACATTTCTATAAAAATCTGCTATCAATAAAACTATTGTAAGGTAGTATTACATACACACACACAGTAGATAGGGATTTTCACTGGGTAGTAACACTCACAAAGAGAAACTACCACACCTAGTCCCTGACAAAGCTTGCATTGATACTGAATCATTAGTAAAACACATAAGATCTTTGGTGATCCCACTATTTGGAACTATAATAAATCTAGCAAATTAATCCTAATTGATGACACTTGATCAAATACTAGGTGAAGTCCGTCCTCAGAATTCTTGCTCTGTCTGCTTTTTGTCTGATGGCTCAGGAGACTTAGCCATAACTCATGGTCGCTGATTGATTTATTGATTGTTGATGGTTTCTTGCTGTTATGGGTTTAAGTAAGATACTTCATCTTACTAAACTTAGTTTTCAGGAAAGAAATATACAGTAGAGAGAGTAGCTTTTATTAGTGTCAAAAACTGGTCTTCAGAAATCATGAACTAAACATAAAATGAAGAAGATAAATACACAAGCAATATCAATCTACTTTAAATTTCAGGCAAATAGCAATAAAACTTTTTAAAATCTTAGAATAGATTCCACAATTCCTAAAGTACTCATGCTTGTAAAGGACAAAGTCAGAAAAGTAATAATCATTATCACCAGAGAACAAAATCCAAGCCACTTTGATTTTTAAAATTAGAAACTTTCCGACACAGTTCTAAGAATCTTATTTAACACTACCATGAGACTTGGGATCATTGTTGACTACAATTCAAAGCATACAGAGAAAACAAAAATAAGAATAAATAAAAGGGAAAATGTTGGTTTGCTTTAGAACCCCAAAAGGACTACAACTCCCAGGTAAATATTTTCAGGGAATAACTAATTCCATGAAGGGATTTTATCATCCAATCCAAACAAAACATTAAAAGATTGATAAATACCATAAATAATGGACTAGCTGGGTGATCTTGTCACTGAACCTCAAAGCCTTATTTTCTTCATCTATAAAATGAGGGGATTGGACTCCAGAGATGAACTCTAAATTCCCTTACAACTCTGAATCTGTGCTTCCCAAGTTTTTATAGCAGTCTCTCTTGGGATTCTCATTTTTTATTCTTGCTATTTCAAGGAAAATTCACTCCATGTTTAAAACTTCAATTTTAATGTTTAAAAGTATTTAGTGGGACTAAATGACCTAGTTCCACTTCAAAGGTCACTTTCTAGAACACATCTGTATACAGCATATTCTATAAGTTATGTGTCGTAAGCCTAAACATGGAGCCAAGAAGATCGGAGTTCAAATTCACAGACACCTATGAGTTGTGCGACCCTAGTCAAGTCACTTAACCTTTGTCTGCTTCATTTTCTTCATCTGTAAACTGGAGACAGTAATGGTACCTACCTTACAGGATTGTTGTGAGGATCAAATGAGCTAATCTTTGCAAATCTTAAAGCACTATATAAATGATAGCTATTTATTATCAATTCCAACACTGGCCAAGTGGTCAGCTGAGAATCAAAACAATATAAGGAAAGCATGTTATCAACATTAATCAAATAGTATTAATATCTTTCAAGAGGGTGATGTCAACATTAAGTAGCTAAACATGGGATCCCTAACTTTCCAATGTCAACAGAACAATCAACAAGTATTTATTAAGAACCTATTGTGTGCCAGATACTGGGAATACAAATAACAACCCTTGCCTTCAATGTGCTTTCATTCTATATAAGGGAAAGAACACTCACACAGAAAAGTAAATTCAAAGAGGGCACTAAAAAATCGAGGGGACATCATGACAAGCTTCCAGCAGGAGACTGCACTTGAGCTCATCTGGGAAGGAAGCTAGAGAGATGAGGAGGGAATACATTCTGGGTATGGGAAATGAGAGCTCATGCAAAGGCACAGAAATGAGAAATGTACAGAGAGCAAAAGGCAAGTCAGGCTATAAGCCATGTTGGGTGGAAGGGAGAGTGTCGGAAGCTTGATCCTGAAGGGCTTTAAAAAAAAGCCAGAGGGGTTTGCATTTCATCATAGGGAACTAAAGGGAACCACTGCACTTTTTTGACCACGGGAATGACATAATCAGACTCCTACTTTAGGAAAACCACTTTGGCAGTTGCATGGGCAACAGATTAGAGAAGGGAGAAAACAAAAACAAAAACAAAAAACAAAACTTGTGTCATACAGACAAATTAGGAAGCTATTTTCAATAATCCAAGAGATTACAAGGGCCTAAATAAGAGTGGCAGCCATGAGTAGAGGGGAGAGGATGAGGGAGGGAGGTGTCATAGAAGTAGAACTAATAAGATTTAGCAAATGACTGAATACAGGGGCAAATGGAGCAAAAACTACTTAGGATACCACTTTTAGGGTTGGGAACCCAAGTGATTAGAAAAATAGGGACGCCCTCACTAAAAATAGGGAAGCTAAGGAAGAGTGGAGCTTTTGTGGGGAAAAAATGATGAGTTTTGTTTTAGACACAATGAATTTGAGATGCCTACTAGATATCAACTTAGAGATGCTTAACAAGCAGCTGGTGATAATGGACTGGATCTCAGGGGAGAGACTAGGTCTGGGCGTCACCTGCCTAGAGACAGTAATTGAACAACAGTGTTCAATGTCAGGCAACGAATGCTACAGGCTGTTTAGCTTTCATTTTAAGAATTCTTACTCCTTTCCAGAGATGACTATGAAAGTTTTAAGAAAACTTCAAGTTTTAGTTTGAGACTATTTTTGAGTTAGAAAAGTGAATTCCATTCCATGTCCTGAGAGAATAAGGTAGATATACATGGTACTCCTTAGAATCAGAATTCTTAGAAATCCTGCATATGTCAGATTCTTTCAAGGTAAACGTGCCTTACTCCAATTGTTTTGACTCAATCTTAGACTATAGTGAAGAATTTTGTGTTATCTCTCAATGAACGGACATGAAAAGAGAAGAAAAAAATCAGGAAATTTTAATTGTTAAAGAATGATTATATCAAGGGACTCTTATTTACTTCCAAAGCCCATTTACTGAAAACTACTGAATGGACAAATGTGTAGATACAGTTTATAAAACATAGCTATAACTGCCATTGCTTAACATTCCTTTTATTTAACTTGATGATATACTAATGTTATTAACTTTGTTACCCTAATTCCTACATCCCTCCCCACTCTATCTTCCCCATAGCAAATATTATTCAAATTAAATGAAATCCTGAATCAAGTAAAAAGAATATCAGAAAAAAATAATGCCTGAATATAAGAAACCTAAGAGAAAGTGGGTTAAAAACAATACAGAAGTACAAAAGATAATTCTAATATATATGATGAAAAAAAAAAAAACCCAGTAAAAACTACAACAGAAAGAGCCCAGAAAATGAAAAAGAAACAAGAGGTAAAGAATTGTATGCATTGTAAGGAAAAAAAATTATATATATTATATATGTATACATACAGAGATTATATATTTTATACAGATCTAGCTATTTATCTGAAAATGGGTAAATGGGCAAATGAAAAGGATAATATAAGAAATCAAAGCCAAAGAAAATTGCAGCATAAAATAACTTTTAAATTCCTTTTTTAAGAGTTGTACCTCACTTAGGGAACTCCATTTTATGGTTTTAACCCTCTAGGCTTTGCATAGCAACCTCAATACTAAATTTCTCCTTTCACATTTCACCTAGAGAACTTGCTAATTACAAATGCCCAGATAAATAAGCTAGAGAAGTCCATGTCGACCATATGTTTCCTTAAGTTATTTTTTTAAGTTTACATTCTTTTTAATATAATTTCTCGCCTAATGTCCATATTCATATGATTCTTCCATTAATGTATTTTTACAAAAAAATACACATATGCACAAAAGACAACTGTCCCTTTCTTGGATTTTTTTTTCCATTTGTATGTAATAGTTGTTCCCTGTGACACACAAATTAGCGATAAGCAGAACCCTCCTGTGGGAGAGAAAATGTGACTCTGAAAAAAGAAAAAATATCAAAAGGTAGCGGATTTATCTCAGTTTTCAACTGATGCTAAAGATAATGGGCAGGTGGCTTGGGAGGAAAAGTAAAGTAAGAAAGGGGAGTGATCAAACAAATGGATGTAGAGACCAGATAGAGAATGGCATCTATGAAAAACAAATATAATTAATTTCTTACTTTAGTAGAAATTGACAAAATCAGTCATGCTACATTTTTAGATACTAGAAAGATTATTTTTGTTTTTAAAAGAGTTGATTTTGATTATTTAGAGGTCATTTATGGAACTAAACATGGAGTTTTATGTAGTCAGACATCATAAGAGGTTCTAAACCTATGTCAAAGGCCCCACAACGGGGTACAGATTACTCTACTTTCCATAAAAGACTATTAAGAAGAGGTCTTCAAATCAGACTGATATACTGAAAGGACCACTGACTAGAATTAGAGGACATGGATTCAAATCCCATTTCTAATAGTATGATTTTTTTTAAGTTTACTTGTTTTAATAAAGAGAAACATCTTTAATATACAAAAGAGAGAACCATGGTTACAAATACGCATGGCCAATTTCCACAGAAGACAAGTTAGTTTTTTGGGTTTTTTTGACAAGTCATTTAAATGCCCTCAGTTTCCACATCTATAAAGTGAGGAGGCTGGACTAGATGGGTTCTGGGTCCCTTCCAGTCCTAGATCTAGGATCCTATAAGGTATCTGAAACATCAGGAAGTCCTTTGATGTTTTTATGAGATTTAACAACAACAAAAATTCCTTCAATTTTACCTTGCCCAGGAAAGGCTTCAATTAGCTACACAACCTTTGTCCCATTCTCCAATGGCCAAACTGCCAGGGCAAAATGGTATACAAATGCTTGGGGATTACTCATGAAGAAAACCTCAATGTGACATATTTTATTACAACTATTATTATCTACCGTGCATGTCTAACCCTCAAAGGTACTGGAGCCCCCTCCTCCAGAAGGAGGTTCTACACGTCAGTCTCCCCTCCTCATAATGCTTTCAGAGTTCTCTTATTAAAAATGATGGACATAGTTCACTCAGTAAGAGATGAGGTTTGGTTTGGTTTTTTTTACCCATAAGGTCCAACATATTCGAAACTTTAGGATGAGGAAAACAAATAAACAAACAAAATAACATAAAACCTCTCATATCCAATGGAAGGAAAAAAAATCTCAACTCAGTGCACTCTCACCCTTGCACGTCTCCAAAGAGACTACAACAAGAAAGTATGTTATAGATTTGCTTTATTCTATTTCAGAAAATATCTAGGTCTGGTATTCAAAAAAACAACCCAAACGCATTCCTTTCCTTTCCATCTTATTTTATGAATGTGGGAAGATTTTATCTTGTTATATAAAATATCTTGGGTACTTTTTTGGCGGGAGGAGTGAGGTTCAGATGAATATTCTCACATCATAAAGAAAAAACACAAAGCAATTGTTGTAAACCATATTCTGTTTGTTTCATATCTTCTATTTTGAACACTCATCTATCACATTAAAAAAATCTAACCATAAAAAGTTTTTTTATAGCAACAACTATCTTGGTATACAAAAAGTAGAGACATAAAATTAAATCTGGAAGCACGCATATAAAGGTTTCTTTGTGTGTGGCTTTTTCCTCTATTACTGGTTAACGAAAGAACTTGTATAAAACATCAAAGACTAACCTAAACTCCCCTCCCCCTGAAAAAACAAGGGCACCACATTTCACACCTTGTATTGTTGCTACAAAGTACTGGATTTTTAAAGCCAGTGATCCCAATGCATTTGAAAACTGCCAGGTTGAAGCTTAAGTACCTTGGAATTTTCAGTATCACATCCAGAACAATGTGCTTTGTGGACATTCAAGAACAGCACAATGCCCATACTAAGGCAAGACATCATAGAAGTTGGCAGCCATGTTATCAGTAAGAATTTGGCTACAGAATCAGCAATGATTCATCATACATTCTAGAAGGAGCAAAACAACATACCGTACTATTTTAATCCTTTGATTCCATCAAGGACCAAAAACAGGAAAAATAAAATGCAAAATATATGCATATGAATTTCCAGTGCGTGGGTAACATTTTCAACTTTGTATAAGTCACCAGGCAAGTTTTTAGATTGTTTCTTAAAAAAAAAAAAGAATAAAAACCCAGTGCATTACTTACATTCTATTATGTATATATAATTTAAGATATGGTGAATTTTCTTAAAATTTATTGGGCCTTTTCCCAGGAAAACAGGGACCCCAAATGAATGTACATCAAAGTGTTCTAATTGCTGCTTTAAGGCAGCCAACTCTTCATTTACTATAGAATAAGGAAAATTCCCTCTAGTCTCTCCAAATTTATAAAATTATTTCACTTTCTCCTGAACTCAACCCTAGAAGGATTCTTGAAAATACACATGAGAAGCTTAAGGTTTAAGAGTGTCAACAATGCCTTCACAGTTCTCATAGCCACACTCTAGGTGCCATAATATACTACTTCCGAAGTTTATTCTTAAGAATTTTTTTCCTCAAAATTTATTTTAACATTCTAAGATCCAACAGTTACATGTAAAATAACCGGGGAAAGTAAGTTATGTGCTATTGCTGAGTCTCATTAAGATTGCTACATTCCTCCCAGTCCCCTCCCAACAGTTTCAGAACGCTCAATTAAAAACAGGAAATTAATGATTATCAGGACTCAGTCAATAAGTCCCAGAAAAGTAGCCTCACAAATTAAAACTATTCTGCAGTTTATTTTCAGTTTAGTTGAGTCAAGTGCTTCTTCCCTGCAGTGCCCATCAGCTGGGGGAAGTTGAGGACAGATCTGATTACTGATTTACTCCACGGCAGTCATGATAGAAGACCCCTACCTTTGCAAAAACTTCTTCATTCTGCCTCCTTCTTCTTTTCCTGGCTCTCAGATTTACCCGGATCCATTTTGTGACCTGGAGTTCAAAAACCACAGTGCTTTTTTTAAAAAGGGGGAATGAGGGACCTGAGGGCCACCGCTCAGCATGAGTAAGAAAGTATAAACAGACTTGGAGCCCCATTTTTCCATTGCTTCACCGGTGAAGGACACGCACTGTTCCATCCAGGAGAGACACTCTTAGCAGAATAGTCACTACTCGGCTTGTGTCCCTTTCCTCTCCCACCTCCTCCCAGTATTAAAATGGGTTTTTTCTGCCCCCAAAGAACGGAAACTCAGAGCTTAGCGTTGTCATAAGAGAAGCTTTAGGATACTTGGCCAAAGTACTGGGGGGAGGCGGGGAAGGAGGAGAGGGAGAAAAGAGAAGAGATTCGGGGCTCTTTGACTTCTGACCCAAGGCTCAGATTTATTAATCTGCTCCATGGCTCTTGCGCAATTAAATCCCCCTCCCCCAAGAAAAGCAGCATCTTAATCACTGCCGATCTTCATTACGCTAACCCTGGAACATAGTCAGAAGCGGCCCCCGGGGGGGGATCCATTTCGGGGTGCCACCCCCGCCGCACCAGAAATGCGGGCTGGGATGGATCCGAGAAGCCGCAGGGGAGGAGGGCAAGAAGATGCCTGTGGGAAGCCGGCTTGCCGCCGCGCACGGAGGCAGTTTTTCCTCTCACCTCATCATTTACTTGCAGAACGAGCCGACTCTCCGCCCAAGTCCGAGTTTCTCCTTGCAATGGCTAACGGGAAGAAGAAAAAAAAGTCAAACAAAGTGCAAGTTTATTGAGGTTGCGGTGGCCAGGCGGAGCGGGGGAGGGGGTATCCCCACGTCTGACACTCCCCAGCCCCTCACCCCTTACCCCAAAGCCCCACCGCCTGCCCTCTTCCTGGCTCTCTCCTGCTCTCTATACCCTCCCCCAGTCTATCGCAGGAGCCTGCAGCCCCCGGGACTCGGGGCTCACTGGCGTCCCCCCCGCGTGCCATACCGCACCCCGAAGCTCCCCGGGCTCAGCGCGCGCCCGGCCCCTTACCTCGCCGCTGGCCCGGCGCAGCCCGTACCCCGCGCGCAGCCCATGGCGCACGCGGTTCGGGTTGGAGTGGGTTGGATATTTTCTTTCTTTCTTTTTCTTTTTTGGGGGGTGGCGGTGGATGGAGGCGGGGAGAAGGGCTTGGCATCGGCTCTCCTGGGCTCAGCCCCCTCCCCTCGGGTCTCCAGTCTCGGAGGCGGGGACGGAGCGGCGCCGGCCGTACCCCTGTCTCGGCCAGCGCTGAGCAGCAGCGGGGGCTCCTTCGGAAATGAAACACCTAAAGGGGCTGGGGCGGGGGCGAGGACGGAGGGGGGGCCCGGTGCTCGAAGATGGGGAGGAGGCAAGGGAGGAGCCTGCCTTAAAGGTATAGAGGCTGCCTCGGTGGGGTGTCCCCACCCCGTCTTTTTTCTTTCTTTCTCTCTCCCAGCCCCTCCCACCACCTACCAGCACAGGTTCCCTCCAGCCTCCGGACCAGAGCTCTCTATGGGTCTGTAGCCTTTCCTTGGTCTTCCCACCTCACCTCATCTCAACCCGAGACCTTTCACTACCAGGCAGGGGAAAATTTACTGTCTGTCCCTCGGACTGGGGTTTACAGACTTGGCCCCAAACACCTCCAAGTCTGTCTATCCTTACGTCAAAAACTAGTTTACAAACTTCGGTCGTAGAAATGAAGGGGCTTTCTAATGGAGTTTTCTCCAGGAATGAACTAGAACACGTTGAATATGTAAGCCTTTTTCCAGTAGCCCCTTGACCCCTAAGGAATCCAGAATAATGGCAGGTGAGTTCCCAGGGGGAATGATGAAGTGCATTTTAAAGGCCGAGGAGCACTTTGCCTTCTGCTCACCACCTGGGGCGCTGACTTTACTTACTGCACCTCTGGAACTGCCCTTAATGAACTCCAGACATTCGTTAAATGCAGGTTGAACAGGATGGGCCCTGTTCGATTTGAGCACTGAAGTGACCCAACTTTCTAGTTGCAAATTTGGGTACAATCTACATTAAAAAACAACATCAACAAGGACCCTTATCAAAATATATTTTTTCATATTTAGGAAAAAAAAGTTTGCACTGGGTCTAAAAAACTTTTCCATATGCTGGTTGTTTTCCTTCCATGAAATAGTTTCGTTTCATTACTTCCATGAGTTTTGTTATATTAGCGCTAGAGTTCTGTATATATATGAAACATAATGGCGAAATCACTAGAAGTTACATGTAAGAGGGATGGGGGGGGGCAGGGAAGAGGTGGGTCACATTTTCGCCTGGTAATCTTGACAGTATCCCTTTAACTTTATCACATTTCTCTAAAGAAAATCTCTTTAACCCTCCCCCCCTTTTTTTTATTACTACAACATCTTTCTTTCGAGATCAAAAGCCTCAGATCAAAGCCAAGATCAAACTCTCTGCTTTAAATAGAAGCAACATTGCCATGAAGTAGTTTACACAAAGAACTTCTTAATGGAGACATCACAGTAGAAAATCTTATTTCATCCCTTTAGTTCATATTCACAACAGGACTACTTAAAAGTACATTCATGATGCAGTTCTATCATGAAAATATACAACAGGCTCGCCCAGAGGGGTAGCATTTTACTTAGTGTTTCTGTTTCCAGGAAGAAAAAAAATCCTAAATAAGCTTCTAGAATGATAGAAAATAGTTTTTAAACTACTTCACATAACTTTAATTGTACACTACTAGGAATATTATTATTTCAATTCTATTACTAGTAATAGGGGAAATGAACAAACATATATTATTATCTCATTTCATCCTCACGACAATCCCAGAAGGGAGGTACTTATTACTATCCCATTTTAACATAGAGGAAACCCAGGCAAAGGTTAAGTGACTTGCCCAGAAACATATAACTAGTGTGTGACATTCCTCTGAAACTGGGATTTGAATTCAAATAGTCCTGACTCCAGGCCTGGCTTAGCCCAGGGCACTAATAGTTTTAAAAGATATCAGTTTTATTAATGGTCATAGATGGAGTCATAGATGGAGAGCTGGAAGTAACCTTAGGAAAGAAACCCAGAAAAATTAAGTGACTTGCCCAGTGTCCTACAGGCTATTTGCTGTACAGTCTAGTCCTGGTCCTCTGACCACAAACCTAGTACTTGTTAGACCACCACTGATTAAGTACTTAGTATGATCTAGTCACTGTATTTGGAATAGTAAAAAAAGGCAAAAATTCAGTTTCTGCCCTCAACTGCCTTGCTGAACCATTTAGATTATTTTGTCCATTAGGAGGAAAGAGTTAAAAAAATAATTAATTTGCAAAAATATAAGCCTTCCCAATTCATACACTTGGGCCAGTAAAACATTACAAACAATGGGGAACATCTGTGTATAACTGGAATGCTACTTAATTTTAAATGGAGAGAGAACTCTTAAGCACTCAGGCTCCTAAGACTACTTATGACAGTTTGGGATCAATAGAAATCTATTATTGGCAGAGACATTTCCCTTTACCCACTACAGTTTATACTCTGACTTCAGCTAGACCTAGACATTCCAATGTTGAATGATTCAATATTGATATACTAAGATGCTTCCATACAGACACACCCATTTTCCACTTAAATGTCCTGTTCTTTTGACCCATCAACATTTTTAAACAGAAAGAATGAGAGAAAAGCAAAAACATAAAACAGAATCTAAAGTAATTACTACAAATTAATTTTACAATTGGTTCTAAAAATAATTGGAAGAGGTAGCTAGTTACTTCTTTTCTGATTTTCCTTGTTGGGCGTTTGGTGCAAATCTAGTTTCAGTCTCAAAATATAACATTCAGATTCATATAGATAAAGCTGACCAGTCTTTATCAAAGAGTAACAGTGAAGTTATTACAACTGGAATTTGAGATCGGGGCTCTTTATCCTCTAGTGTAACTTTGTTCACACTCTCTCAATGATATCCAAAAGGTTTTAATTGTATGCCCCTATCAGTAAAAGTCTTTGAGCACTCATTTCCCCAATATTTGCTATTATTTATAAATAATATACATATACTTTTGTCCTAATATATTATATACATTAGAAAACATGCAAAAAGATTCAGGATGAACTAAAGATAAACAATAAATTAGAATTTTTATTAGTATAAAAATCTTTTGCTCTTGCTTAAATATTAATAATCAATAAGAATTATGTTATAAATACACGTTATAAATAAGTACAATGATAGTTGATATTGTCCATATTTAAGTGAGAGAGATCATTGAATATGCTTCATTATTTTTGAAAAATTACTATGAATGTCCTGAGGGACAGAAAAGACAACTAATTGCTAGTAATTAAAATGGGGATACCAGTACCTGTCTTAGAGAGCTGTTGTACCAAATGAGGAAATAAGCATAAAGTACTTTGTAAAACTTAAAGTACTACACCAATTTTATTTTATTGTATTAATTTAATTTTAATTTTTTACATTTTAAGTTCCAAGCTGTCTCTCTCTCTAAGAGTCAGGCACCAGAGAAGGTCCCCACTTGACACATTTACAGATCCATGTAAAACTATACTATACACATATTTCTACTTATCAGTTATTTTCTCTGGAGGTGAAGAGTATCTTCCTTCAAAGGTCCTTTGATTCATAAGTCCAGGTGATTTGAATATTTATAATACTCAGAATAGCTTAGTCATTTGCGATATTTTTCAAACAATATTGTTATTATTATATCCAGCATTCTCTTGGTTTTACTCCTTTCGCTCTTATTATTTCATGGAAGCCTTTCCAAGTTTTTCTAAAATTAACCTGCACATCATTTTTTACAGCGCAGCAGTATCCCATTATAATCATATACTACAACTTGCTTAGCCATTGGTTCTTACAATTGGTTGATGGACATCCTCCCAATTTCCAGTTCTTTGATACCACAAAGAGAGCTTCCCTAAATGTTTTAGAGTATTTAAGTTCTTTTCCTTTTTCCTTAAACACCCTGTGAAATAGACCTAACAGTGGTATTGCTGGATCAAAGGGAATACAGTTTTATAATTCTTGGGGAACAATTCCAGATTGTTCTCCAAAATGGTTGGCTCAGTTCACAGTTCACCAACAGTATATTAGTGTCCCAATTTTTCCACATCCCCTACAACATTTATCATTTTCCCCTTCTATCATTTTAGTCAATCTGATAGGTGTGAGATATCTCAAAGTTGTTTGAATTTGCATTTCTCTAATCAATAATGATTTAGAACATTTTAAAAATCACTATATATAACTTGATTTCTTAATCCAGAAACTGCCTGTTTATATCCTATCCCCATTTATCAATTGGGGAATGACTCACAGTCTTACAAATTTGATGAAATTCCTTATATATGTTAGATGAGGTTTTTATCTGAGGAATTGTCTATAAAAATTTCCCCCAATTTTCTGCTTTCCTCCTAATCTTCGCTACATTTATTTCATTTGTACAAAACCTTTTTAATTTAATGTTAATCAAAACAAATTTTAGCTCTTATATGATGAGCTAACCAAACAGGCAAATTTATTTTTTGTTGCTATACGATTTTTTTGAACTGTATAATGGTTTTTATTGAAAGATATACAATACAACAATCAAATAATAGGTTATAAGTCAGTTAACAAAGCAGCTTTTCAGCAACAGTCATGTTTCTCTCTATGTAGGTATTCACCATACACAATATGAAAACCAGCACAAGTGAAGTGTTTCTGATTCCAGATCAGCAGGAGGTTTTCAAAAGAAACCTATTCCTTGTTCTTAATGGATAGTATCATACCTTAATTTCTTATATATGTTTGAATCCTTTAGCCTTGTTTTTGTATGAGTGGGAGGAACAGCAATAAGGCAAGTTTGGACCACAGAGTTCAGGAAGGGATATAAGGTATAATAAAAAGGCTTTAAGTGCCAAATGAAGGACTTTAGGCTTGATCCTGGAGCCAACAGAAAACCAGTGGAGTTTATTTTATGTAGGATGGTGATATGGTCAGAACTGTACTTTGGCAGATTAGTGGAGAATGGACTTCAGTGGAAAGAGAATAGAGGCAAGGAGATCAGTTAGCAGGTCGCTGCAATAGTCCAAGGAAGAGGTGATTTTAGCTTGATTTGGTCGGTATGAGTAGGGAAAAAGAAGACAGATAGAGAGTGTTATAGAAATGACAAGCACCAGTTTATGTCATTTATGTTGAGTGTGTGCAGGTGAGGAGAGAAGGATGCCACTGAGGTGGGGAATTTGGGTGACAGGAAGTTCTGTGATGCCCTCAACAAAGAAAGGGAAAGAAAGATAACGTAATGAGATTTGCAACGGAGATGGTGACCCAGCCAAGTAGTCTCATTTTGTACAACTTTCTCTGTTCCACCCAAAACAAAATGCCAGGGGGTGAAAGGTGGGGAACTTTTACAGATCACTGTTCCTGAATAAAGACTTTGTGATGGTGCACCTGCCATATCCAGGTGAGCTATGAAGCATAGGAGAGGATTTTCTCAATGGTACCAGTACAGCTCCTGCTGTGTTCCCTGTGGGGACTGGCTAGTGCCAGTGGCAGAAGAGGGGGAGACTGCAAAATCCAGAAACAAGAATGTTGAGTGATGGTTATGTTGGTGACAAACCCAGTTATTGGCTCTTAGGGGGAGGATTGGATACAATCATTTTCCTACCCTCCAACTGTTGTATGAACCACAACTTGGGGTCATACCACAGGCCACGCTCATTTTGCCAACCTTAAGAACCTAATTATTTCTTAAAAAGAGAAACAAAGGGAAAGATGCCATAGTCACTCTACTATCCTTTAAATTGGGGGAGAAGGATCTCTAATCCTTTGATCCCATCCTAGCATTTTTGTTTGTGGTGAGTGTTAAGAGAGGTCATATGAGACTTCAGTGTGGTTCTGAGATGCAAACATTGTAGACTCAGAGCTCTACAATTTCATTGGGTAACAGGCAGAAAACTTTAACTTAGGTGATGTCAATTATTTTTTCTAAATATTATACGAGAACTAACAGTATTTAGAAGACTCCAGAAGCATGAGTTCAAGCAGTATAATTTGTATCTATCCAGACACATACAAATGGATAGACAGTCATTAAATATTTATTAAGAGCACTGGACTAAGTGCTCAGAGTACAGAGGGGCAAAAGTCAGTTCTTGCTTTCCAGAAGCTCATAGTCTAATGGGGGAGACAATAAGCAAATAACTATTTATGTACAAACAAGCTATATCCAGGATAAACTGTGAATATCAATGGAAGGAAAACATGAGAATTAAGTGGGGCTGTGAAAGGCTTCTTGTGGAAGGTGGGATTATAGCTGGTACTTGAAGTAAGCCAGGGAAGCCAGGCAAGAGATGAGTAGGAAGAACATTTTAGGCTTGGGGTCAGTCTGTGAAGACGGAATGTTTTGTTCAAAGAATAGCCAGTGTCACAATACTGAGAAGTAGGTAAGAGGGAAGAAGGTATAAGATGATTAGAAGGTGGGGCCAGGGGATTGGGCTATGGAGGGGTCTGAACACCAAACATAGTATTTTATATGGGGGGGGGGTGAGCAATAAGCTGGAATAGAATGAACGTTGTTGACCTTGGAGTTATAAGACCTGGGTCTAAATCCTGAGCAAGTCATTTCACCTCTATTTTCTCATTTACACAATGGTGGAAATGCCTTCCCTGCTTACCTTATATAGGACGGTCTAAGTATAGCACTTTATCAGTCTTATGCACTATAGAAATGGGACTGTTATTTGTATTGTGTCTTGAAGAACCTTACAATATTCTTGGCAGGTTATTAGATAGAGAGATGGATTAAAAACGAGGAGCAGGCAAGGATGACAGGATAATGGATTTGGAGCTGGAAGATACCTTAAAGATCAATAAAATCAACCACTTCATTTTATAGATGAGGAAACTGAGAAACAGAGAGGGCAAGCAGCTTACCTAGGGTCACACAGCAAGTGAGTTTTTGAGTGAGACTTGAATATTCCTGCCTTGCCCCTCCAAAGAGAGGGAAAAAAACAACAGATAAATCCAAAGGGTCCTAATTTTCCATCCATTAAACACTAGTTTTACAAATAAGAAAGTTTTGTATGTATATATATATATCTATACTGACTAGAAATAAAGCATATGAAGTCAGCATTGCCTTCACATTGCTACTGTCAAGAAAGTATGGGAAAGTAATTGTATAGAAGGCTGCAATAATTTATCCTCTGCCTCATGAAATTATGTAGTTGGCAACCAAAATATCAATAATGCATTCCCTAGTGTTTCATCAGTGAAGGGACTTAATTTTCATGATCATACCAACAGGATATTTAACCTCCAAATTTATTTCTATCTACTTTTTCAGTCAAAAAATATACCAGCCCTTTATACCTCTTAATTCTTTAAACTGGAATCATTTTGTTCCCCACCCCAAGATAATATGATTAGCTATTTTTAAGACACATCAGATTTCTATTAAGTGAATGCATTCTTAAACAGTAACTGTCACAAGTGTCTAGAAGCTAAATGTTACACTGTGATAGTATAAAGTTAAGACATTAGTATGATTAATAGGGTATGATGCATAAAGTCTGAAAAAGAACTTTCCCATTAAGTTTAGCACTAGACAAGCATCTGTTTTGCTGAGTCCATTAAATGTCAAAAAATATTCCTTGTGTCTAACTTAAGTTCTTCCTGATATTATTTAAATTCATTTACTCTAGTACTGTGACTTCACAAAGAGTAAGTTAATTGGAACTAATCATTTTAAGGTGGGAAAATTTAACAACTGTTTTCAAGTAGGATGAAGTCACTTTAAATATCTAATAATGATATATTCTGTTTACATTATTTTTATAATGCTTTATTCTGGTAGAGATATGTTATAAAGAAACTGGCCCGAGGAATTCTCTTGCTGAAGCAGTCCCTATATAGTCAAAGCAGTTTGTAAAAAAGCAAAAAACAAGGGGGGAAAAAGCCCTTTTGGTTGCTAGGAGCAACTGTAAATGCTAAGAGAAGAGCACTGAATTGAAATTTTAAGCAGTGCTTTGTAGAATAGCTAGCAGCTAGAGATTGCAGCTGAGGGAAGGGAGGTGGGAGGAGAGATGTTCCCTCTTTTAAAATAGAGCATAAAATTATCCTTTTCTGATTGGAAAAAAGTCATTCAGGTTTTATTCTGTTGGCAGAGGGATGAAGTGATGTGCTTTGGTCTCTCTTTTTTTTCTACTTCTAAAACATGGATAGGAGCAAATTCATGGAAGTCAAAGGAAATGGCAGAAATTGCTACATGGTAAAGATTCCAGAAGGGCAAGATAAGGTCATTTCTTTAATTAACTTGAACAGCCTAAGCAGGTAAAAAGATCTTCTATGGCCAATAAAGAGAGGCTGACAGCTGTGAGAGGCTCAAAGGATGCTTTTATTCCAAGTTGGCCTGGGGTCCCAGAAGCACTTATCATCCCCAGGAGGGATCTGATTCCAAGATGACAATATTGTACTTACATAGTACTTTCCAGTTTACAAAGCATTTTTTTCTCACAATAATATTGTGAATTAGGTAGGATATGTATATATCAATATTCCCATTTTATATATTTGGAGACTGAGGCTTAGGGAGTTAAAATGATTTTGCCAGAAGTCACACAGTTTAATAAGCAATCTAGGACTTGAACTCAGGTCCTTTTATTCCAAGTTCATTACTTTTTACATTACTAAATATTGCCTCTGATTCTTCTGTGTGAAGTGTGTGAAGAGTGTGTGTAAAGAGAATTTTCTAATCAGGACTGGAGATAAGTCTAGGGTTGGAATATTATTATTACAAGACCAGTTATAACTAATAGTTAAGGATGGGGGAGAAAGGTATCAAATTCCATTCAGTTGCTCATTTCTTTAAATACTGCTTTCTCTTGTCATTTTGAATAATATTGTATTCTTTTAAAATGTTGTATTATGGTGTTTTAATAAAGATATTTATTTCTGACTCTTCCTCTTGGATCCCCCAAAAGGAGAGAAGTATGGAAAAAGTCAGTTCTAATTCTCTCAATTAAAGGTATCAGATTGAAGCATGGTGGTTCAGATCATATGATTAAGACCCCTACCACCACCTGGTGGCAGTGTACCTTAATTTTATATACAGTATCTTAGAGGAGAAAATAAATTTGCCAAAATCGAATCTATACATGTATTCATTTAAACTGATGATAGCAGACATCACAAAGGATTATTTTAATTAAAACATTAATTGGATATTTCATTTCCATTGAGCTCAAACTAAAGGAAATGTTCTTAAACTGCTACAAAAAGTAAGTAGTACAAAAGTTTAGGTTACTAGAATATGGACTTCTAAATGAAATCTCAGAATATTAGAACACAGAGGCATTTGTAGAAGCTTGAAAGAATTTTGAAACAAAGAGAATAGTGGAACCACATTTCATAGAATGTTAAAACTGGGAAAGATCTAATCCACGTGCTTCCCCCCTCTTTCTGTCTGTGTATCTATCTAT
This sequence comes from Gymnobelideus leadbeateri, assembly GCA_011680675.1. Lineage (NCBI taxonomy): Eukaryota > Metazoa > Chordata > Mammalia > Diprotodontia > Petauridae > Gymnobelideus > Gymnobelideus leadbeateri. Next base: position 302,360 of record WOXC01012254.1, read on the forward strand.
CTATCTATCTATCTATCTATCTATCTATCTATCTATCTATCTATCTATCTATCCATCTATCTATCTACACAAATATATGTATGTGTATATATATATATATAGTATGTATGCATATTCATATCTCACAGTTTCTGATATTCCAAAGTTTAAATATTATGTCCCTCAATTCTAACTATATTAAGTAACTTTGATAAAAAACCCTGGCTCTGACCAGGTCGATATGATTTTCAACAAGTCACTTAACCTCCTCAGTTTGCTCTTCTGAAAAATGAGAGGGGTGAACTTGATGACTTCAAAACTCTCTTCTCATTCTTGGTTCTGTGGTCCTATGGCTAACTCGATATGAGTTGGGTACCAATAATTCTATCTCCAACTTAAATGGCTTCTACTATACTGCTTCTATACTATATATAGAAATAAATAGAAATTATTATACAATGTAGTTGCAGGTTGGAATCATATGATTTGGTTTACAAGGGCAGTTAGTTGGAGCAGTGGAAGATCAGAGTTCAGATCCAGCCTCAGACACTTCCTAACTGTGGGTAAGTCACTTAACCCTGTTTGCCTCAGTTTCCTCATCTGTAAAATGAGCTGGAGAAGGAATTCCATATTTTTGCCAAGAAACTACCCCAAAAGTGGTCACAAAGAGTTGGATATGAGGAAAACAACTAAACAGGTTCAAAAAGGATTTTGGTGCTTTAACAAAAAGACAGCTCCCACAACAAATCAGGGGACATATCTAATCTTTTGAAGCATTCTGCCCCTTCTTATTGCTGTTAAAGACAGACTATTGGTATAATGGTAATGGCTATTTAAATGACCTACATATCATTTTTATATCTACATAATAGGGAAAATATTTTGACATTATCAGCTAATAAACAGAAGAATAAACTATAAAATAGTGGAATCTCCATTCCCAGAGATCTTTAAAATTAGAGAGTAAGCAGGCACAATGCTCTGTAAGTAATTTGTCCATGGATGGTTAAAGTTAAATTCTTTCAGAAGAAGAGGTTTAGAAGTGGATGACATCTTAAAGGTGTTTCTGGTGGCATCATATAAAACCCCTATTACATAGGTTTATCAGTATAATAGCAAGAGGTGAAAATTTCTCTAACAGAGTAGTTCTTTTCAGTTCTTGTTCCCTTGTTTCTCTCTTCCTGACATGGTGCTGATCTTTCACAGTGGGAATAATTCCATCTCACTCCTTCAGAGCACCATCCCACAACCAGCTGAGTATGTACAATAAACACGAGAATCTTAGGGTACAATTTTGTACTGACAGGATCCCAGAAGTGGTTGCTCTGATTCACATAAATACAAAAGTATTGGGAAGTAAACAAGCTACCCAATGGGTCTAGTACTCCCCTTCTATGGTTCTATCTTTGCCTAAAGCCAGTGTGTGTGTGTGTGTGTGTGTGTGTGTGTGTGTGTGTGTGTGTGTGTGTGTGTGTGTGTGTGTGTGTGTGTGTACACGCACTTGTTGTGCACTGACATAGCACTTGTTTTGGGCCAGATGACTATTGCTTAATAATGTCACAGAATTATGTTTAAAGTAGAATGGGAGCACCTGAGCCATCTGGTCCATTCACTTAATTTTGCAGATGAGGGAAGTGCAGTCCATAGAAGGAAAGTGACTTCCCCAAGAACACAAAGGTAGTAAGTGGCAGACCTGTCGTTCCTCACTAGAAAAACAAGTGACTTATCGGTCTTCTGACTGCAGTATGCTTTCTAGCGGACTAGGCTATCTCAAAAGTCAGTTCTAATATAGACAAGATAAATTTCTAGGCATTGAGCAAATGGAAATGTCTTTGCCTTCATCAAATTCCATTTTAATACACACATAAGATGTATTATCTTAATTACTGCTTTCATACCTCTCTCTCTCTCTCTCTCTCCCTCCCTTCTCCTCTCCCCCCTCCCCCTTCCTTCCCTTCCACTCTCCCTCTGTATGTCTATATGTATCTAGACATACATATCTCCCAAAATATCGTCAACATAATAAAAGTTGTCTTTTCCAGGTGTTTGTTTATAGGTTGTACTAAGCTAGCCATCCACAGTCTTTTCTAGTAGACTTCTTGTGATTCAAAGCTTGCATGTGGAAGATAGCTGGCTAGAGTTAAGAAAGAATCTATGTCTGTAGAAAACATATATATTTTTTCCAAGTGCAAAGCTATGATGTAAGCAGGGGTCAAATGTGGAATTTTGTATCTTAAGTATCATGTTCATGCCCCTTCTGCTAACTAGGCCAGATAACACACTTATAGAAAGATGTTCTCTAACAACATCTTGGATAGCTAGATGGATAGAGAGCTGGGCTTGGCCTGACACACTAGCTGTGTGGCCCTGGACAAGTCCCTTAGCCTCGTCTGTGTTAGTCTCCTCATTTGTAAAATGAGCTGGAGAAGGAAATGGCAAACCACTCCAGTATCTTTGCCAAGAAGACCCTAAATGGGGTAATGAAGAGTCAGAACAACAACTAGGAAAATACCTCATATTAGGCATTAATGTTGATAGTTTTGTTCTTTATACATACACACACAATATAATGTGTATATATGTATACACATACATATATATGCATACACATATAAATATATGTGTATAGGTATATACAACACATATATTCAAATTAACATTAAATTAATTTTTTAAAGAAAGCATTCATCTTCAGCTATAATTAAGAACCTTTTCCATACTTCCAAGAAAAACCTGTGTGTGTTCTTAAAGGAGGTAGGGCATGTGAGAAAGTGAACATATGCATGCAATTCCATGTGCCTTTTAAAGACCTGGCATCTTTGTTCCTAAAAACTTTGAAACTTGGACTGGGATGCTGTTTGGTTTCCCAAATGTCCCTATTACAATTACTCTTCTGCAATGCAAAAGGAATGGGCCCCTGCTTCCTGAAACAACACTTGTGGTTTTTTATGAAAGCAAAATAAAAAAAAAAAACTACACACACACATCAGAAAGGGCCTGAAATCAATCATAGTGAATGTTTCACAAATTCTAAGATTTTATATATATATAAAAGTATATATACATATATTATATGTATATGTATGTATACATATATATATACATACAAACATATGTATATGTTTTCCAGAAAGTTTATTCATAAAAGATTTAACTCTGTATATACAGTTGGCCAAAGAAAACAATGGGTAGGGCAAGAATTAATTGGCTGCAAATCTCTTTCCTTTTTGTAGGGTGTTTTCTCAAGCAGTGGATTAAATCAATGTTTAATGCTATGCAAGCCCAGCTGTGTCCATATTAGGAGAGTCTGATCTCACATCTCTCTGCAGAAAAAAGGACCAGGATGTCCTCCCTCTTTTTGCTATGTTTCCACCCCCAACATATGTAGGTGGGAGAGTGGGAGCTTGGGAATGTGAACTTGATCCAGCATTGATCAGTCAAGCAGCAAACTCTTATTGTTCTTCAGATACCAAACATTAACTCCTTTCTACTAGGGATAAGCCCAGCTATTTTGTATATAACTTTTGCACTCAGCAGTATGCTTAAGAAGGAAAAGAACCAAAAGGCTGTATTTGACTTGTCATACACAACACAATCTGATGTGCAGATATCAGAGACACTTAAAACCAGTTTATGAATTCTTTTTTTTCTTTTTTGCAATTTCGAATTCCAATTCATAGGGCCAGTATAATTTTTTTTAACTAAAGATGCTTCCAGCTAGCATTTCTTATGTCTACTCTGTTTCTTACTTTTATTTTATTTTTTTTTTTATTTTTTTTTTTTTTTTTAAAGCAATTGGGGTTAAGTAACTTGCTCAAGGTTACACGGCTAGTCATTATTTATGCGTGGGGGCTCATTTTCTGAGGCCGGATCTGATCTCGGGTCATCCAAACTCCGAGGCCGGCACTCTTACTCACTGCTCCACCTAGCCGCCCCTTTAGGGCAATTGGGGTTAAGTAACTTGCCCAAGGTTACACGGCTAGGTTTTTGTTTGTGCGGATTAAGTGTCGGAGGCCGGCTCCGAACTCGGGTCCTTCTGATTGCAGGGCCGGCGCTCTATTCACTGCGCCACCTAGCCGCCCCTCTGTTTCTTACTTTTACATACCTTTACTCTAGGGTCCAAGAACATTGGAAACCATGGTAATATTATATTGGCCCCAGCTGTTAAAACCATTTAAAAGTATGTATTCACTGTTTAAGCACAAACTTAGTAGGGATTGGAACTTTTAGCCAGTACTAGCTTAGGTGTTAGGGGCATTACAAAGCTCACCAATGATTGAAGCTGTAACCTCATACTAAAATGCTTCACCCATCCATGACACAAAAGGCATGGTGGCGGACAAACCAATGGCAGACAATGGGCACCTGCAGCTCTTCCAATAAATGCCTAGACATGGGCATTCTCCCAACAATGACTGCATGGCAGAATAAAGCAGATTCTTTGGGTTAGTTGCTTTACAAAGAGGGACATTTGGTTGACGGCACCATCTCAGAATGTCACAATTCCTCTGTTAACAGAAAGACTAGAAACTGCAATTTGATATGTGCCCACAGCCTTCCGAATGTGCCTCATTTCCAGCGACAAGAATGAGAACCATAACACAAGGAAAATGTATTGGAGAAGGTTTTTACACATAAGTTTATATCCTACAGACGGTGGGCAAGAAAACTAAATCAGGAAAGATAATCGGCTAGATTACTGAACAAACTGTCCTCTTCTTTTGAGAGGTTAGCAGCTTATTTGGCAAGAATCAGGTGTATAAAGTGTGTAGCTATTTTGTAATTATAAAATAAATGAAGATGAACAAGAATAGAAGTTGAAAAAAATTAAGCCCATTGAAAATACAGGAAAGACTGAATCTATGAAGAAAATTCCAAGATGGAGATGTAGCTTTTACTTTGTGAGGCTATTAACAATAATAAACTAATCATGATGATGATTATGATGATGATGATGATAGCTAGAGCAGTTTACACGTTAAGTCATTGGATCTTTACAACAATTTTCTGAAATGGCCGCTATGATTATCTCCATCTTACAGATGAGGTTCACAGCTAGCAAGGGGTCTGAAGCAAAATTCAAACTCAGGTCTTCCTGACTCCAAGACCTGTGTTCTATCTACAGCACAACCTACCTGCCAAAAGTTACGTTTATGATTCTGAATGGAAAAAAAAAATTTAAAGAAGAAAAAATAATTGCAAAAAAAGTACTTTGAAACATGGTCTGGGGTGCTATTTGGTCTTCTAGATGTCTCTATTTGGGAAACTTGAACTGGGAAGACATAGAAAAAAAGCACAGGGGGCAGCTAGGTGGATAGAGTGAATATAGCACTGGCCCTGGAGTCAGGAGAACCTGAGTTCAAATCCGGCCTCAGACACTTAACACTTATTAATCACATGACCTTGGGAAAGTCACTTAACCCCAATAGCCCTACCTTCACACCTGCAAAAAAAGCAAAAAAAACCCCAAAACCAACAGCTTTATATACAAGCAACTTCCTATCCTGGCAGAAATAAAATGGTGACAGTAAAGGATGCCATCTACCACAGAATCGCATGGTCCTCAAACACTAGTCCCCAAGTCTTAATATGGATTCTATGTAAGTCTTCTTTACCTTTTCATGTCTATAAATGTTATTGAAATTGAAACTGAAATCAGTTGTAAAACATCTGAAAAGCATAAATAGTATCACTTTTTAAAAGACTGAGTTAATAGTAGCAAGTATTTACTTAAAATAATTTGCTATAAGCACTAAATAGTACACTTTGAAAATATTTTTAGCACCATATATTTTGTAATACACATATAGAAGCCTTGAAGACAGAATTCTAGAGAAACATTTTATTATATCTAATAACAATAGAGGGTGTCCCAAAAGTCTTAGCAGAGTTTTAAGCTTTAGAAACATAAAAGCTATACCTTACATGTCATATTTTCCAAAATATTCAGAATTTTATGGTATTTTGCTAATTCTGTATTAATGGCCCAAATTTCATTGAGCTAAAACTTTCTGGGGAAATGTTTTTAAAATTTACTTTATATCTTCTGTTTGCTTAAAGCAACAATGATCCTCTTGCTTTAATTATAAAGTAGACCTTTAAAAAATGTGACATGACTTTTGGAGTACTTGATTCCTCTGGCTCCCCTTTAGCAAGTCTGATAAAGAATTTTCTAGAATTCATCTAGCTGTACTTGGAAGATTCCATGACAATCTTTCTACAAAGTTAGCCAGGGAAATGAAAGAAAACACATTTTCAATAATGCTAACAACTTACTATTAAAAGAAACCACCACTAATTTTTATTTCTCAAGCTGTGTTCTAGAAATCATAGTCTTTGATGTCAAAGGTACAAGTAACTTATTTATTTTTCTACAGGAATTGCAAGACATTAAAAGTTTTTGAAAGATCTTTTTCCCTCCATCTCTTGCTTGTCAGACAAGTTAACATTCAGGAAATAATTGATTTTCATTGTGGGAAATGTTTATTTTTCAGTAATCAGCCAGCATAAATGCTTTCACAGATAAATCACTAATTAGGATTTCTCCAGACAGTCTCCCAAATATCAACTCTTGGGTGTTCTACATGGTAAGAGAGAGATGAATATATAATTGATGAAACAAAACATGGTTTGAGATGAGCCATACAATAAGCTTCTCAAAATTAGTCATCACCTCAAAATCTGAGTGAAATTCAACAGGTACACTGAGAAGAAAAAGAAGAAAGTGTAAGATGAAACAATCACCTTCTTCAAATTACAGAGTTCTATCCAGGACAGCCAGAAAACAGAACTGAAGTCTCTTTGCAATAGAAGGAAGGGTTTCAGATCCCTGCTTTTGTATATTGCTTCCTTCAGCCAATACAAAGTTTTACTGTTGCCAAGAAAATTCTTACAATATTACAGGATTGGGAACACATAGAAGTCCTGTATGTGCTGTGCCTGACCAAAGCAGTGACACAGAAGGACTCAGTCCTTTTTCTTCCACACATGCACATGGCCAGACCTAGATAAATCACTGATAACCATCACACTCAGGTGTGTAACAAGAGCATTCTTCTTTTTGACACATTCAGATATGGTCAGTCGGCTTGTAACTAACCATATCCAACGCTCTCCAACTTTGTGGTAGCATAAGTGACATTGTATCTCCATAGACAACAAAGGCAAAAGTCAGGGCCTCTAGAGATTTGTTTCTCAAAGCAAAGAGGAGGGGCATATAAACATCTCTCCAGTGTTTTAGAAGGTGCACAAAAATGCTTCTTCCTTGACCCTCTTGCTGCCTTTGCTTGTTTGTTTTTGATGGTCTGGTATGGTTACTCCTACAAATAAAAAGGAAGTATTTAGTTTAGCTGTCAGTTGAAGACCAGTATACTTCCACCTTTCCAAACTCAAATAAAATGAGCAAAAATAAGCCCTTCCTCTTCTAGCCTTCAACAGATGTAAACACAAACAAACAAACAAACCAAAATGAAACAAAAGCAAAAAACTTACTATACCATATATGCTTCATGAACTGAAACGGATATTTTTTGTATAAGATATTCAGCACAGGTTCATAAGGACTATGAAACAGAGGATATAATTTAGAAGTCAGGAAAGTATGTTCAGTATGCTTGCTTCATTTTAAAAAAACATCTGAAAGCTCAATGTGTTCAGACTGTTAGGTGTTGTATGTAGAATATTATATACAACAATAACTACAATATAACAATAATACATGATAAGTGCATAATAGTGCTATATGAAGTCTGAGGGAAGGGAAATATCACTATCAACTCTGTGTGTGTGTGTGTGTGTGTGTGTGTGTGTGTGTGTGTGTGACACACAAAAGTAGAAAGACTTCCTGGTGGAGATGGCATTTGTGTTGAACTAGATGAAAAGGCAGGAATTCAAAAGGCAAAGGTTGTATACAAAGGAAGGGCATTCTAAGCATTGGGGAAAAGAATAAACAAAGGCACAAAGAAAAAGGATCATGTACAGATGACAATTAGTAACATTTGTGAATAGTACTGGTAGAACTGGCATTAACACTATCACTAGCACACATAAATCTAATTGACCTCCTAAAGAATGTGAAAAAGGATTTTTAGGAAAACCAACACAAAGATCTTGGACCAATATTATATCGAATATTGTTTATTCCTAGATTTGCTTCAAAACAGTGATGCAGATATAACTCAGAAAGCATTTGACTGTCATGTGACAAAAAGGAAAGCTATTTCTTCATAATCAAACAGCAAGAGAAAAATGTATTTCCATATTTGTATGGGGCCATGATTTCACCAGTGTGTATATTCCCTCCCCTGGTACAGACTACAAACCATCCATGCCTTTTGAGCCTATGGGATTTTTGTCTATATTCATCCATCAATATCCCATTGAGTACTTGAGGCCTCCTCCTACATTAATGAATTCAAGGACAATATCTGCTATCCAGTGGTCTCAATACATGACTAGCACACATATTTTTCTGGCAATATAAGCCCTTGACTGTCTATTATGAATTTTTGGCACAAAACTCACCATTAGTAATATACCATAGCCTGTTTATTTACACCCACCATGTCTCCATTATGCTTTGGTCACTTTATTAGGTGATGTTGCTCATAATCTCGTATCATCCTACTCTGTAACATTTTGCAAATAAGCCCATATACTAAGCTGGTTTTGCCTCTGGATGGTATTTCTCTCTGCTTAGGACACTATGGCTTTATTGGTTATAGTGTGTTTCGAGCTCTTTCAGCATCTTCATCGTGATGACTGTTTCCTATAAACTGAATTTCCTGAGGTAGTGTGGGCGAGTGGCTGGAGAATCAGCCTTTGAGTGAGTAAGACCTAGGCTCAAATCCTTCCACTGGTGCTCACCAAGATTTGTGACCCCAGACAACTCCCTAGACAACTCGTCACAAATGAGTCACTAACATAGTGTTCTAGGTAATTCTTTCTAAGTTGTAGTGACAGTGCCAGGTAGAGATTTCCTTGTCTAGGAATTCCCTCTATTAATGAAATGACAGATCCGGTCTCTGGTCCTAAACTTGAAATAATGATGATCAGAATCAATGTCTTTACTTTCTCAGTTTTAATTTTTTTTCTGAGTCCATATGCTATAACTGAACACAGTGTCTTTTCATTTTTATCCTTCTAATTTAGTGTTTCTTGGCCTTTGTGTAAACCAGTCGATCCGATTGTACACAACTAGCTGATTTGTAAATGACTCTCACTTCAGTGACCAGTTATTTCCTGTCTGTTAATATAAACTCAATTGCATTTGGTGGGTAGTGTTTAGGACTTGCCAGATCCATTACCTCAAAGAAGGAATGTGTGTGTGTGTGTATTCATATTCATATCCATATCCATGACAGGCAGAGGTTTCAGAATAATCTCCAAGCTACGGACTTCCTTTCCTTTTAATGGCAAAACATACATTTGAGCAATATTTATTAAGCCTCCAGTAAGTGTAAGGCATTATGGCAAGTAGGAGGTGGGGTGGCAGTAAGATAGAAAGACAAAAACAAAATAGTATTTGCCCTCAAGGAGTTTTTATTCTATTCAAATAATAAGGAATAGGAAAGGCTGTCAAGAGGAGGGAATACATGGGGGATGGTTTGGATGAATAAATATATGGCTGCAGAAGGTGGCCTTTAGATCTGGGAATTACTCACATGTATACCAGTATGTTCAGAATGTAGAATGCATGAAGGGAACTAATATGAAATAAGGCTGGGAAATAGATCAAAGCCACATTTTAGAAAGTTTAAGGTGTCAGGATAAGGAAAACATAGACAATAGGGAGCCAGCTTTTCAAATTAGGGAGTGCTATGGTCAGACTTGTACCTAAGGAAGATGAATGTGTGAAGGATGAAGTATAGGAGGTGTGATTAAAGTTAGAAAGATCTTTTAGGTGGCTAGGTGGCCCAGAATGCCAGGCCTGGCATCAGGAACAAAGTTCAATGTTGAGTTCAAATTAGGCTTCAGACACTTACTAGCTAGTTGTGTGACCCTGGGCAAGTCACTTAACCTGTTTCCCTCAGTTTCCTCAACTACAAAAAGAGGATAATAATAGCACCTACTTTGCAGGGTTGTTGTGAGGATCAAAGGAGGTAATATTTGTAAAAAAAAAAAAAAAGCAAAAGCAAAAGCACTTGGCACAGTGCCTAGAAAAAGTAGCCACTTATATAAATGCTTATTCCCTTTTCTTTCCTGGTGAGAATTGTGTCAGTGTGAATGAAGAGGAAGTAATGGTTGTGAGAGATATTGTGAGGGCAGGATTGACTCCGCCTCCAATTTCATATTGTTAGATTAGGGAAAGACAGATTAATCAGAGTTATGAGCTTGGGTGACTGGGAGGATGGTGATGTCCCACCCCCAAACGGGGAACTTTATAGAGGAACAGACTTAAAGGTGGAGATGCTGATGTCTCCTCTATCTGGAACTTGTGGAGATTGAGGTACTGGGGAGGCATCCAAATAGAGATGGCCAGGAAGAAGCTGGAGAGGGATAAGAATTGAGAAGAGAAAACGGATATATTTCTATATCGATATGTACATATGTATGCATATATATGTATGTATGTATACACATAAAAACACATACGTATATTTTATAACCTCCACTGTCCTTATCTTTGCATGGAAGTCACAGAGCATCAAGGATATGATGACTTTTTCTGTAAGAATTTTCTGCTTCTTCATCCTTTGCAACAGGTGTTGGTACAACAGAAGTTACAACAATTATTTTCATGGGGGTCTTTTTGCTTATTCATGTCCATGGCAATGTGAGATAACTAACTGTCCCGTGAAATGATTTTTCTTTTTGCCTTTATGTCCATGATGATCAGCCAATTCATTTATTCACCGCTTATAGGAGAATCTTTGAGCCATCCATTCCAATTCAATTCAGTTCAACCCAATTAAATACAACCACTTGATAACAGTTAAAGTAAGCCAGGTGGCATAGTGGAATACTGGACCCAAAGACCTGAGTTAAAATCCAACTTCACTTACTAGCTATGTGACTCTGGGCAAGTCACTTAACCTTTTTATGCCTCAGTTTCATCATCTAAAAAATGGGAATAATAACAGCACCAACCTCCTAGGGTTTTGTGAGGATAAAACAAAGAATATTTGTAAAACACTGTGCCAATCTTAATGTGTTATTTAAATGCTGTCATCATTATTATTATTCAACAACTATGTGCTATTAGGCAATGTATAGGTGCTGGAGACAGACAAAAATGAAAACAGTACTTTCAAGGTTATATTCTATTGAAGGATGAAATATGTATCTAGAGATTATTTCATAATGAGGGAGGGAAAGAGAGGAAAGTGCTAACAATGACACATATCCTTCTTTAAAGGATCAGGAAAGACTCTGTGCAGGGGATTGCACAGAATGGCAATAAGGAGGCGAACATAGTCTAGGTGTGAGAATTAGCCTCTGTAAAGGCACCAGAAGACACTATGATGTGTCTGGGGAACATCAAGTAGGCCAGTTTGGCTGAATTCAGAGTTTGTGAGGGGAGAACAATGTGAAATTAGCCTAGAGAGATGGTCTGGAGTCAGACTGTGAAGAGTTTTAAAAGCTAAAGTGGAGAGTTTGTAATTTATACTAGATGTAAGAAGAGCAAGGGATGTCAGGTTACTGACATTGGAGTAACAATCTGGCATCCGTGTAGAGAGTGGATTGGAGTGGAGAGAGGTGACAATGGAAGAGAAGATCATTTAGGAAGCTATTGTAGGAATGTAGGCAGGAGTGGATAAGGGCCTGAAACAGGATGGTGTTCATGTAAGCGGTGAAAAGGTGATGGATGCAAGACAAATTGTAGAGATAGAAGACTTGGGAGCTGATTGGATAGGATGGTGGAGACAAAGTTGAGGATGGCTCTGAGGTTGTACACCTGGGTAATTGGAAGAATGATGAAGTCCTTGACAGAAACAGAGAAGTTAGGGAGAAGAATGGTTGAGAGTTGAAGAAAACCTGTGATTTATTCTTGTCTTCTGTATTCATTCATAGTGACACTGTCAATAGGGCTATAGTTCAGTTCTTCCAGTAGTATATCAGTTCAGTAATTGGACGGAGATCTTGTATTTGTGGGCAACCTAAAGAATTAATATGATTCTAGTGGAGCACCCTGCCACCATCACTAGCTGAAGGGAGCTATATAGAACACAGGGATAATTTGTGTTTTATTATTATTATTATTATTATTAATGCCATGGGACAGCGTGGTCAAAGAATTCATCACCTATTGGTCAGCCTTGTTGATGGCTTACTCTGAATCAGCAGACACAGTCTGTCCCAGGGAGCATGCTTGAAACCTTTCCAGCTTTGTGAAACCTGCCAGGGTTTGTACTCCACTGCCATTTCATTTAGAACTCAGGGTCACCTTCATGCTAGGATGAAGCACTGAGGTTATACTTTTTTGTAGTTAATAATTTTTTTCCCGCTAAAGAAAAAAATCTTGGCTTTTAAAAGGAGATGAATCCTAAGATAAAAAGGAAAGCAGTCAACTCAGAAAATATTTATATCAAGTTTCTTTGGTGAGTGTTGGTCTCTAAGATATATTGACAGCTAACAGAAGTCAATGGCTATATAGCCAGTCCCCAATAGCGAAGTGGTTAATGTAAATGATCAAACAGTTCTCAAAAGAAGCACTGCAGGCTGGTAACAATCATACGAATGCCCTGAATCACAGTTACAAGAACTACAAATCACAGCAATCCTGCAGTTTTACCTCATACTTTGTAAATTGGCAAAGATGATAAAAAGAAAGGAAAAATCAATGTTATAAGTGTTGAGGGAGATAGGCACACAAAGTACATCGTTGGTGGGGATGTGATTAGTGCAACTATTCTGGAACACAGTTTGAAACTATGCAAAAAATGTGGTGAAAATGTCCCAACTCTTCACAAATAAAGTGGTTAAAACTTTCCATAGTCTTTGAACCAGAGATTCCACTCCTAGGCATATACTCCAAGGGGGTCACTGGCAAGAAGAAATGCTCCATATACACCAAAAAATTTATAGCAGTATTTTTTGTGGTAGTAAAGAATTATAAACAAAAGAGATGCCAATCAGTTGGAGAACAGCAAAACTAATTGTGCCACATGAATATAATGAGATATTATTATCCTGTGAGAAACAAAGAATATGATGTATACTGAGATGCATGCAAAGACATGTGAACTGATACAAAGTAAAGGAAACAGCTAAGGAAATAATGACTATAGCAATATAAATAGAACAATGACCCCCCCCCCCCAAATGATTACCTTAAAATTACAGAGAATAACTTTGGCTCCCAAAAGAAGAGATGAGAAAGCGCCTCCCCCTCTTCCTTTGCAGGACTTGGGGATGGGGTACATGGACATGGAACATTGCAGACAGTGTCAGAATTTTCAATGTATTGATCAGAATTATGACTTTTTTTTTCTATTTTCCTTTTTTAAAAAAGACTTATTTTAAGGAATAGTTCTTTGGAAAGAAGGAGGAAAAAGGATACAGGGCAGGGGAGAAATCCAGACCATGTAAAAACAAAACATATTAATAATTAAAAAAAAACCTCAGATGAGTTCTTCTGATACCACTTAATAAGATCATAGATTTAGAGCTAGAAAGAACCTACCAACTTTATAAATGAGGAAACTGAAGCCCAGAGAAGAGAAGTGACTTGTCCAAGGCCACACAGATAAGTAGTAGGACTGAAATTCCAACGCAGGATTTCTGTTCTGTTAGGACCTGCTCTCTTTCCTCTGTATTTTCACTGTCTTTGCTCCACTGACTGGAGATGCTGTTTGTAAATCACCCTTAGGTGATGCTCTGTTCCATAAGTTGATCTTATATGGGTCTTGGAAAAGATGCTGATGTGTTAAGTTGAGTTATATGGGGAGCTGGAAGACATCCTGAAGGCTGTCAGTGATTGATTTAATAGACAGCAGAATCAAGAATGCAGTCAAGAGCCTTGACCTTATTAACATAATCCCAGCATATTTAAGAAAAGTTCAATCTGCCATCTGCATGACTGTGCATACATATATGTAAACCAGTGGTATCAATCTCAAATAGAAATATGGACACATATTGGCCTAGAAAATAACAAATTAACATTATCTATATTGTACTCTATTTTTTATTTATTTTATTCTACACTAGGGAGTTTTGCCAGGGATTGAAATATGACATCTCTGGTATAGTTCTTTTTTTTTTTTTTTAGTGCATATGTTGCCCTTTGAACACTGGAAGGACATAATGAAAATCAGAGCTAGCCTGACTTGTGAAGACCTTTAATACCAGAACACATATTCAGTTTAATACAAGAAGACTCACTTAAGGGGGATATTTTTTAGCCAAATGTTTCCTAAGACAGAGGTTCATATTCTGAAGCTGATAGAGTTTTCATAATACTTACACACTTCTCTTCTGAGAAGCTATTTTTATGAAGTAAAGAACAGTTACATCATTCCATTAAAATGTGTGTTACTTTACCACAGATTCAATGCTATTCCCTTCTGTAGGAAGCAATGTGTAGTTCAACTTTCTATCACGTAAAAGGCTGATATAGTGAGCATTATTCCTAATCTCACTTTTGTTATTTATTATCTGTGTGACTCAGGAAAGTCACTAAACATCTGAGGTCTTACTTTCATAATCTGAAAAAAAGGAGGGAGTTTACCTACATGACTTCCAAGGTTCCCTTCCAGCTCCAGATCCTATAAAAGTCAATCAGCAATAGTGCTAGGATTTCTGCATTATAACATAATTCTCTACTGTATAGTTTATAGAGGATACCATTTACCAAGGAGGTGGCTGTTCAGTGACTGAGTGAGGACTACAAAGGCATGCTGGCAGGGTGAACATTATCTGACAAGGAGCAGAAAGTCAGGAGAAGGCTTGTAAAAAAACAATCCTCAGGATGGGAAAGAAGGACAAGGAGTCTAAATCAGTGGTTCTCAAAGTATGGTTCCGGGACTCCCTTTCAGGGGGTAAAATCAATACCATTTTCATAAGAATGCTACATCATTTTAATTTCTAATACATCAAATGTAGCTATAACCTGTGTACACAAAAGTTCTTTGAGGTCCTCAATAATTTATGAGTATATAAGGGTCTTGAGACCTAAAAGTTTGAGAACCTATGTTTTAGATCAGAAGTTGTTAAACATGGGTCCTATGCCAAGTGTGGCCATTATATATATATATATATATATATATATATATATATATATATATATATATATATATACACACACCAAATTAAAATGTAATTTTGAAATATTTAACAAAACAAATAAAAATGCAATCAAACATACATATGGATTAGTGACCCTATTTCTATTTGAGTTTGATACCACTATTCTAGATAACCCCTTTTACACAGGAACTGCTTTCAGTTGTTAGTTACACTGAGCCTTTGACAGAAAGCTGTGAATTGCCAGTCAAAGACAGGTAAGCAAGCTTCCCACCCAAGAAGTGGTGGGAAGGATCCTATAAATAATGCTTACCTTAGGAGCCTCTCCTGGGAGGAACAGACAAGGCTGAAAGGCAGTTTGCAAAGAAAGCTAAGGCCAATGGACTCCACTCACTTCCAGAAGAAAGGAAAGAGGGAGATTAGAGGGAAGAGGAATGTTTTAATGATGCTCATAATGTGGACAATGCCTGTTTTGTTATAGCTATTTGCCATTGCTAAATAACTACTATTTTGGTGCCGTGTTCAGATGCGTCTTCCTCCTAGGAGGAAGACAAGGAAAAAGGTCTGGAGGAATGCTTCTCCAGTCTTCAAGGTTTCAGAGAATAAGGCTGTTCCTTTTAAAAACTGAATTAAGGGCTTTAAGATACAAACAAAGAAGAAAAAAGATCTGAAGAGAGAAGGAAAGACCTATCCCAGGAGGCTGGAGAGTAGAATAATATGAAGAACAGAAGAGGAAGAGAAGAGACAATATACCTACTATGGTAATGTTTTGCATAGCTATACATGTACAACACATACTGAATTGCTTATCTTCCCAGAGGGAGTGGGTGACAAGGGAGGAAGGAAATGGATCTGAAATTCGAGGTTGTAACATTAAATGTTTCAAATATATAAAAATACTATTATTAATACTATTTTGCATGTAATTGGGAGATAAGATGTGTAGGCATTGGGGCACAGAGATTCATCTTGCCCTAATGGTAAAGTTGAAGGGGGTATGGGAGAAGATATGGGAGAGAGCAGATTGGATGAGAGGATATCCTGTGGGACTGCTATTCTGGGGTGGTGGGTAGGGGAAAAATCGGGAAAAAATTGTAAATCAAAATCTGGTGGAAATGAATGATGTAAACCAGAAGTTAATAAAGCGTTTGTAAATAAATAAATAAATAAATTTGCCTGAGTCTTATAAATCTAATCAGAAGGACTTTAAAATAAAAAGAAAGGGGAAAAGGACAAAATTACCTACATACATCTACAAATCTCAATATCTTAGACCAAGGGTCCTTAACTTTTTTGTGTTATGGACCTAATAGGCAGCCTGTTGAATACGATGGACTTTTTCTTAGAATAATGGTTTTAAATAAATAAAATAAAATTCATAAAAGTATAAATAAAACCAACTATACTGATATGTACTTATCTATTTTTTTAAACAAAGTTTACCATCTTGGGTTAAGATCCCTCTGAATAGAGAATAATTACCCCCCAAAGAAGGACAATAGTAATAGATACACTCAATAACTTACAGGTGACAAAATTCAGAAAAGGAACCTTAAAAAAAATCTGCCTCAGATGTCTACGCTCATATGTACAGAGTCTAAATAATAAGTAAGGAGGCAAATTGGACCTCATAAGCATAACTGAGATTGGTAGGATGGGACTCATAACTAAAATTCTGGAAGGGTTTACACAGTATATGAAAGGAACAGAATAGATATACAATCACAGTTTCTTGGTCTTCAAGTAAAGGTTGGATGATACCTTGCCCTGGAGGTTGTAGATGTTGTTTCTTTTCATGTATAGGTTATAATAGATGGGGGCCTCTGAAACCCTTTTAAACCCTGCAATCCTGTGATTCTGTGACCAGAGGTGTAGTTGTCAAAAAGCATGATACTCTTTTCCAGTAGACTAATGGTTCTGTAATGGAAATGGGAATTTGAAGATTTTCCTTGATTTGAAAACAAACTCTGCCCCCTAATAGGCTGAATGCAATCACATGGAGCCGGTGGTGGAAGGAGTTTGCTGAAGTGTGGAGCAGAACCCACAGGAAGCTGGGAGTCAGAGTCAGAGAGACTGTGGGAGGATGCTCAGGCAAGGAGATAGATAGGTTTGTGAGTAAATATATTAATCTCATGTTGGTTTGTGGGAAGGCTAAAGGATAGCATGACTCCCTGCTACATTGTGGTGCATTAACTTCTATGTTGCTATGATGGATTCAGTTTCCTGGTGTTGGGATTTGGTTTTCTGGTGTCTAAATGAATGCTTTGCTTCTGTCCTTTATATGGAGAGTTTGTTATATTTTGTGATCAGGCACCATGCAGGAATATTTATAGTCACAGTATATTTATCGTGATCATGGGTACTGTAAATATTGCATTGGCACTACAGGTTCCCACTGAGGTTGGAAATTAGGGGGCAATAATTTCTTTTTTTAAATAGTATTTTACTTTTCCTAATTACATGTAAAGATAGCTTTCAACATTCATTTTTTATAAAATTTTGAGTTACAAACTTTTCCTCCCTCCTTCCCTTTCATCTCCCCTCCCCAAGATGGCAAGCAATCTGATATAGGTTATATATATGCAATCATGTAAACATATTTCCACATTAGTCGTGTTGTGAAAGAGGAAACGGAACAAAAGGAAAAACCACGAAAAACAACAAAAAAGTGGAAATAATATGCTTCGGTCTGCAATCAGACTCTATAATTCTCTGGATGTGGATAGCATTTTCCATCATGAGTCTTTTGGAATTGTCTTGGATCATTATATTGCTGAGAAGAGCTGTTATTGTGTACAATGTTCTCCTGGTTCTGCTCATTTCATTCAGCATCAGTTCATGTAAGTCTTTCTAGGTTTTTCTGAATCTGCCTGCTCATCATTTCTTGTAGCACAATCATATTCCATTCCATTCACATACCACAAGTTGTTCATCCATTCCACAATTGATGTGCATCCCCTCAATTTCCAATTCTTGGCCACCACAAAAAGATTTGCTATAAATATTTCTGTGCATGTAGGTCCTTTTCTCTTTTCATGATCTCTTTGGAATACAGGCCTAGTAATTGTATTGCTGGATCAAAGGATATGCATAGTTTGGTTGTCCTTTGGCCGTGGCTCCAAATTGCTTTCCAGAAGGATTGATCAGTTTACACCTAGGGGGAAATAATTTCTAAGACTTCTACTTCTCTAATGCTTTGGTGCTATGGTTTGGAGGCAGTAAGTTTCAAAGTCTTTAAGTGATTGTCTTCTTTCATCTAGAATACCAGATTATTCTACCTCATGATATGAATTATTAGACTTAAATGAGGTTTTACTTCCACAAGGAAAGAGTTGGCTCCCACAGGCTATGCTAGAAAATAGTACCACCCAATTTGAAATTCTTCCACAAAGCATGCTGAATGAATTCCCATGATGCTAGAATACCAGACATTCTAAAGGTGGAGCAGATAACTTCATGTTCCTTTTTCTTGAGTGTATGTTGACTGTTAGTTAATCTTAATTACATCCAGGGTTATCTTGGCCTAAAAAGTAGTCAAATGTTTCCAATAATTTCTTTAAAATATCCTTGCATGTCCTCTTTTGCCACCTAAGAACATAATCTTCAGATTACTTCACACATTCATTGTTATCTTACACCAAATCTGAGATACTGATTGATTTGGAACTCCAGTCTTCTTTCTTTTTTCGCCTAAATTGCATTTTATTTTTATTCTGAACTTAATGTCAAATAAAATGAGAATCTCTATATACATGGTAGGACAGAAAGGGAGGATTATATGAGATTGTGAATTTCTGTTACACAAAGCTTGCTTACAGTTTTGCTTAGCCATGCTTACTTGTTACAAGGAATGTGTGTATGTGTGCACAGGCAGTACATACCATGCACTTTGCCCCACACAGGGCAGGGAGTTGATTTGAGGGTTAGCAACAGTTTGCCAAGAAAAAAGAAGAAAACAAAAAAAAATAAGGTCATTAAAGCATTTAAAAATGTTTAGAAAAAAACAGAGAAGCCAGGTAGCTTTGAAAGTAATAGCTTGGATATATCATATGCTTACTTTTTAAAAGCAAGTTGTAGATAATAAAGAGTAGTGGCTTCATGTAAAATCTTCAAGTAAACATTCATTTTCCCTTCCTTTTTTGGTGTTCATTAAGTTTTTAAATTTTAAATTAAAAAAAATTCAGAATTTTAAAAATTATTTTATCTATTCTGAACTTAAATGCCAAGTAAAATGGCCATTTTGATATACATTCTAGAACAGGGGTGGGAAACCTGTGGCTTTGAGGACACAGGAGACCCTCTAGGTCCTCAAGTACTGCCCTTTGACTGAATCCAAACTTCACAGTTGATAAAAGGCTTTGTTCTGTAAAACTTGGACCCAGTCAAATGGCCATACCCAAGGGCCTAGAAGGCCTCATGTGGCCTTGAGACTACATACTGTTCTAGAACATAAAAATAGAAATGTACAGACAACTACAAATCTCTATTATGCATAGCTTACTTCTCTTTTAAAATACATAATCACATGGAACTTTCAAAGCTGTCCTGCTCTTTGATTCTTTCTGGTCTTCTTTCTGTTCTCTCCTATACATTAGAAAAAAAATGCTACAATGATGCTCTTGTTTCTTGTCTTTTTCTTTTGGCTGCCCTATTCTCAATCGACTTCCCCTTTCTACCCAAACCCTCAATTGAAAACAAATAAACAAGAATCCCCCCACATGCACACACACCATGAAAAATAAGTATAGTTAAACAAAGCAAATTTCCATATTGGCCATGTCCAATGATCCATGTCTTATTCTGAATCCTAAGGTCATCATTTTTCTTTTTGGATGTGGTAGCAGGCTTCATGACTAGTCTTCTAGCATCATGGTTAGTCATTTCATAAATGAGTCTTTTGAGTCTTTTAGAGTTGTTTTTCTTTACATTATTGTTGTTTTTGTGTACATTATGTTTCAGGTTCTATGCATTTCTTTCTTCTTCAGTTCATATAGGTCTTCTGAAGTTCCTTTGAAATACTTTTTCATGATGTCTTACAGTGTAATAATAATAATAATAATAATAATAATACACATATATATATCACCATTTGTGAAGCAATTTATTAATTGATGGGCACCTTCTTTGATTCCGGTTCTTTGCCACAACAAAAAAACCTTTTATAATTATTTTTGTACATATGATCCTTTTTCTCTCCCTTTCATCTCTTTAAGGGTATAGGCCTTCTAGTGGTATCACTGGGTCAAAGGGTATGCACAATTTCAAGCTGTTTTCTAAAATGGGTGGACCAGTTCACATCTCTATCCTTTTCACTGCCCCCTCCACATTACGATTTTCCCTATGGCAGTTTTGACATATTGTGGGTCTACATAAGAAATTAAATAAGAATTTTGGGGGAGTTTTGTGGAAGTCACAGACAACCCACAAAGGCCAGCAGACAACATGGAAAAAGTTTAGAAACTCAGAAATGCATAAAATATAATGTTAACATATTTTATCTTTTAACACCCTTGTAACTCAGACTTTTTCTCTGGTAAGAAGGGAGGACCAAAAATTTTTACATGAATTTTCCAAATCAAGGGGCACTAATTACCTACAATGTGGAAGGGATAAATGTAATTTACTTGGGTTAATTCTTTAGAACTTGCATGCAATTGGCTTTATGATAATTTTGTGTTTATTTAGATGTTAATTTGTAAGTATACCCCTGGATAGAATGTGTAGGCTATTTCTTTTATATCTCATAGCTTATCAAATGGTAGGCAGTTATATTTACTAGATAATGATAGAGATTAGAACTGGGATTTCTTGATACATAGAACTCTTGGATGAGGAAACTCTACCAAATTTATGTCCTCATCTCTATAAAATCTCACCTCTGTCATATACTGATTGAATGATCTTGAGCAAATCACTTCTCAGGAAGAAAAAAAAGGCAGCTCTGAGATGAAATTTGTAAAAATATTGCTATTTAACTGGAGCCACAAATAATTATTCCAGCTCATCTTCTTTAACATAGCATCTCAAATATTTAAAGACAGTCATATCCCTACTAAGTTTTCTTGTAATAAATGTTATTTTCTCTACTAGACTATACATACTCTACAGGCAGGAAATACAAGTAATTCATTTTTGTGCCCCTAAGATCTTTATGCCTTATGCCTCACATAGTAGGTATACAATAAATAGTTGTTGAATCAGTGAATGCAGTTAGACTGGGCAGTAAGCAACCTGGTGCCTTAACCCCTTCCCTATCTCCAATGTTGCCCACCTATTCTATAATTCCTGAAATTCTACTGTAGGAGTTTTTTTGAGTCTTTTAAGCTTTAAGTTTTTGATCCCAGTTAGAAAGTGAATCCCCTCCCTGCAGGAGGGTGAATACTGTAAGCTATCATTAAGTATTTACATTTTTAATAAGAATGAGTATCTGATTCTTAAGAACATATTGGTATTGAGAACATGTTGGTATAGGTGGAGAGCAGAAGACACTGAGAAGCTGAAGTAACATTCTAAAGTAGAAAAAGATAAAAAATTGGGTCACTACAAATAAGTTTTTCCTATGACACAATTGTAAAAAGGGCTAGGGCTGGCTGGCTTGTGTTTTGTAGAGGTAGACAACTGTTAAACCTGATGTCCCCATCAATATACAGAACTCTACTTCAAATAAAGACACACATTCAAACTGTAAATATTAATTAATATAGTCTGAGAGAAATACATTTCCTTATCTGTGAGCACCTGACACACCTTTTTAATTGTTATGTAGCCAGATTTCCAACCAAGCCTGGGGCATTTTATATGCTGCTGGTATGTAAGAGATATGACTCCTGAATGGCCAAGAGAAGGTTGAGGTGATGTTTTATATATATATATATGTTCAAAGGGTGGAGTTGGTGCCAGAGATTCTTGGGAGATAGACATGTGGTTCCAGAGATTCTTTGGGGGAGAAAAAGAGGGACAGTGAATATTCTAGAGAAAAGAGAAACTTTAGAAACAGCAGAGCCACTACATGTAAGATAACCCCAGTCTTGGCTGGAAGCCCAGTTTCATTCACACCTATGTAACTGATGTAATTTATGATGACACAGTCAGTCAGCTATGTGGGAGTAGTGGATAGACTCTGTTGGACCCAGAGTCAGAAAGATCTAAGTTCAAATCCAGCATCAATCCTTTACTAGACCAAGTCACTTAACCTCTATCTGCCTGTTTCCACCTGTTAAGGAATCTTAATTAGTCAGGATTTCTGCCCCCACTCTCCCAATTTAAGAAGAGTTCTGTTTCTCCCCTCTTTGTTGCTTGTTTGGATTGTGAATTTGCCCTTACTTAGGGTTCCACACGCATGTTCATTTCTCTTATAATAAACCTAGATTTTCATGTAAGTTTTGTGAAGTTGTGATTGCTTGTTGACAAACCTTAAAATGGTAACAGTAACAGCATCAACTTCATGGAGCTGTTGTGAGGTTCAAATGAGATATTATTGTCTAATAAATGCTTGGTCCTTTCCCCTTCAGTCACTAATATTAGGTATCTACTATGTGCCTAATTAGCATTTTGCCAGGAGCTGAGGATACAAAGAGCGAAACAAAGAAACATATTCTAATGGGCAAAACAACAAGTACCTGTTTAAGTGTCTTAAGAATAAATATAATAAATACAAAGTAGCTAAAAATAAGGAGGCTTGGAAGGAAGGGCACTGGCAGTAGAGGTGGAGGGAAGGGATCAGGAACAGATTCCAGTGGAAGGTAGAGCTGGAGTTGTACCTTGAAAGGATAAAAGGGATTCTATGCAGTAGAGATGAGGAGGGCATACATTCCAGTTAGTGCAAAGCCACAGACAGGAGATGAAACCTTGTGAGTTAGGAACAAAGAGAAGGCCACTTGCCTGGACTGCAGAGTTCAGGAGTGAGAAGGCAAAACTGTGGCTTAGGTTGGGAAAAGCTTTAAAAACTAAACAAAAAGGGGCGGCTAGGTGGCGCAGTGAATAGAGCGCGGGCCCTGGAGTCAGAAGGACCTGAGTTCGGAGCCGGCCTCCGACACTTAATCCACACAAACAAAAACCTAGCCGTGTAACCTTGGGCAAGTTACTTAGCCCCAACTGCCCTAAAGGGGCGGCTAGGTGGCGCAGTGAGTAAGAGCGCCGGCCTCGGAGTTGGGATGACCCGAGATCAGATCCGGCCTCAGAAAATGTGCACCCACACATATGTGCACCCACACATAAATAATGACTAGTCGTGTAACCCTGAGCAAGTTACTTAACCCCAATTGCTTTAAAAAAAAAAACAACTAAACAAAGGAGTTTATATTTCATTCTAGAGAGAGAGAGCCCCTGGAGTAGACTGAGTAGAGAAATAACGGTCAGATCTACACTTAAGGAAAATCTCTTTGGCAGTGGGGTACAGGATGAATGTTATGAGTTACTAGGTATGAGAACTAAGTTTTTGTTCAAAGAGACATGATGTGTTTATTTTCATCTAGAATGGTTTGTGCCTGTTTAGCCTAGGGCTCAGAGGTGGGGAACCTGTGTCCTGGAGGCCACATGTGGCCCTCTAGGTCCTCAAGTGTGACCCTTTTACTGGATCCAAACTTCACAGAACAAATTCCCTTGTTTAGATTCAGTCAATGGGTCACAGGTAGCCTCAACATCACTGGTTCACCACCCCCTGGCATCCTGAATAGCCACAAAGGATGAGAATCACAAAAAAAAAATGTGAAAGTATCAGAATCAACAACTGGAATAAACATGAAATATCAGCTCAAAACATAAAAGTAAGGAGTACCTTGTTTTTTAGAGTCTAGGTGTTCCAATATAACACTGATCAATAAGGGACGAATGACCTGAAATTTTGTACTTTATCAAGTATCTTTTAGAGACTGAGGTTTTTTTTAACTTGTCTACAAAGCAAAGCTAGAGATCCAGTTTTAAAATACTATTATGAATCCCTTGAAAAACATTAATCTCTTATAAAGTGTGATAAAATGCAACAAATTAATTCTGAATTGAACAGCTGGACAAAAAATGAAATCATTAGGAATCAAAAGTTGTTTCAAATTAAGGTAGTGCTTGGTATTTATTGATTAAAAAACCCCAAAGATTTCATGTAACATATTTATTTGAAAACATCATTTTTCCTAAATTTCTAAAACCCATTATCTTGGATTTCTCACATTAGCAAGAAACTTGAATTTTTCATAGACATTATTGATAGGGTACCTGAACTAATGTTAAAATAACTGATGAAACTAAGCTCTCTGATGGGAAGGCTATCAAGAATGCTGCAAAATTATTTTTCAAATAAAACCAACTGGCTTCCCCCAAACCAAAAGCATGATGAGCCTGCTATCATGGAAAGACTCTTGCATCTTGGTTCACATCTTATCAAGTTCTCTGAGTTCAGCAATTTTGGTGCTTCTTATAGGAGACATATAGCTTTCCACCATCACAAAGCCTCTGCCTTTAAACCACTGTGGAGTGGGAAGGAAGTTGATGAGAAGTGACATTTTAATAAGATAAAACAGCATCCTGTTCTCTCACTTCTGGGATTCACAGGATATAAGTATAATTGAACTAGTCAACTCTTGATTATCTCAAGAATGATTATTCTGTATGCCCATTATCCATCTTGCCTTTCCTCCTTATTTCTTCTGGCTGCTTTTTGTCAATTTAAGCATTTGGCCATGCTCATTAGTACGTCCCCCATCAAGATGAAATTCATATCACTCAGTTTGGTTCTGTCAGTAGCTCAAGAAGTATTATTTTCTATTATATTAATAACCCATTATAATTAGGGTTTTCTATTTCCTCATTGAGGGAACAGCCCTTGTAGGTCAGTCAGCCAATCTCTGAAAAGCTTGGCTGATGAGAGGAGCTTGCCCTTATCTTCAGGGTACAAGCTCCTGGATCTTGGGCAGGACTCCACCCAACTAGGAGACCTTACTTCTATTTGAAGTATAAACAGAATCTAATCTAGGTGAATTCTCGCCTTGAGGAAGTAAGTCCAAGTCCCTGCACCCCTCCATTGTAGTTTAGGGTGACCCAGCTCATGAAGGAGAAACCTAACCAGGGTGGTCTGGGTGGAGATAGATTCCTTTCTTCAGAATAGGGCTGAGTCTCATGATCAAGCCATGTTCTCAGCAGGAGGAGCTGAAGACTTTTAGCCCACCCCCTCATTAATTGCTCACCAATCAGGGTTGATTTGTCACCTGTCAAAGGCACCCCTTTTTCTAAAAGTACCTAAAGCATTCAGTATCTCCATGGTTTTGTCTTTGGTTACCGAGAGAAATCACTGACCATCAATTTATTGATTATTAGCTAGCCTAATTAATAAATTGATTATTAGTTACCCAGGAGCTCTGGCTCTTGGATTTTTCGTTGGTAATAGTTAACAGCCTTGTGGAGGGTTGAAATGAACAGCTGAAGTGAGGCTAATTTGCCTTTTTTCTGAATACATTCTGGTAAACATTTTTATGTAGAAGGGCTTAATTTGCAAGGCACTACATGGTAGAACCAAGACCAATTAAGTGAAAGTTATAAGTTGCAGATTTAAGTTCATAAAAAAGAACTTTTTAACCATTAGAACTATTAAACATAAAAGGAGGTGCCCAGTGAGTGCCCATCACATAGCACATGTCAGGGATGATGTAGAAGATCACAGCAGGTGGCAGCTGAACTGGATGGTTTCTAGATTACCTTCTACTCTCAGCTTCTATGATCTGATGGAAATTAAGATCATGTGGAATTTAATCCTTTTGTAGTTACCTGAGGATTTCAATGATCCACCAAATCACACAGATCACAGACATTTGGGGCTAGAAGGAATCTTAAAAGGTCATTTGGTCCAAGCCCCTCATTTTAAATATGAGAACAGAGAGGCTCAGAGAGGTTCACTGCCTTACCCAGGTTCACACAGCTAGCAAGGCTCTGAGGTGGGATTATAACCTGAGACTTCCTGTCTCCAATAACAGCATCTAATCCACTGTGCTAAACTGGATCCACCTTCCCCATCTCTCATCATCACATAAAATGGAAGGCTACCTGAAAATGGACTTCGGCAAACAGCTCAATAATTTGGCAAACATTCAAGTGAGGCAAATTCTACCAAGACTATAAATACATTCACTTTACTACAGAAGCATCCGCTCTCCTGAGATAACTGAGGACATCCTAGGCCTTCCTAATTGATGCAGTCATCAGTCATTCCCTCTTTAGCTGGAGGCAGCTAGGGGCACAATGGATATAATGGTGGGCCTGGAGGCAAGAAGACCTGACCTCAGCTCTGTGACCCTAGGCAAGTAATCTAACCGCAATCTGCCTCAGTTTCCCCAACTATAAAATGGGGATAATAATAAGACTTACCTTGTAGGGTTGTTTTGAGGACCAAATTAAGTATTTGTAAAGCATTATGCAGGAGCACTATATAAATGCTTATTTCTTTCTCCCTTGTTTCCCTTCTCTTAAGCAAAAAGATCTGTGAGTTCTTGGATTTCACTGTTTGCTTGAAATCACAAACTATTAATGACTGCCTATCCTGTATACCCCTTATCCGAGAGCTCCCATAAAGTCACCCTGAGGGAGTACATTTGACATTGTGGGGACCCTGTCAGACCCACCCAATACTGCAGGGGTGCCAATAGAGCACTCAGGCTATCCACATGTTATCCATCCCTAATCCTTACCATGTGACCAGGACATCTTCTCTTATATATTTCCCTGATGAAATCCTTTACCATACTCCTTTTCAAAAAAAGTTTTTGAGGGGGGAAGGCAAGCCAATTGAGGTTAAGTGACTTGCCCAAGGTCACACAGCTAGTAAGTGTCAAGTGTCTGAGGCTGGATTTGAACTCAGGTCCTTGTGACTTCAGGGCTGGTGCCACCTGGCCACCGTCTTCAAATGATTACCTGTTACATATTGCAGACTACTCATGTCCACTATGTTCTACTTCATTAACTTTCCTGAGACTCATTTTTAATTCCTGAGAAACTGTAGTGTTCCACAGCATATGCCACATATCACTGGTGGAATACTCGTATGAAAATGGTGTTTGGGCCACGAAAAGAGTTCTGTAATTTCCTGTGGGCAATTCAACTTGTCCTCTTCTTCTTTACTCTGGGCCCCCCTCTTTCCTTTACTCTCTGTCCCACACGTATACTTTCAGTCAACGGCATAATGGTAAGATATGTACTAACTACTATGAAATATTGCTGTAAAAATTTGCCTTTTCCCTACCAACACCCTCACAAAGGGTAGCCTTGAAGCATGTGTAGATGACTCTCATAAAAATTTTATAGAGATGCATATAGGTCAGTAGTTGATGTTTTCTCAGCTGCCTTTTTCAGTACTAATAAGGTTCAAGGCTTTTCCCATAGCTTTGTTGGAATTGATCCCTTGACACTCTTACTAGCCTAAGTATGCTTGGTCTAATCCAGCTACTCTGTCCCTTTTTGTTCTCTTTTGTACCATTTCCCCACCTCTGTACACATATCTGGGATTGTAATGTTGGTGTCTAAGGGTGGAGGCTCCACCCTCCTTAATGGTGAATAAAGCTTGGCATAAAAATCTTTCCATTAACCCAATTAACTCTACTACTGGCATTAAATTGGGGCAATTCTCTACCACAGTTTAGAATAAGAGCTCCCTGAATTCAAGGAGTTTAAAAATTAGGAAAAGAGTAGGTCAGTTGCTCCTACTCATTTCAATTCCTTCACTTGGCAGCAAATGCCTCTGTGAAAGAGTGATGATGTGACAACCCAAGTGTTCACTCTACAGAAGAGAAAAGAAAGCCCATGCACAAGACTGTCCAAAGGAGATTTATCAAAGGATATTCTTTACAGCTGTCTGGACATAGGAGTAGGACATTCGAGCTCCAAATCTGCATCCAGATTGGAATGATGGTAGTTCCAAAGTTGCCCTTCTAGCTTTCCTAAGTCCAATTCCAGATACTTATCCTCAAAGACTTAGAGTTGTCTTTCTCTCTCTCTCTTTTTTAAGCAATTGGGGTTAAGTAACTTGCTCAAGGTTACACGGCTAGTTATTTATGTGTGGGTGCTAAGTAATGAGGCCAGAACCCAATCCTGGGTCATACTGACTCCGGGGCTGGTGCTCTTAATCACTGTACCACCTACCCTCCCCTTAGAGTTGTCTTTCACTCCTCCATCTACCTTACCTCTTCACACATCCAAAAAGCTGCAAAGTTCTGCCAATTCTACTTCTATAATACCTCTCAATTTCACCCCTTCCTTTGGTAGATGGTCTTTAGGGGATGCTCTGGTAAGAAGAAATCCATTACCCAGTGTTCTTTTAGTTCTGAATGCAAGATAGCCTAGTCCTCTGACAAAAAATATAGTTCATCACTGGATTTATACTCAGAATCTTTCTAGACTGTTAAGACAAGTAATTTCTCTAGTTTAGGCCCTCATCCCTTCTCATCTAAGCTGTTGAAGCAGCCTTGTTACTTACTAGTCTTCCTGATTCCAGTTTACCCCCTTTCTAACCCACCCTTCAGATCAATCATCAGGATGTGATGCCTTTATTATATATCCTTTTACTACCCTTCATTGCCTTTCCATGACGTACTAAATAAAGTTTATGTAGTGCTATAAGAGTTGAGGGTACAAAGATCAAAAATTTGTTCCTGTCCGCAAGGCATTTATATTCTATGGGGGAAGGAGAATATATGTATGCACAGATAAATATATGCAAGGTAATCTGAGGAGGCAGAGAGCATGGAAAACTGAAGTGGGGGTGGGAATTGGGGAAGACTTCATTAAAAAGATGTCATTTGTGCTGAACCTTGTAGAATGGTAAGGAAGGAATATTTCCAAGCACAGGAATAAGATAATTCACATGCATAAGTTTTCCACACTCTATGTTCTTTCCAAATCCTTAGTTCCTTGCTTTCACCTTGTCTTGCTTATGTCTAGAATGGCTTTCTGTCTTTCTCTCCCTCTCTCCTTGATCTCCACTAATTGAATTTCCTCCTTTCCTCCAATGCTCAACTCCAATGTTACTTTTTTTATAGAGCCTTGCCTGACTCCTTCTCCCCCACTGCTATACAAAGGTACACTTCAAGGTGATGAATTCATAATTATTTTGCTAGATTTCTCCCTTGCACTTACTGTGTTTCCCTCACATGTATATGTACATCCTGCACCCCTAATCCCACTATAAATTCTTTCGGCAATTTAGGTTTTCTGTCCTATCACTCTTTGTATCCCCATCACCAGCCCCTAGAATGATGCTCTGCACACAGCAGGTGCTTAATAAATGGACAGTTATTTGTTTGACTCTAACCCATTCAGATATCTTAGTAGGTAAAGGCCCCAATTATTTCTTATATATGTGGAAATGGATATGCAAAAAAGTGTGGTGAGGATCCCTCCTACTCATGCATATCAAAAAATTAAATTATATCTGCAGAATAGCATTACCAGGAGAAAGATGTACTTTTATGAAAAATTATTTCTAGTGCTGATGGTGCAACTGGTTTCAGATTTGTTTATAATTCGAAGTGCTATACATAGGCATTGCCACTCAGAGACTGAGATACACATTCCTTTACTCCTTTAAGGCCTGTACTTATTTCTCCATTGCTATATGAGCTAGATTTTTTTTATGATTTCCATTTAGTGCGGCTGATGAGGATAACCCAAGCCAACCACAGCATATGCCATTTTGGCAGAACACAAAAACATCTTTTTGGATGAAAACTTCACTAGAAGTATAATGTGAATGTCCTGTCATGAATGACTTCAATTGCCCAGCCACAAAAATTAAAAGGCAGAACAAAGGGCTTCTGAGCAACTTTAGGAGCTCTTGGAATGTTAGTCCTGGTTTGGCATATTAGTAACTTTATATTATAATGCAGTGAACAAAGAACAAGGTACCCTATTCACTGAGCAGCTCCCATAACCAGGGGGTTCCCCGATCTGCAGCTTTTTTCACTGAAGTGGAAACCTGTTTTCTGAGAGCATGAGAAGTGCTGAAAGCAGGTAAATCACCATCAAAAAATATAAATAATCAGAGGAAATGGGTGGGAAAGATTAAAAGGAGCAGTCAGATCATTCTCCAAGGAAAAGAAGAACACTAAATCACCATCCTTTCTGCCTGATCCTGTTGTTTTTACAGAATAGTTAAACACCCAAGGAAATACCAGTTTGGTCTAAAAGACAATTTATAGCTGGGTCAGCCCCACTGCATCTGGATGTGTTTTTATAGTGGGCTCCATTAGATGATAGCATAGTTATTTATCTACACTAGAAGCTATTAACCAGTGCTACTAAAACTTTAGGAAAAAATATACTACACAGAGCTAAATTTTCCTCTAAATTAAAAAAAATTTCTTGGTCAAATTGCAGCCTTAGTGATGGACAAAGCCTTTCAAGGGTAAATAACAGATACCCCCTCACAATGAGTCAGTCATTCAAAAGGCATTTGGTAAGTGCTTACTGTAGGTCAGGCACTGAGCTAAGTGTAGGAGACACAAAGACCACCCTTCTGGGAATGGATTGAAGCCAAGGTCAGTCTCAGTGTTCTCAGCCTGATGCTGGGGATCCCTGCTTAAAGGAACAAAATTAAGGACTCTTTATTTTCTCTTCCCTCAGGGTCAACTGCTCCAAACAGCAACGCAGTTGTTCACAAGACCAAAATATGGAAATCAGCTTTCTCAGCTTCCTGCAATACCCCTCCTCCAATCCTTAAAAATCCCTGGGAGCCTTTTAAAACAGCCAGTTGTGGAACTTCGTGTTAGAGGTTTTGCAGCAAATGCTCCCTTTGAGAATGCAAAAACTCAATTATTAGGCACTCAACATAATAAATGTATACACATGAATGAATGCAGCCTGGCTTTCACTAAGAAAAAAAAAGTATAGTATACTCAGGGAAAAGAGAATCTAGGTTTGGATTCTGGCTCTGCTACTGGCTTTGTGACATTAGGCAAGTCAGCGTACATAGGCAGGCCTCAGTTTCCACATCTGTGAAATGAGCCAGACATGAACAAGTGAGCTATAAGGTCCTTTCCAGCTCTCCAGCCTGGGACCTGCTGAGGTCTAAAGTTTGTTGGACTAGCTTAGGATCATAAGATCATAGCCTTAGAGTTGACAGGGACATCAGAAGTTATCTTATCCAACCTTCTTGCTTGATATTAATACTCCCACTGAGTACTCCCCCGATTTGTACCCACACTCACAGGTTGGGGACCCAGATTTCAGGTAATCCTGTGGATCTACACTTCAAATACTATGACTCATGAGCCTCCACAGGTGTGCTTCCCATTAAGAATCGGCCAGGAGACTGTTGGGGGAGGGGATTGTGTGTGTCTCTCTCTCTTTTTTTAATCAAAGGCATTTTACTCAGATTGCCTAGCAAGAACAATAGGTATAAAGCATTCTTCCTATAAACCTGGGGCACACTCTCCCACAACTGCATACAGCCTCCATGGGAAGGGTGGGCTCAAATTTAGAGTACAATGCTAGTAAGGGATATGTGTAAGGTACCCATATGGCAAAAGCAACTCACAACTCCTGGTACCATGGGGCTTGGAAGCCCGTTCTCTCTTCCTAGCATCCTCACCCTAGGTTTCCAGGGTGTGTTCCTTTCCACAGCCTAAATCACCAAGGGTCATAATCTTGGAAGCTGCTTCTTCCTTCTGGTGACTATCTCCCTGTGACCAAACCTGGCCACAATGTATCTCTTTTCCCCACTGGATGTAGTATCTCCAGCAAGCCCTCCCACTGGTCCAAGAACTCCCTTTCAAAATTACAAGAAATTGGAGGTGGGGGTGGGTGGGAAGGGATTCTCTGTCCCTGCAGGAAATCTCCTTAAGCTTTGGCTGCTATGCTGCGTGGAGCTATCCAGGTATCAGCTAAAGTCCAAAAGGAGGTGATTCATTTTTTTTGTTAGTCAATCCAGGTGTCCCCTCTAGATTTAATCAAAGATCATTCTTCCTTCAAAGAGAGGTTGGTCTAAATGTATTTCTATAACCTGTGTAACTCATTTAACAATCTGTGATTACACCTGGGCCTTCAATAACTGTGCCAACTATGAAAGGTGGGGATGGGTCAATCACATCTCTGCTCCATTATACATGGAAGAGAATTTAAGTGACTCACCCAAGGGCACAAAGGTAGTGGGAGAGGGGGGCTGCCCAAAGTTCAAATTCTAAACCAAGTCCTCTCACTCTGATTCCAGCACTTTTCCCACAATACCAAACTGCCTCCTCTTAGAGAACAGCTTCATGAAAAACTATCCCAGTATATGAAAGTAGTCCTCAAGGCTTTGTTACTCTTGGTAAAGTATCAGCTGTTCTTTTTCCCATTAGGGTTAAAACAAACCAACAATTTTTATGGAATGAAACAAGATCCCAAACCCATGCATTGTGTTCTACAGATATTGTGAGTACCCTTCAGAAATCTGAATTAATGACATCATAAGCCAAACTTTTCATAACAGTAATGGAATAGACTTCTAACAGCAGAGTAGGGGGATAGATGGAGGGGTAGAAAAGAACAGCTCCTTCTGACCTCTACTCTCTTGCCCCATTGACGTTCTGAGGCATTCAAGTCCTTCTTAGGGTAAACTAGTGAAACTGGGCCATATTTCAGAAGACTGTCAGTGAGAACCCAATAATTCCTTGGCTCTTCAATTTAAATAATTGTGCAAAGTACTATGGTAGTTGCTGGGGCTATAAAGATAGTTGTGATATAGATACTATCTCAAGGAGTATTCTCTAATCAAGAGGAAAAAACCCATGTATATCAATATCTTTGAGACAAAGAAGAATGTGGAAAGTGCAAGGTAGTGCAATCCCTGAAAGTGCTATGAAAAATTTATAGTAAAGATCATTTTCACCTAGAAACGTGGAGAATCAGAGAAGGTTTCATGGAGGAAACAATAACTTCATTGAGCCTTGGAGAAACAAAGGGACTCCAGCTGATAGAGAAGGGGGAGAAACAAGGAAGAAGGCATGAAAATAGGAATTTTGTGAAGAAAGTGAAGAAAGGCAGTATGCCATGTGACTGGAAAGGAAGGATGACTAAGGTTTTGAGCCTGGAATACTTGGGAGTATGATAGTAAAAATCAGGAGAAATGGGGCGGCTAGGTGGCGCAGTGAATGGAGCATGGGCCCTGGAATCAGGAAAACCTGGGTTTGGATCCAGCCTCAGACACTTAACACAAAGACTAGCTGTGTGACCTTGGGCAAGTCACTTGACCCCAAGTGCCCTCCAAAAAGAAAAAAAAATCACGAGAAATAAGGAATATAGGAGAGAAAGGCATTGGTGGCCAGATTATGAATTCCACCATAATGGAAAGGACAAATGGTTCACTTTGTATCCCTATACAAAAGATACCACCTTATTTAATGGACAATTCATATTGCACCACCTTGCTGAAAGCACACGGTCGCTTAGATAGCTGGCCAGTGGTACTCCCATTGGTAGCCAGGCTGAAATGAAATTTATTGCCACCATAATGCTAATAGTACATTAAACAGAAATCTGTAAATCACTCTGTACAGATGCTTTTAAGAACATACAAGAAGGGGGTTACCTTTGGTATTCCAGAAGCATCAAGCCAGTTCTGAAAGATATCTTCTACAGACAGGCCAAGCCTTTAAAAAAAAATCAAAGGATTAAACAGCAATTACATTTTGCTTTCTCATAAAATAGTTCCCCCTTGCCCAGTGAAGTAATGCAACCAGAAATTTTCCGAAGAAATACATATTCTTGGCAAAGAGCAGCAATTCTACAGAATAAACAGTGGTTTATAATGCACTTTTATTAAACCTATGTTCTTTTTAGTTAATCTCCATAGATGAGGTAGAAGTTGATGTTTAAAGGCATATTATATTTGATCCTTTAAATAATTTTCATGTTTATGAAAGGAAAAGTAAAGAAAGTAGCAAGTTAATATATATATACATATATGAATATATACAAACATGTATCTAAGAATGTACGTATGTATGTATGGCATAAAAGTTAAGAGCAGGTGTTCCCGAGTAAGATTTTTGTAGAAAGAATTTTCTGGCTTGTGTTTTATTTTTGAAAGATTTAGAAGTATTACATCTTTTTTTAAAATAAACTTTTATTGGTACCTTTTGCTTTTATATTGCCTAGATTTTCCCTTATTTTCCTCTCTCCCCATTCCTAAGCATTATCTCTTATAACAAAGATTTTGTTTTTGAGAATATGAGGAATATGAAAAACTTAATCAATACATACATGTATACATATATATATGTACGTATATGAAATGTGATGTTAAATGCAATGTTCCACACCCATGTACTCCCAACCCCCATTTTTGCAAAGCAGTGAGAAGAGGTATCTTTTTACATCTATTTTTGGGGCCAAGCTTATTCTTTATAATTTTGGAATATTTGTTTTAAATCGTTTTGGGAGTGTTTCTTCTTTCTATTTACATTGTTGTAGTCACCATGATTCTCTGTATTCACCATGTTCATCTTTTCTTATACCACAGGAATATTCCATTACATCAGGGATTCTTAACATTTTTATCTGTCATGGACCATTACCCACTTGGCAGTCCAGAGAAGCCTATGGACCCTTTCTCAGAACAATGTCTTTAAATGAATAAATAAAATAGAATTGATTAGAAAGGAAACAAATAATACTGAAATAGCTATAAAATATATTAAGAAAACAAAAGTTCATGGACCCCAAGGTGAAGAACTTCTATATTCCATCCATGTAGCTCAATTTGACTAGCCATTCCTCCAACTAATGGGTATTTACTTTGATTTGAGTATTTTGATATCACAAAAAGTATCAGGGAAGTTAGGTGGACTAGACTTAGAGAGAAGCCTCAGATTAGGTAGACTAGATTTAAGAGTGAAGCCTCAGATACTCATTAGGCATATGTGATGGTGGAAATTCATTTAAGCTCCCTCAGATGTAGTTTCTTCATCTGTAAAATGGAGATAATAGTAGCTCCTTATATCCCAAGGTCGTTGTGGGGATATAAAGAGGCATCTGTAAATTGCTTTGCATATGTGTGTGTGTGTGTGTGTGTGTGTGTGTGTGTCTGTCTGTCTGTCTGTCTGTCTAAGCATTTCGCTATTTATGGAGCCTTTCTTTTCTTCAATGGCCTCTTTGGGGGTATACTCCTCACAGTAGAACCTGAGTCCAAGGGTATGGAAATTTTAGATATTTTATTTGCATGATTCCTAATTGTTTTCCAGAATGATCAATTCACAACCCCATCAATGATGCATTTGTATGCCAACTTTCCACAACTTGTTCAACATTGACTCTTCTGATCAAAAAGCAACTAAATTACTGAGATACTTAAAAAAAAAATCACTGGAGGTGCTGTAAGAATGAAAAACTGAATACTGATTTGGTGAGCACTAGAGTTTTAAGTCTGAGCTATCTTATATGTATAACTTGAAAATGTCCTTAGACTAAAGCAAGGAAAAATAATAACATTGATACTTGAGGGCCAACTCAGATGTGAGAACTACTAAACATATCCTGCTTTAACTGACTGTTTCTAACATTAGCACCTGTTTTAGAATCGCTGAATTCTAAAGCCTGGAGTAACTATACAGCTCATTTTGTACACATGACTCATTTTGTCTCCTTGGACTCTGATTCAGGAAGAACATTCCCACTTGTTATATCTTAATCTCCAATCATCTAAAAGGTCTTTGCTTTCATGAACTGCTGACATGAATAATCCTTAAAATTAATTAGTATCCAATATATTCACATTGTTCCATTGTTCCTTCCTCTGATAAAATCTAACTTGCAAAATCCTGGGAGGATCACAAAGTGAGGGATATCCTAGGGGCAATTCTTAGTGCCTCCAACCCCCAAAATATGAGTAAAGACTCCAAAATGCAAAAGATTCAACAATTATATAAAAACTAAAAATGGGGGAAAAAACCCATAAAAGGGTAATTCTTGAAGAAAAAAATAACTGAAGACTGACTCATCAACCCAGATGAGATACTCCCCCAGATTCTTCCCTCTCTCCCTCAATTCACATCTAGCCTGAGGAGGCCCTGTAGCAATTTTAGGGACCTGCTTTCTTTTGGAAATTAATACCTTGATAGTGATCTATGGGAAACCTCCCTTCCAAGGGCCAGATGAAGCTTCCACTGCTCTGGGTACTAGCACCTTCTCCCACCCTTGTACCTCATCTAGCCCAATGGAGTGGGGTGACCTTAGGAAGCAAACCCTTCCTATCTGTTGCAATTTTACATACCAATGTTCAGTTATTCTCTTGGCAACACAGAGGGACATAATTTTCAGGGTGAGTTGAGGTCAGTATAATCCTAGAGGCTAGAAAAGTAGGAGGGGGGTAAGGTTGAAGAGGAGTATGTAGTCTGGGAGAGATGGATGAGGAAGAGAGAGAAGAGCAGTAGTGCAGGACTAGTTATAGTTTTTTTTTTTTAACAGATCACCAGATTAAAAAGCAATCAGCTTTGTGGGGGAAAGGGGGAAAAGATGGTAGAGAAAATGCAGAGAGTCACCTGAACTCCAAAACCCATGTGAACACTTTTAAACAATGCCATAATTCAATATCTGGAGCAGCAGAAACCACAGAAGGACAGGGTGAAATAATTCTCCAGCCAAAGACAACTTAGAAGATCAGCAGGAAAGCTCTACTGCATCTGGGAGAGAGCAGATTTCAGTCTAGCTCCAGCACAGACCCAGCCTCAGCAAACCAAGCAGGTCTTGGAAGCCACTGTCTCAGTAGTAGCAGTAGCTGCTTCTGGAGCTCTCAACCCACAGATGATAAAGGGTCAAACAAGTGGTCAGATGGAGATTACAGGGGTCACTTTGCTAGTATTGAATTACTCTGTTGCTTTGCCCATAGTCAGATATGGGCTGCAGTGTTGGTGGCAGTCCCAGGACAAGGAGGAGCACTAGCACAACAGAGCTTGTGGCTGCAGTGGGGAGGGGACCCTCCTCACAGTACCAGGGCAGAAAAGAGTGTTTGTGGTCTCTCACAGACCAGAGCACAGGTCAGGAGAGTAGGAAATACATTGCTCCTTAGATCATAACTCCTTGGAAGAACTGAAACCTTACAGGACCCTAGAAGTATCTCTAAAAACAGCTGAACAAAATCCCTGAAGTTTGGGACAATGCACCCACCACCCTGGAAGGAGAGCCCTACTTTAGCAAAGAGGTAAAAGTCAAGAAATAGGCTAGGAAAATGAGCAAATGGAAAAATCTGACCATAGAAAGTTACTATATAGACAAGACAAATAAAAATACCCACTCAGAAGAAGATAACAAGTCAAAGCTTCTATATCCAAAGCCTCCAAGAAAAATATCAATTGGTCTCAGGCCATGGAAGAACTCAAAAATATTTTGAAAATCAAGTAAGAGAAGTAGAAGAAAAATTGATAAGAGAAATGAAAGTGATGAAATAAAATTATGAAAAGCAAGTCAACAACTTGGTAAAGGAGACACAGAAAAATAGTGAAGAAAATAACATCTTAAAAAATAGACTAGGTAAAATCATAAAAAGGGCATAAAAAGCCAATGAGGAGAAGAATGCCTTGAAAAGCAGAACTGACCAAATGGGAGAAGAAGGCCAATGAGGAGAAGAATGCCTTGCAAAGTAGAATTGGCCAAATAGAAAAAGAGGTATAAAAGATCATTAAAGAAAACAATTCCTTAAAATTTAGAATGGAACAAATGGCCACTAATGACTTTATGAGAAATCAAGAAGTGATAAAACTAAACCAAAAGAATTAAAAAATAAAAGACAATGTGAACTATCTCACTGGAAAAGCAAATGACCTTAAAACAGATCCAGGAGAGATCATTTAAAAGTTATTGGACTACCTGAAAGTCATGGTCAAAAAAAGAGCCTAGATATCATCTTTCAAGAAATTATCAAGGAAAACTTCCCCAATATTCCAGAATCAGAGATGATAAAACAGACATTGAAAGAATCCACTGATCATCTCCTGAGAGAGATCCCCCAAATGAAAACTCCCAGGAATATTGTAGCCAAATTCCAGAGCTCCTGGGTCAATGAGAAATATTGCAAGCAGCCAGGGAAAAAAATCAATTATTGAAGACTCACAAAATGGATAACACAATATTTAGCAGCTTCTACATAAAAGGATCAGAGGGTTTAGAATATGATATTCTGGAGGGCAAAAGAGTTAGGATTACAACCAAGAATCACCTACCTAGCAAAACTGAGTATAATACTTCAGGGGGAAAATGGATATTCAATGAAATAGAGGACTTTCAAACATTCTTGATGAAAAGACCAGAGCTGAATAGAAAATTTGATTGTCAAATACAAGAGTCAAGGGAAGCATAAAAAGGATAGACAGGAAAGGAAAATCATAAGGGACCTAGTCAGGTTAAATTGTTTATATTCCTACATGGGAAGATTATACTTGTAACTCATAAGACCTTTCTCATTATTAGGGTATTTAGAAGGAATATACATAGACAGAGGGCACAGGTGTGAGCTGAATATGAAAGGATGATATCTAAAAAATAAAATTAAGGGGTGAGAGAGGAATGTAGTGGGAGAAAGAGAAAGAGGCAGGCATAATGAGGTAAATTATGTCACATAAAAAGGGGTAAAAATAGCTTTTACAATGGAGGCAAAGAGGGGGGAGATGAGGGAGAATGAGTGAACTTTACTCTCATCAGAACGGGTTCAAAGAGGGAATAACATACACACTCAATTGGGTATAGAAATCTATCTTCCCTTACAGGGAAGTAAAAGGAGAGGGGATGAGAAAAGCGGGGAGGTGGTAGAAGTGAGAATGGATTGGGGGAGGGAGTAGCTTGTGAGGAGGGACAAGGTGAACAGAGAGAGAGATGAATAAATGGGGAGAGGAGTAGGGTGGAAGGAAATACTGTGAACAATAATTGAAAAAAAAAATTGAAGCAAGTTTCGCTGAGAAAAGCATCATTTTTCAAACATAATGAGAACTGAGTTGAATTTATAAAAATAAAAGCCATTCCTCAAATGATAAATGATCAAAAGATTTTAGATGAAGTAATCAAAGCTATCTATAGTCATATGAAAAAAATGCCCTAACTCACTATTGTTTGGAGAAATGCAAATTAAAACAATTCTGAGGCACTACCTCATACCTATCAGATTAGCTATAATAACACAGAAAGGAAAATGACAAATGTTGGAGGGGATTTGGGAAAAATAAGACATTAATGTACTGCTGGTGGAGTTGTGAACTGATTCAAATATTTTATACAGCAATTTGGAACTCTGCCCAAAGGGCTATAAAACCAAAACTTTTTGACCTAGCAATACCTCTACTGGATATGTATCCCAAAAGAGATAAAAAAGAAAAAGGAAAAAAGACCTATATGTAATGTTTATAGCAGCTCTTTTCTGGTGGCAAAGACTTGGAAATTGAAGGGATGCCCATCAATCAACTGGGGAATGACCAAACAAATTATGATATGTGATTATGATGGAATACTATTATGCTATAAGAAATGTTGAGCAGGATGCTCTCAGAAAAAAACATGAGCTGATGCAAAGTGAAATGTATTGTGTACGATGTAACAGCAATATTCTAAGATGATCAGCTGTGAATGAGTTATTCTCAGCAAAACAATGACAAGATAACTTAAAAACTTATGATGAAAAATGTTATCCATTCCCAGTGTCTGAATACAGATTGAAACATACTTTTATTACTTTAATTTTCTTCAGGTTTTTTTTTTTTGGGGGGGTTATATTTTCACAACATGACTAATATGGAAATGTTTTGCATGACTACATATGTATAACCTATACTGAATTGCTTGCCGTCTCAATGAGGGGGGAAGAGTGGGGAAAGAGGAAATGAGAGAATTTGGAACTCAAAGCTTTAAAAATGAATGTTAAAAATTGTTTTTATATGTAATTGGGGAAAAATTAAATACTAAATAAGTAATTTATAAAAAAAGAAAGAAAATAATTTGACATATTTTAATAGTATTTACTATAATCATAGACATTTTCTGCTAAGAAATCTATGAAGAGAGTACCAATAGCTATTAAAAGAATGATTTATTGATATTAACTATATTTTCTTTATGCCTATTTTGTATGTTCATTTAGAAAAGATGTAGTGAGTCTATGTTACAG
Organism: Gymnobelideus leadbeateri; assembly: GCA_011680675.1. NCBI lineage: Eukaryota > Metazoa > Chordata > Mammalia > Diprotodontia > Petauridae > Gymnobelideus > Gymnobelideus leadbeateri. The sequence goes on from WOXC01012254.1 coordinate 342,624, forward strand.
TTTAAAAGAATTTCCTTTGGAAAATAATTTTCTGACATGCAAATTATTGAGTATTTTTTGGAATAACTGGTTTGGGAATCAGTGAAGAAGTACCACATTCTAAGTTCTAGGGCACAAATTTTATATATGATATAGATAACCTTTCCCTTGAATATCATGTTTTATTCAAATTTTAGATTATATGGAACAGTCATTTTCTTTTTTTTAATTTATTTAAACAAATGCTTTATTAACTTCTGTTTTACATCATTCATTTCCGCCAGATTTTGAGTTACAATCATTCCCCCCCCCCCGTTTTTTCCCTACCCACCCTCCCAGAACAGCAGTCCCGCAAGATATCGCTTCCTCCAATCTGCTCTCTCCCATATCTTCTCCCATACCCCCTTCGACCTCTCCATTAGAGGAAGGTGAATCTTTGTGTCCCAATGCCTGCACATCTTATCTCCCAATTACAAACAAAAGAGTATTAATAATAGTATTTATATATATTTGAAACATTTAATCTTAAGACCTCGAATTTCAGATCCATTTCCTTCCTCCCTTGTCACCCATTCCCTCTGGGGAGATAAGTAATTCAGTATATGTTGTACATGTCTAGCTATGCAAAACATTATCATAGTAGATATATTGTACAAGGCTGCTTATAATTCCCTCCCACTCATCCCACCCCCCACCTGGTCCATTCCCCACTTGATCCTGTCCCTCTTCCATAGTGGGTACTTCCAACCTCCCCTCCCCCCAAGGATGCCCTCCCATACATCATCACTCCTCTCATCCCCCTTCCCCCCATTCTGCTGCAGGTTGAGATATCCCATTTAGTATGTATGTCATTCTCTCCCAGAACCAAATTCAATGAGAATGTGGTTTCGCCTTTTTGCCTTCCTATTCTTCCCCTCTCCTGCAACCACTTCCCCCTGCTTGCTCTACATGAGATAGTATACCCCACCCTGTCTCTCCCCATCTCCTCCTGCCACTTTCCTCTCTCACCTCACAACTTCACCCCTTGAGTATCCTCCCTTCCCAACAAATTCAACCTATGCTCTCTATCCATATATAACTGTAACCATATACACACACATTCACATATGTATTCATATGACCATATACCCTTCTTCCATTATTTTCATAGTGAGAAAGATTTCCTCAGTCACAGTTATTGTTTTTCCATATAGGAATGTAAATAGTTCAACTTTGATAAGTTCCTTTTGATTTCTTTTCCCTGATTACCTTCTCAGGCATCTCTTGCTTCTTGTGTCTGGATGTCAAATTTTCTATTCAATTCTGGTTTTTTCCTCAAGAATGCTTGAAAGTCCTCTATTCCACTGAATGACCATATTTTCCCCTGAAACAAAATACTCAGTTTTGCTGGGTAGGTGACCCTTGGGTTCATTCCCAGTTCTTTTGCCCTCTGGAATATCATATTCCATGCCCTTCAATCCCTCAGTGTAGAAGCTGCCAGGTCCTGGGCTATTCTGATTGTGTTTCCACAATATTGAAATTGTTTCTTCCTGGCTGCTTGTAGTATTTTCTCCCTGATCTGGGGATTCTGGAACCTGGCTATAATAATCCTGGGAGTTTTCTTTTTGGGATCTTTATTAGGAGGTAAAACATCAGGGCAATTTTCCTTGAGAATTTCTTGAAGGGTGATTTCTAGGTTCTTTCTTTGATCATGGCTTTTGGGTAGTCCAATAATTTTTAAATTGTCTCTCTTGGATCTATTTTCCAGGTCAGTGGTTTTTCCCAAGAGATATTTCACATTGCCTTCTAATCTTTCGTTTGTTTGGATCTGCTTAACAGCATCTTGATTTCTCATAAAGTCATTAGCTTCCATTTGCTCCAGTCTAACTCTGAAGGAATGAATCTCCTAAGTGAGCTTTTGAGATTATTTTTCCATCTGGCAAATTCGACTTTTTAAGGCATTCTTCTCCTCATTGCCCTTTTGGGCCTCCTTTGCCATTTGAGTTAGTCTATTTTTTAAGGTGTTGTTTTCCTCAGTCAGGCTGTTGACCTTCATTTCATACTTTTCCTGCATCCTTCTCATTTATCTTCCCAATTTTTCTTCCACTTCTCTTATTTGATTTTTAAAGTCCTTCTTAAGGTCCTCTATGGCCTGCAACCCGCTCGTGTTTTCCCTGGGGCTTTTGGAGCAGGACTTCTAACCTCACAGTCCTCTTCCTGCTCCATGCTTTGAGCCTCCTTGCCCCCAAAGTAGGAGTCTAGGGTTGCATTTTTCTGTTTAATTTGTTTCCTTTGCCATGGCATGTTGCCACTTAATTACTTGACTTTTGGGCTTGTTGCCACAGTATGTCTTTGCCGACAGATAGGGGAATTTTCGTCCCGAAGGTGTGGCAGGGCAACTTCCATTTCTGGCAAGCTGTAAACCCACCCATGACTTCCACCCCAGATCACAATCCATATCCAGGGAGGTTAAAGCAAGAGCAATTACCCCCCAAGACTGATCGCTGGATCTCCCTACAATTTGCAGGCCAGGAGCTGGAGCTGCCTCTGAAAACTACAAAATGGCGTGTCTCCTCAGTGGCTTCTAGCCCCCAGGGGAGGAAGCTGACGCATTCCCCAAATACTGGTCCCAAAGTCCATAGGGCACTCATCTCTGACTTTGTCCTAGGCATGTCTATGTTGATAATTCTGGAATCGCTACAGCTGCTGGTGTTCTGGGGTCCCTCCAGCCAGCTGCTGAACCTGCTGCCCTGGGGCTAAAACTGCAACTCAGGCAGACCGGACCTGTGCTCGGCTCCCTGCGCTCTGTGCCCTGCCTGTGGCCGGCTCCCAGACCGCTGTGCTGGTTCTTCCTGCAGGCCTGCTGGGCTGTCCTCAGCAGGAACTTAGCTTCTCTGTGTCGTTCTGTGGGTGCTGGGGCTCCAGAAGTTGTTCAGAGTCCCATTTTACATAGTTTGGAGGAAATCTGGGGGCAGAGAGGCTTGGAAGAGCTGTTTCCACTCCGCCATCTTGGCTCCGCCCCTGGAACAGTCATTTTCAATGTGTGTCTGCATACATATACACACATATGTATGTATGTGTGTATGTATGTGTATATATATAGTTTAGCATAGTATTTGATCCAAATTCTTTCTACAGCAAGGTCTTATCTGCCAGTCTAAGGCAAGAGTGATTATCTTTCAAAGTTCCATGCATGTTTTTGCAGATTTTTTTTTTTTTTGCTTTTTGGAGGGCAGTTGGGGTAAAGTGAATTGCCCAAGGTCACACAGCTAGTTTTTGTATTACGTGTCTGAGGCAGGATTTGAACTCAGGTCCTCCTGACTCCAGGGCTGGGGCTCGATTCACTGAGCTGCCTAGCCACCCTTTTTGCAATATTTTTGAGGTGAATGTAACTGCTGTAGGAAGAGAGGTGATTTCCACTAATAAGTCAAGATTTGTGGCATCTGTGTACCATGAATTAGTTTCTGATGAAAGTGCTAAACATTCAAAGAGCCATTTCTAGACCTCCACAGAAGATCCACTCATTTATTCAGATATTTAATAGGGTGCAAGAGCTAAACAGAAATATAAGAAATTGATTAGATCATCCAATGCCTTCATTTGAAAGTAGAAGAAACTGGGGCATTAACTGACTTTCCCAAAGTCATCCTGGTATTAAGTGGCAGAACTTGGACTTAAATCCAGGTCCCCTGAGCCTTTCACTTTATCACACTGGTTTCCATATCATCCAACTAGACCCAAAGGGAGAATAGATTTTACTAGTAGTAAACGTAATAGATTTATATTACTTCTTTTCTGTGGTGGACGTATTAACAATCACTGAAGTTGAGAGAAGAAAAAAGGTCCTGGATAATTAATGAGATATAGGATGTCCTGGGAGCAAAATGGGTGGTGATACTATAAAAGAGAAGAAATGGAGGAAAGAAAGTTGTTGAATGAACCTAAATTGGGGTATAGGCTTAATACTGTTTAGGTAGTAGCAGCTCCCAATAATCAACTCCAATATCTAAAATGCTACTTGTGTAAGATGAATGATTGACCTAATCATCTCATTCAAATTCTATAGAGGGTGGCAAGGCAGACCAGAAGTTTCACTGGGAAAACCTCCTTTACTTTTAGGACTAATAACTTATTTTTCTGAGACATTCTGTGACAATATGGCCTCTATTAGTCTATGAAATGTGGCACAGAGAAAAGAGGTCCTATAAAGGAGACTACTCAGTGTCTCCCCCTGGTACCAAGACATATCTTCTTCTGGGACTATAGATGGGGGCACAAGAGAAAATCTATTAAAGTTCCTTAGCTATGAAGACATCAGTCATTTCATCCATTTTAGTTTATTCCTGAATAAATTATTGAAAAGTTGTATTAAATAAATAAATAAAATCAGTGCAGCCAGGAAGAATGAGAAAGAAAGTGACAAAACCCCAGTGCAAAGTTTTTTTGGAACAATTCTCTCAACCTTATTGGGGGGAGGGTGTCTCCCCAGTCCTTTCAGGATTAGTCTCCAAGGTGAAGCCTAGGGAGGAAATGAAGTCAATTATAGAGATGATGAAGCCAAATAAGCTTGACTACAGGGTCCTGCAAGAATCTCTCTTTGTCCTTTGAAGGACACAGACTTCCAACTGGAAGTGTGATAGGCCTGAGCAGTTGGTTGGTTAGTTGCTGTCCTTTGTTCTTGAAGAGGACCAAAATGATATCACTATGCAAAAGTCAAGTTTCAATGTGTCCAACTATGACTGATCAGACCAATATGAGCTTGGAATGCTCTACCACAGGTTGGGCACAAATAGTCCATGTGAACATTTGGGGTGGATTCTCCAAATTTGCATATCCTGCATTTATTTCCTTTGAGCTGTTTCAATTCTGCTTTGTCCATAGAGCACAGCACCTTCTCTGATGTGGGCACACCATGCTGAGGGGGTCCTGTGCCAGTGTCTCCCATGTCACACAATCAATTCCAAAGCTCTTGAGAGTGTCCTTGTGTCACTCCTTCTGACCACCATGTGAACACTTGCCCTGTGTGAGTTCTCCAGTCTTATTGGCAAGTGTATGTTTTGAATTCAAACAATGTGGCCAACCCACTGCGCTCTCCGAAGCAAAGGTTGCATGCTTGGCAGTTTAGTTCAAATAAGAACTTCAGTATCTGGTACCTTATCTTGCCAGGTGATCTTCAGAATCTTCCTAAGACACTTCAAATGGGAAGCAATTCAGTTTCTTGACATGGCGCTGGTAGACTGTCCAGGTTTCACAGGCATAAAATAATGAGGTCAGCAGAAAGGCTTTGTAGACCCTTCAGTCTGGTAGTCAGTCTAATAACTCTTCTCTCCCACACTTTCCTCCAGAGCCTCCCAAACACTCAGCTAGCTCTGGCAATGCATGTGACAACCTCATTATCAATGTGTGCATCCTTAGAAAGTACACTGCCAAGGTAAGTGAACTTATCCATAGCAATCAAAACTTCTCCATTTGCTGTAACCAATGGTTCCATGTATGGAACAACTCTGCACACAGGCACCACAGGCCATAGAGTCGTTTTTCACTGGAAGCAGCAGTAGGATTTGGCAGCCCCCTGAGTGTCTGGGCAGCCTTTTAAGGATCACACTGCTCACTTCCTAGTGTGAGGAAGAGATTAGAAAAAGTACCCTAAAAATTGTCTGCCTGACCTGATTACTGTGGCAGGTGGGGAATCCTACTCCGTGGTCGAAACACAAAAGAATGTGCAAAAACATCTGCAAAGAGGATTCCACTCAAGATCAGCATGTGGAATGTGCACACATTTATTGACTACACAATCCAGTAAACCTGAAAGACAAACAGCTCTAGTCACAAGAGAACTCAGCAGGTATCACATCTAAATAGTGGCCCTGAGTGAAACAAGGCTGGCAAATGAAGGCCAGTTTACCTAATTGGAGCTGGATACAGGTTTTTTGAAAATCCATCTCACAATGGGCAAGTACTTGGCAACAAAAGAAATTAAATCAAAGTATCCCCAAGGTAAAAAAGGACACAAAGGAACAAGTTAAAAAAACAAAACAAAAAATCCCTTTAGAAAGTTTCAGAAGAGCAATGAAAATATTTAAGTGAGAATATCAAAGAAATAATCACAAAAATTAGAGCCTTAAGAAATATAGGAGACTACAGAATTTAGAACAAAAGTCAGTACCTTCTCTGAAAAAGAAAATGAAAGAATTGGAATGCAAAAATGCAGATGCAGAAAGAAAAATGAATAAAAACATCATAAGAACACACAAAAATACTACAAGACAAGAATAAACTTTAAGGTAATATTACTTTTAAGCAGCAAAGAACTAGAAAGAAAATTGATGCCCATGAACTGGAGAATGGCTAAATAAAGTTGTAGTATCTGAATATAACAGCATATTATGCTTGTAAAAAATAACAAATATGATGAATACAAAGAAACATGAGAAGATGTATTAACTGATGTAAAGTGAAGTAAGCAGAACAAGAAAAATAATATATACTAAGACCACAATAGTGTAAATAAAAAGAACTACTTGCTCTGAAATGATAATGACCAAACTTGGCCCTAAAGAAGAAACATGAGACATCTCTTCACCTTCCTTTCAGAAATGAGGGACTATGACTGTATAATACTTCATACGTATGTTAAGTCTTTTTTAATGTCTTAGTTTTGCCGAACTTTCCCCCTTATTTTTTTGTTATAACAAATGGCTCTCTATGGAGGGGTGGAGAATATGCTGTATCAATTTAATTATTTTTTAAAACATAAATACCATACTCTATTGGTGATGGACAGCAAAGTATAGATTGAGATTATCTACAGAACATCAACAGAAAGAAACTTCAAGTTTAATTCCACAAGAAACATTCCACTCAAATATCAGAACTATAACATCAAAGAATAAATGTTGCAGGCAGCTAGGGAAAAAAATCCTTCCTGTTTCAAGAATAACCAATAACAGGATTATTATAACAAATAACAGGAATATTCCACTATTGTAAAAATCAAAGGAAAAAACTTGGCATATGATAATATGAAGAGTAAAGAATATCAGCTGGCTCTGAAAAATAATGTACTATGTAAAGGAAAGCCTAAGCATCAAGTAAAAGTCTATGTTCAGCAAAAGGGGAAGATTTAAATAACTCCATCACAAGAACCCAATTGTGTAGCCATCAGGAAGGGGACGTTTCAGAAGCATTCTGAAATGATTCCATAGCAAAATTAGAGGAGGTGGGACAAAATGTCTTTAAAAAAACTCTATTTTGGGGTGAGGAGAGAGAAAGTTTAACGCTTCAGGATATCAGCTTCTACAAGGCAGGAAAATGTATCTCAGTATTAATTTCCTCCAGGGAAGAAGGAAATGGTTAGAACCCCATGGAGCTACAGATTAGAGGTGGGGTGGGGAACATAAATTCAAAGCTAAATGAAGAGGGAAAAGGTAAAACAATAAAGAGTTGAGAACTCTGGGTTAAATTTATAGAATATATCTCAATGTATCCCATTGTACTGAGAATTAAGATTCTTAGGAATAGAACAGAATATTTTAAGAATAACATTCCTAGAATAGATAGCCTAGAAGGGGAAAGGCATAAGAAAGGGAATTTAATGAAAACAAAACTTCCTAGAAAAGAGACATTTACAAATATATATCACTAAAACAGATAATGGTTAGGCAAGGAATAAATATATATTCTTTTCTCAATTGAGAAAGGGAAGAAGCAGTGTTGCCCTGGTAAGACACAGCCTGTTAGAGCCCAGAGGAGCCCTGATCCTGTATACACCCCAGCAAAGGTTTAAAATATGCCACTTAAAAAAAATAATAAGGAAAATCACTAGTAGACTCCTCTGCCCAGCACATGGATACACAGAAAAGATGGCTGGAATCCTATAGGCACTGAAGTAGATGGAATGTGTGGTGCAAAGCCTTGTTAGAGAGGAGCTCTCAGTGAAGCACAAGAAAGGGGTGTCTTGGGAACTGAGCAATGCCTCTTGAGAAAGTGGTCCAAGCCCAGTGGCAAAAGAAAGGCCCAAGGCAGAGGTTAACTTATGGATGCTCCTGGAGTTTCAGGGAAGGACCCCAATACAGAGGCGGCCCTAAGTCCAACAGAATATGGGCAGTGGGAGGAAGCCCTAGGCAAAGTCTAACACAGTGGCCAGAGGGTTACCTAGGTAAGAACCAAGCAAGGGGGTGATCTCAGAGTTTAAAAAAAAAGGCATTAGATTTTAAAACAGTTTACTCCAATTTTCTTTAGAGAATGATAACACTTAGAGATTAGGCACTTCAATTCCAGCCCAGATTAAGGATGACCTGGAGTTCTGTGGCAAGAAGCAAGCTTCACAGCAAGCTCAAGGAGGAGAGGGGCACTATGGATTCCAGTGAAGGAAATGGTCCTGAGCCAGTGGCAGCAGGAGAGGGGTCCTGCGAAGATGCTGATAGAGGCTTTTCCCAGGAGTCTTCATAGCATCATGAGAAAAAGGCTTCAGAAACAGGGCTACCTGGAGCCTTGGTAATAGTGGAAGAAAGGCCCTAACTTCCAGGCAGCCCTGGCCCAACTCAGCAATCAGGCAACTTGAGCTGAACCATAGCAGGAGACAAGGCCAAACAATTCTTATTGAAGGAGGGTGCTAGACTTCTCAAGAGACCTCAGGACCAAGCAGGACCTACCCATGCCATTCGAGAGAGCAGGGGACTCTACCTCCCCTTGAACAACCTAGATACTAAGGCTGAAAAGAGGAGCAAACCTATAAGGAAATACTTTGGGCCAAGAGATGCTCATTGGATAATCATCAAGAAAAAGAACAACTCCACAACAAAATTAAGTAGATCCTTAGAGGGAAAAAAAAAAAAAAAAAAAAAAAATATATATATATATATATATATATATACTGGTCACAAGGATTATAAAATACCTGGAAGGAATGAAATGAGATTTTTTTTAAATGGCATAGATAAGAAGGAAAGAATGGCAAGAACTAATACATTAAAATAGACAATGGGAAACCTTACCCAAGAACTGAATGTCCTGAAAATTAGAATGGGCCAATGAGCAAAACAATTTAATGAAAAAATAAATATTAAAAGAAAAATTTTAAATTAAAAAATGTGTGAAATATAATATAAAAAACAAGTAGCCTGGAAAACAGGTCAAGAAGCAATGAGCTAAGAATTATAGGACTATCTGAAAATTATGACCATAAATGCCAAATTTTAAGAAATTATGTACAAAAACTGTCTGAATCACTTAGAACCAGAGAGCCAAATGACAAAAGAAAGGATAGTAACATCCTAAAAGAAACCTGAAAATGAAAACTCCCAGAAAAGTCATAGCCAAAATCCAGAGCTTCTAATTCAAAGAATAAAATACCACATACTACCAAAAAGAAAGAGGTCAAGTACCAAGAAACCAGAGTTAAAATCACACAAGACTTGCTAGCCTCTATGAGGGTGTAGAGAGCTTGGAATATGATATTCCAAAAGGCAAGAGATAAGGATGTACAACTAATGATATCCTGTCTGGCAAAACTAAGTATAATTCTATAGGAGGAAAAAATGGACTTTTAATGAAAGAGAAATTTTCTAAGCATTCCTGACTAAGAAGCCATAACTAGGTGGACATTTTGAAATAAAAATGCAAAAGCCAAAGGACAGACACCTGTTTGTACAACTGGAATGGAATTTGTGTAGAAGGTTGGCTTACATGCTAATAGGGAGATAAGAAACAAATGTCTTCTCAGCAGAAAAATATAAAAATAACATAGAGCCTGTGGGTGGTTTTCTTTTGTTTTGAAGGTCTCAGAAGACAGAAATGAGAGAAACATGGGGCTAAGCTGGGGAAGAAAGGAATAGAAAAGGAAGGAAAACCATTATCACATAACAGAGTTTTTATGAGTATTTAAACATGGAGGGAATGAGTGTCCCATGAACCTCCCTTTAATCTGAAACTGATGCAGGAAGGTTGAACACAGTGACCCAAATCCCCACCCATCCACAAACACACATATAAAGATTTTGGTATAGAAATATTTTGCATAAGGAAAACAAAAAAGAACTGGGACAAAGCTTGAGGAGGGACTTGAGAGACAGATAAGATATGATTGGTAAGGAAATAGTCATATGCAAAACAGACTCCAGTGATGAGGATGGAAGGTCATGGTCAAGGTGGGGTGGGTTAAAAGAAAAGGAAGAAAAAGAAAAAGCCTAAGATTAAGGGCAGGGAAGAAGAAAAAAGCTGCAACAGAGTAGAAACAGGCCATTTCATTTAGAGACCTCAAGTATAAGGCAAATTCCCTCTTTTTTATTATATTATTTGTAAAGAGGAGTGTGGTGACAAAGGGAAGAAAAAATGCAAGTATTCAGAATGGAGGGCAGTATACAATTAGGATTCATAACCATGAATGAAACTTGGATAAATTAACTCATAAAATGGAAGAAAATAGTAGTATGCTTTAGAGAATAGAATCCTACAATCTATTGCTTGTAAGAATTAAAATGAGGGGTTGGAAAAAAATGTATCAAGCTTCAGATAAACTAAAAAATGGGTAGAAATTGTGATTTCAGTTTTCCTACTTATCTCTTATTATTATGACTACAGTAAACATAGACATAATAATAAGAGATAAGTAGGAAAACTGCATCATGCTTAATGGCACCACATATAACAAATCAATTTGAATACTTAACATATATGCACAAAATGGCATAGCATCTAAAAAATGAAAAGCTAATCAAATTAGAGTAAGAAACAGATAGTAAAATTATAATAATGAAGGGTATCAATAAATCTCTTTCAGACTTAGACAAATCTAAATAAAGGATAAAAAGATATAATTTAAGGATCTGAATAGATTTTAAAACAAATTAGAAATGACATACCTGATAATTACTGCCAACCTAATTTAACTCAATTATTCAGTGCTATACTAATGAAGTCACAAGAGGATTATTTTATTGAGGTGGAAAAATAATAATAAAATTTGTACGAAGAACCAAAAGGTCAAAAATGTCAAGAAAAAAAAGGGGGGGAAGGAATACAATCTCTCAGTATAGAGATCTATATCAACATATTAGGTACCCAGCATATAGAAGAAAATAAAACACAGCTCCCTAGGGCTTGATAAACCTAAATACTCCAGTTACCAAGGCAAGGATTCACCTAGAAAGCGGTTTGACAGAAATATATCTAACATTGTATACCAAGATAAATACCAAACACATACATGACTTAGGCATAAAAGATGATATAAGAAAATTAGAGGAGCAAGGAAGAAATCGCCTTTCAGGTTTATGGACAGGAGAAAAAAATCACAGCCATTTGAGTTCTTTAAGACTTGGAGAGAAGCAGAAAAGATAGACAATTTAATTACATAAAATTTTAAAAGGGTTTGTACAAACAAAACTAATTTGTTAATACTAAAATGTAATTAGGTAACTGGGAAACACAATCTTTGCAACAAGTTTTTCTGATAAAGGTCTCATGTCCTGTGTGTGTGTGTGTGTGTGTGTGTGTGTGTGTGTGTGTGTGTGTGTGTGAGGGGGGGGGGGAGGGATGGGAAATATTAAAATTTATAAAAGTTAAGAGCCATTTCCTAATAAATAATTGGCTAAAGAATATGATTAGGCAATTTTCAAAGGAGGAAATCCAAGCTATCAACAATCACATAACAAAATTTTCCAAATCACTAATACAGAGAAATGCAATCAAAGCAACTTTTAAGTTCTACCTTATACCCATTAGACTAGTAAAGATGACAAAAGAGAAAAATGACAAGTGTTGAAGGAGTTACAGGAAAACAGGTACAGTAACATACTTCTGGTGAAGCTTGTGTTGGTCCAATCCACATTGGAAAGCAATGTGGAGCTACACCCAAAAAGCCTTTGACCTAGTCATACCACTACTAGGTCTATTCCCCAGAGAAATCAAAGAAAGAGGAAAAGGACCCATATTTGTTATGAGAGTTTTCTTTTTTGTTCAATTGTTCAACTGAAAATAGGGTAGCTGGAGGGAGAAATATAAATGCATATAAAATATTTTTAAAGGGAAGAATAAAATTAGAAACAAAAAGATTAATGATATAAGTACAAAATAAGCACAAAAATTGAAAAATTTAATCTATTCCTATTTATGGTTGTAATTATTTGTGTTTTTAACATTAAGGCATATATGTGTGTGTGTGTATGTATACATATACACACACACACCATATATGCTCTTAAAGCAGCATTTTTATATGTTGTTTATTTTGTATTTATTCTCCTTTTCTCACCTCCCCTCCTTTCCACTATCTTACTCAGTTCTGAGACTCCTTCACACACTCTGAAAATGTGTCATGTCACTGCTCTGTATCCTTGATGCTGTTTGCATAAAATGCTCCTTTGATGGATTTTCACTGGCTGTCCCCCATGGAATTCTCTTTCCTCATCTTTGACTCTTGTCTTCCCTGGCTTTTTTAAAGTTCCAGTTAAAATTACACTTTCTTCAGGAAGACTTCCCCAATCTTCCTTAATCTTGGTGCTTTCACTCTTGATTTTCTCCAATTTATCCTATATATAGCTTGTTGTACATGGTCATTTACATGCTGTCTCCTTGAGAACAGGGACTAGTTTTATGTTTGCCTTTTTTGTATCCCTAAAGTTTAGCACAGTGCTTGACACATAGGAGGTTCTTAATAAATGCTTAATTACTGACTTGAGATGTCAGAGAGAGTCATGAAGATACAGCACTCTGAACCTCAAAGATATTGGGGGAGAAGGTAATCCCAGGAGAAGAAGGTAGGGTTGACCAGCTCACCAAATAGTGTAATAGGAGATGGAGTCTTGCAGTGGCAAAAAGCTCCAATCCAGAAAGTAAATCTAGAGAGATAAGTAAATCAAAGAACACATTAACCAGTATCAAAAATTACTGTAAATTGGGGGCGGCTAGGTGGCAAAGTGAGTCAGGACCTGAGTTCAGATCCAGCCTCAAACAATTAACACACACACACACACACACACACACACACACACACACACACACACACACACAAAACAAAAACCTAGCTGTGTGACCTTGGGCAAGTTACTTAACCCCAACTGATCTCCAAAAAGAAAAAAAAATTACTGCAAATCTAGAAATTTCCAGAAAGATGAACATAATTTTGTAATAACTACATGCAGAAGCTAAAAGGAAAAAAAAACCAGATTTTCCACAAGTACTACATGAATACCTAAAAGAAATGAAGCAAGAGATTAAAAAAAACAAAAGCTATGGAGGAAAGAATCTGAAGGGAATTAAATAGCTTAGACACTGTTGGTGGAACTGTGAATCAGTCTAGTTTCTTTCTTTCTTTTTTTTTTTTTTAACAATTTGGAATTATATGATAAAAGCGACTATTCATAAACACTGACTTATTGAGTCCACTGCTGGCATATATCCTCAAGGAGACCAAAGACAAAAAGATCTAATATAAGCCAAACCATTGGTAGCAGAATTTTTATGGCAGCAAATAACTGGAAACAAAGTAGGTGTCCACTGGTTGGGGAAAAGCTGAACAAACAGTAGTGGATGAATGTAATGAAATATCATTGTGCTGAAAGAAATGACAAACATGAGGAATCTAGAGCAACATGGGAAAGTCTGTGTATGTGATGCAGAGTGAAATTAATGAAAACATTAGAACAATACACAAGATATTAAAAAGTTGATCTTGATCTCAGAGAACAGATAATGAAACATACCTCTCCTTTTGGCAGAGATAAGAAAATGCAAGGGCAGGAATTCTGCCTACTTTGTAAGATGTGGTCACTAGATTAGTTATTTTTGTTTATTTGTCTTTTTTTTTTTCAAGGGAAGATTCAATCAATGGAAAGGGGGTGGGAGAAGAATTTACATCCAGAAATAACAATGATGTAAAAATAAAATTTTGTTATAAAAAATACTGAAATCTAACTTATGTTTGCCTTGGGTCCACAATAGCTTCTAGATTTGATCTAATTACATGCTTTAAGTCAAAGACCACGTGTGATTTTAAGACAGTGTGTGTGTGTGTGTGTGTGTGTGAGTGTGTGTGTGTGTGAAAGCTTTATTCTTTTCATTTTCTATAACCGATCTCAGTTTAAATGACTAGAGTTTCCCTACTAGAAACTGCATGACTACTTCTATCTGGGGGAGGTGGGGGATGGTTGAGAAATCTCACAGTCCCTCAGATCCAGACTTGTTCTTCAGTTGGATTCTGTTGATTTGTGGGGTACAAGAAGGGTTGCAATTGAGCTTGGGCATCCTAGCATTTCTTGGTGGTGGTGGTAGTGTAGTTACACCAACCATATTACAAAAAAAGCAATCAAGAAAAAAGCAGAAAGAAGAAAATGATTACTTTGTTCAGGGGGGTAGGTGAATCTTAGTAGCACTGCAAGGGATTAATCTGGGGGGCTTCTACCACTCTCTGTGGAGTCTTCTTTCTTTTCCCTTTTCTGGTTCTCAAGTTGCACTTATAAGATGTAAATACAGATGGGTGATGTTTCTTTAGGAACATCTCAGCCCCCTAAAGAGTTTCCTTCCTATCTCTAATATATTCTCACTTGGAAGCAAAAATGTTAGTTTTTCTCTATGAAATATAAGTCTCTTTTCAGTAATCACCTGCTGAGAAGACCTATAGTAGTATTGGAAGATCATAAGGCAAACAGCATATCTCAATATAGTTTCAACCAGGAGCAGACCACACAGTGATGTTAGAAAAAGCAATTGGCACCTAGGAACTGTGATTCTCACTCTTGTGATTTTTTTTCTCTCCAATCAGGTTCTTTCTAGGATATTATGGCTCACCCTCTGCAGCTTAAGGGAAAGAATGATAAGAAGGCTTAGAGGAGAACCACAGAGATGACTGAAAGATAAGTACATAAGATCTAATAAAGAAAGGCCAAAGGGGTTCAGATGATTGTTTCTGAAGGGGAAGCTGAGGCTGAGCCTCAGTGGCTGTTCTTAAGAGCTACTTTATAAAGAATGGTGAACAGCTGTTGTTGATCTCTGCTGAGGAGTGAAAAAGAGGAAATAGGCATAAATTTCCCCAGGAGGACTTTAGGTTAAATACAAAAGAGAACAACCTGATATTAAGTGCTGTTGAGTACCTCGCTGGGTTATTGAGTGAGGTCAAGAGATCTTTGTCACTAAAGAAAATAACAACAGGCAGACAGCCTCCTATTTCTGAGTTATTTAGGAGCTTAGAGATATGATTCAAACATTCACAGTGAGCCCATTCCAGTCTTATTTTTCTGACCCAATGAAAATGAGAACTGAATATAGTAGTATATGGATTTAGACATAGATATGTATATAGCTAGAGGAACCAATGATATACATGCAGATAATTATTACTGCATAAATTCCATAATCTGAGTTGGTCATTGCTCATTCTTTTTCACTTAGGTAGGGTTTTAATCAAAATGGCTTTCTCTTCCTCAGTTAGCACTCATAAAAATTCAAAGGGACCGTGAAGCAGGCTCACTAAATAAACACAGCCTTCTCTATACTGCCAGTGATACAGACAATACAGGAGTTCTGCAATAGCTGTTCCATTTATCAGTATTGGCCAATTAGGAAGTGAGAAAACAGAATATTTGATACCTGACTGTCCCCCTCCTCATGTCTCGTCAGGTGTGGGTGATGTTTCCCGGGGAGAGATGTATATCTGCCCACAGTAAGACAGCATCAGTGGTGTTGATGACTTCAAATGAATGCAAACTTTACTTTCCTGTGGAAATGTCTCCTATTGAAAGGCTAGCTCTGAGGTGACAGATATACTCTGACTTTCTTTTAGGTTTGCGGGTGTGGGGTGTGGAATGAAGACTGATCAGGATGGCAGTGTGTGTACAGAAGGTACCTTTCCTATTTATCCAGGCATGTACCTCACTAATACTATTCTATGCACAAGGGGAGGGATAAAAAGAACATGTGTTTTTAAATCACTTTCCTATGGTAGAGTTCAAAGCATCTTATAACCATTATCACATCATACCTCATAACATCCTTGTGAAGTGGGTGTCAATTTTTTTGTGTTTTTTTTTACAGATGGGGAAATTGCAGGATAGCTAATTTAACCAAGGCAATCTACCAAGCCAAGAGAGACGCTGAGAGGGAAGACCCCGTGTTTCTTAACTACCCATGCTCAAAAGGCCACAAATTACATTAACATGGGATAAGAAGTTAAAAGTGAGAGTGGACTTCACTAGGCATTAAAAAAAAGAATAATAGGGGGGGCTAGGTGGCGCAGTGAATAGAGCACCAGCCCTGGAGTCAGGAGGACCTGAGTTCAAATCCGGCCTCAGATACTTAACACAAAAACTAGCCATGTGACCTTGGGCAAGTCAACCCCAATTGCCATCCAAAAAAAAAAAAAAAGAAGAATAGCAACTTCCCTCCCAAGTATGTGGTGAGACAGTAGTGTCAAACTTAAATAGAGAACGATCCCTGTGGGCTACATACTGAGTCAGAAAATTACAAAGTAACATTATCTATGTTGTACTGTATTTTTATTTATTTTGTTAAATATCTCTCAATTACATTTTGATCTGGTTAGGTCTATTCAGGGAGTTTTGCAGACCATTTACAAACAGAGTTTGACATCTCTGTTATATAGGATAATTAATGAGACAGAAGATTGTTTCTATTGAAGCAATGTATAATTTTCTTTGGAGGGGAAAGGTATATATTAATGCAAGATTTTAAAAAAAATTATCACTGGAATTGTGATAACAATCTGTGGATGAGTCCTTGTATACTACAATATTTGAATAAGTAAAAGCTGACTCTTTAAAGCAAGAAACTTTTTCACAATCCAAGCCAATAGCAGATTTCTTTCTCTTTAGATCATGTGGCTTAAAATAATCACAACAGACAGGCAGAAGCATTTCCACTTAGCCAGGATTCTGGGCTTACAGGAAATGACCCTTCTGCATGTCTGATCACTATGGAAATTGATTTTATACAGATAGCTAAAAGTACACAGAACCATAACAGTACCCCCCTCCATATTTGTACAAGCTAGTGCTGTTCTTTCTGGTTCATTACTGAAATCCAAACCCGATCAGTTTTCAGAGGCCTCCAGTTATGGGTGCAAGACCTTTCTGTTCAGGACATTTAGTGACTCTGCCTTCTGGGTGGGGAGTTTCCTTTCTAGGATTCTTCCCCTACCCCCAAAATGTGATTTCAGATGATAGATAGCAGCATTAAAGTAGGTCAGAATAAGTTGAGCTCTAAGTGTTATAGAATTACATATCTTAGGCCATGTTGCAGGAACAATAAGATGTGGGACATCATTGGTATGTTGCTGATTAAAAAAGGAGCCAAAGTCTCAGAGTAAATGGACATTGCAGAAAAACAGCAGTGCTTATATTTGTATTTGTTATATTTTTTAGGGCCAAGTATCTTTTAGAGGTATCTGGCCACTTGTGCTTATCCAATTGATGCTTAAAAAAAGAGAAATGTATTTGTTGAGTTGCCCACTTCTTGTATTCAGCCTCTTTATTGTCCATAACTAACATTATAAGTTCCTGCACTCATTACACAAATGAACTGATGAAACACTGGAAAGACAAGTAGTAGAAATTCCAGTGTTTTAGATGGGTCATAGGATGGCCTCCAAAATAAAACTTTTTTTTTGCAATGGAATTCACATTTAATAAAACATATCTGGTCATAGATTTATGTGACTGTTTTTAGTGACTATCACAAAGTAAATTTAGCAAATATTCTTTGTGAAAAGCAGGTCATTTTCTTAGAAATTGGAAGCAGGCTAATAACATTTGTTTACCAACCAAGTCCACCAACATTGGTGGGGGGAGAAGAGTTGTTGGGATAAAATTTAAATAAACAGGAGCCAACAAATGACAGCCTGGTAATGTCTTAGTAGTTGTTGGTAAACCTGTTATTGCATGGAAGCATTTGGATGAATAAATGATTCCATCCCCTTATTTAAAGATAAAGAAACCAAAGCACAAAAGAAAAAAATACTTTGCTTCAAATAATACAGTAATAGCAGAGTGGAATTATATTTACCCGTTTTTCTACATTTTCATTTAGCTCCCTAGCCACTGCCTTCCAAACTGCTTCATCTCTTGGGTACCTACCTGCTCCACAAATCTTAAAACAAACTTTTCCTCAAATTGCAGCTTTGTTGGTCTCATCAAACAATAACCTGAAAGGAATAGCTGAACAGTATAAGGAAAAATTGGAGAGTTTACCCCAAATTCCATAACTGGTCTGGAGCTGATCAGTTTCAAGGTTGAAAAATCCTTCTCAAATTTGCATGATTCACATGCCTAACAGATGTGCACAGGGATCAGTTTGCAGTAGGGGCCAAACATTTGAGGCTCTAGGGGGTAAATATGGGGCCTTTGGGGATTTAGATAAAAATTAGTACAATATGTTGTACAGGTAAGAAGGTAAATATTCTTTTCAATGACAACTAGATTTTGAGATTAGCCATGAGGAAGGAAGATGTCCCTTGACTTTCAAAAGATATGGTACATGTTTAACACAAGGTGATGGAGTAGGCAGGGGAATGGGAAATGACATGAACTTCTGGGGCCAATTTCAACCACAAACTGAAAGTAACTAATCCAAATAAAGTATCTCATATATCTAGATTCTAGATCTATTTTGTGACCAATGTTTGTCCTTGCCAGAGGCCATGAGTAAAATGAAGGGGCTAGAATCTGAAAGGAAGGAGAGTTAAATGTTCTGTGTAGACTTAGGAAGCTCAATATTTCAATGGATTTGTGGTCCATTAGTATGGGTATTTCTTTTACTGGTGCCAATGAAACTCCTTATCCTACATGATTCTTATTCAAAGCTTCCACAGAACTTCAGACTAATGTGGCCTTTCTCTGCTGTTAGAAAAAAAATTACTTTGAAGGGTTCCACTGCAGCACTGGTTAGTCTATCCCACTCTCACCACATGGTTTTTCCCACTTTCATATTGTTACTGTGTTTTTGCTTAATGGGAAGATCTTTCCCATCCATTAATAGGCCTACGTGACCTGCTAAGTCACATAGAAGTCTGAGTCACATGAATCTAAGTCACATGGAGCAGGAAGGGTGGAGCAGAGTTGAGAAGTTGGTCAGAGCAGTTAGAGCTGAGGGAGAGAGAGGAAGCAGGCAGAGAGCTATGAGTGTTCATTTGTGGGAAGGCCCTAGCAGGGGGGAGGCTTGGGGATGGTGGTGCCCCCTGAATTATTACTGTGTATAGATTTCTTTGTTGTTATGATGGATTTGGCTTTCTGGTGTTGGGATCTGGCTTTCTAGTGTTTTGATAAATGTTTTGGTTCTGTGTTCCATGTGGAAAGTCTATTATATTTTATGATTCAGAATTATGCCAACATATTCAGAGCTGCCATAGGCCCTGTGGATATTGCACTGGTGCTACATTTGGTGATGAGGATGGGAAATATCAGACCTCTATTTGGAGGCAGAAGGACTTTAGAGAAATGGATATCCCAGGATAAGAGGATTTACCTTATTCTTCCCTAGCAAAAGAATGGGCTAAAAACACGGGGCTCTGTGAAAATTGGGAATTGAGGCTACAGAAGGGAGAACCTAGAGATTTGGAAAGATGTTTGCAAGGAATACCAAAAGAACTGGGGAAAAAAAAACTGGCAGGGGATGTTTAGGAGAAGTTGAGCCTTGCTAACAAGTTACTGCCTTGTGTGTAAAAGCAGAGACAAGTTGCTGGAAGAAAAAGCTCAGATGGAAAGGGAATTGGCTGGTTTAAATGGTAATCTTTCTGTGCCACAGCATTCGGGTTCTTCTTTAGAAGAGCAGGCTGGAAGGCCTCAGGTGGTAGAAGAACAAGCTACTGTTCATTTAGCTAAGAGGAAGTGAAAAACTAACAAAAGGAATGTGTATGCAGCCCTTGCACAGGCTAGGCCTAGTTGGGGTTCAACTATTGACAGGAGAATGCGTGGAAGGAAAATGAAACAAAGTTAGATGAAGAAACTTTTACAAGTATAGACTTTCACCCAATACTAAGAAGAAAGCAGGAGAACTGGATTGGGGGGAGTGGGGAGGAAGAATACCATTTTTAGGGAAGTAATTGAGGATTTTACTCAGCAGGAGGTTACTGATATATTAATTCAATTCAGCAAAGGATAAAATTGTTAGTGTCTTTGATGGTGAGAATCAGTGATGACAGTGCTGGAGGAGTATTGATAGATGATATAGACTGCTAGCAATTTATAGTTATGAGCCAGAATCCTTTTGTAAAGCAAGCTTTTAGGGATTACCACATGCAAGGAGGTAACAAGGTGATTAATCTGTTAGCTTTAGCTGTGGATGGATTCAATGGGCAATATCCTACTGACTCTATGTGGCCTAGTGGAGACAGACCCTGGTATTTGCTTAGAGACTATATGAGAAAATTAAAGGATGAGGTAAGGAAGACAGCAATAATGATGGAAGATGTCATGGCTTATCACGGTACTCCCTTAGCAGTGTCTCACAGAAATATTATGGTGAAGATGGCTCCTCCTGCTTATAAGCACCTAATTCTGACTCTACACATTGGGGAAATAGGGCACCCTCTTTTGGAGATGCTGGATAAGATTTCACAGTTAACTGACTTAGGGAAATGGGAAAAAGATAAATTTCTTTGAGAGAGAAGAGTAAATATTTAAGCCAGCAGGCTCAACATCAGAATAGGTTAATAAGGAAATAATTGTTTACCGCTCTATTAAGAGCAGGGATAGATTTTTTTGGAGGGCAATTGGGGTTAAGTAACTTGCCCAAGGTCACACGGCTAGATTTTTGTTTGTGTGTGTTAAGTGTCTGAGGCCGGATCCGAACTCAGGTCCTTCTGATTCCAGGGCCAGCGCTCTACTCACTGCGCCACCTAGCCGCCCCCTATAGGGATAGGTTTTGGAAGAATAGATGGTATTCCCACTAATGAACTACAGAAAATGCACCAAGAAAAGGGGTTAATATTAGATTGAGCAGGGAAGTAAGACCTTCCCCTACAGATTCTCTTGAAACATTGTATTCAAGTTCATCAGACCTGCAGGGAGAATAGGAAATTGGCCAGGCTCCAGCTCAGATTAAAGAAAGTATATTTCTAGCCAGAATGATGACCCCCAAACTGCAAATTATAAAATAGTAAAGAGGGGGGGCGAAGCCAAGATGGCAGAGTAGAAACAGCACTTCCAGGACACTCCAGCCCACTCCACTTCAAAATTATGTAAAAGAGGACTCTGAACAACCTCTGGAGCTCCAGAACCCACAAAATGACACAGAGAAGCTAACCTCCTGCTGAGCACAGTCCTGCAGCCCGGCAAGGCATGGCCAGTGCAGAGCTCTGGGAGCCGAGCCCAGGCCTGCCTGAGGCGGAGGTTTTAGCCTGAGGGCGGCCAGCCCAGCAGCTGGCTGGAGGGACAACAGAACATGAGCAGCTGGGGTGTTTCCAGAATTATCAACACATAGATGCCTAGGACAAAGTGAGAGGTCAGTGCCCTATGGACTTTGGGACTGGTTGGGAGAGCGTGTCAGCTTCTTCCCCTGGGAGTGAGAAGCCTCTGAGGAACAGGTGCAGCTTGCGCCATGTTGCTGAGTTGCAGCTTCATCTCTTGGCCTGCAAACTGTAGGCAGATCCAGTGATCAGTCTGGGGGGTAATCGCTCTTGCTTTACCCTTCGTGGATCTGGATTGTGGTCTGGGGTGGAGGTCTTGGGGTGTGTGACCAGCTTGCCAGAGTGTGTGGAGTCTTCACAGTGGACACCCAACTAATACTTCCGGCAGTTGAGAAAACCCCAACATTTGGGACGGAAGCTCCCCTGGATGGTGGCAGAGTCCTACTGTGGCAACAAGTAAAAAAATGAGGAAAAAAATGTAACTCAAAATCTGACAGAAAGAAAAGATGTAAACCAGAAGCTAATAAAGCATTTGGGGGAAAAAAAGACAATAGTAAACAACAGTGAATGAGGCTGTGACAGTGGGTTCCTGGACTTGAGAAGCATGACTGACCCTATATCTAACTTTAAAATTAAATTGCTGTTTGAGTAATATTTAATTTTGATTATGCTGAGATTCAGCTCAATATGGGTAGAGGTGAGAGGAAGGAATAGGCATTGCTAAGTACTTTAGAAAGATAGATAGATAGACAGAAAGATAGATCTCATTTGATCATCATAACAAGCCTGCAAGATAGGTACCATTATCATTTCAAATTTATACTTGAGAAAACTGAGGTAGACGGAAGTGACTTGTCCAGAGTCAGATAGCAAGTTTCCTCTTATTTAAATAAAATTTTATGTTTATTTTTAGTTTGCATCATTCATTTCCACAAGATTTTCAGTTATAAATTTTCTACCCATCTTTCCCCTACCCGCCATCCCAAGACAGCAATCCCACTGAATACCCCTTGCCCCAATCTATTCTTTCCTATATCCTCCCCTATACCCCCTCTGACTTTCCAGTAGGACAAGATGGATCTCTATGCCCCAGTACCTGTATATCTTATTTCCAAGTTGTAGGTAAAAAAAATTAGATAGATAGATAGACAGATAGATCTATATCCATATATATATTTTAAACATCTGATTTTAAAACTCTGAATTCCAGATCCTTTCCCTTCCTTCATCGTCACCCACCCTTTCTGGGAAGATAAGCAATTCAATATAGGTTGTATATGTGTAGCTATGCAAAACACTTCTATAGTGGATATATTATGAATGACAGACTATATTTCCTTCCATCCTATCCTGCCCTCCATTTCTTCTATTCTCTACTTCAACCCTGTCCCTTTTCAAAAATGTGTGCTTCCAACTTCCCTCCCCCTCAAACTGCCCACCCCTCCATCAATCCACCCTCTCATCCCCTTCCCCCCTATTTTCCTGTAGGGTGAAATACCCTATTAAGTGTGTATGTCATTCCCTCCCTAAGCCAAATTCAATGAGAGTAAGGTTAACCCACTTCCTTTTGCCTTCCTGTTCTTCCCCTCCATGGTAACAGTTTTCCCTTGCCTCTTCTATATGAGATAATTTACCACATTCTGTCTCTCCACATCTCCTTTCATTATATTCCTCTCTCACCTCTCAATTACACCTTTTAATTATCATCCCTTCCTATTCAATCAGTCCTGTGCCCTCGGTCTATGTATACCTCTACACATACACATTCACATATGTATTCATATGCCCATATACCCTCTTATATAGACATATATGTATGTATACATATATATATGTATATATATATATGTATATAAAATTTATATTGCCTTCAACTATTCCCATACTGAGAAAAGTTTCATAAGTTACAAATGATCATTTTTCCATGTAGGAATGTAAATAGTTCAACTTTGATAAGTTCACAGTGATTTCTTTTCTCAGTTTACCTTCTCATGCTTCCCTTGCTTCTTGTATCTGAATATCAAATTTTCTATTCAACTCTGGTTTTTTCATCAAGAATGCTTGAAAGTACTCTATTTCATTGAATGACCATATTTTCCCCTGAAACATGATACTCAGTTTTGCTGGGTAGGTGATTCTTGGTTTTAATCCCAGCTCCTTTGACCTCTGGAATATCATATTCCAAACCCTTCAATCCCTCAGTGTTAGAAGCTGCCAGATCCTGTGTTATACTGATTGTGTTTCCACAATATGCACATTATTTCTTCCTGGCTGCTTATAATATTTTGTCCTTGATCTGGGATTTCCAGAACCTGGCTATAATATTCCTAGGAGTTTTCTTTTTGGGATCTTTTTCAGGAGGTGATCAGTAGATTCTTTCAACCTCTATTTTGCCCTCTGGTTCTAAAACATCTGGGCAATTTTCCTTGAGAATTTCTTGAAGGATGATTTCTAGGTTATTTTTTTTTATCATGGCTTTCAGGTAGTCCGATAATTTTAAAATTATCTCTCCTGGATCTATTTTCCAGGTCAATTGTTTTTCCAGTGAGATGCTTCACATTGCCTTCTATTTTTTCACTTGCTTGGATCTGTTTAATAGTATCTTGATTTCTCACAAAGTCATTAGTTTCCATTTGCTCCAATCTAATTCTGAAGGAATGATTCTCTCCAGTGAGCTTTTGAAATTCCTTTTCCATCTGGCAAATTTGAATCTTTAAGACATTCTATTCCTCACTGGCTTTTTGAGACTCTTTTGCCATTTGAGTTAGTCTATTTTTAAGGTGTTATTTTCTTCGGTCAGGTTGTTGACTCTCTTTTCACAATTTTCTTGCATCATTCTCATTTCTCTTCCACTTCTCTTATTTGGTTTTCAAAACTCTTCTTGAGCTCCTCTATGGCCTGTAACCAATTCATATTTTTCTTGGAAGCTTTTGGTGCAGGAATTCTGAGTTTGTTGTCTTCCTCCTGTTCCATGCTTTGATCCTTTTTGTCCCCAAAATCAGAGTGCAAATTTGGATTACTGTCTTTGCTTTGCTTCCTTTGCTTGTTCATGTTGCCACTCAATTACTTGACTTTTGAGCTTTTTGCTGCAGTAGAACTCTGCTTTCAGAGAGGAGAGCTTTGTTGCAAATTGCTGGGGTTTTCGCACTTGCTGGAGCTATTAGTTGGCTACCCTCTCTGAAGCCTCCACATGCTCTGGCTCACTGGTCAAATACCCCAGGACCTCCACCCTAGACAGCAATCCAGATCCAAGTATGTTAAAGCAAGAATGATTACCCCTCAGATTAGTTGCTTGGTCCCCCTACAATCTGCAGGCCAGCAGCTCTGAAGCAGCCACACAGCAGAGGCTGCTGTGCCTCAGCTGCTTCTCTCTCTGGGGGCAGAGCCAGACTGCACTCCCAGACTCTTTGTTCCCAAAGTCCACTGACCTCTCAATTCGTCTTTGGCATTTATGGGTTGATAATTCTAGAAATCTCCACAGCTGCTAGTGATCCACTCTCCCTATGTCCCTCTAGCTGAGGCTGGTCAAGCCACCCTGGGGCTAAAAGTGTGGACTCATGGGGGATCTGGGCTCTGCTCCCAGAGCACTGTGAAGGCCCCTTCCTGCCAGCCTGCTAGGCTGTCTTCAGGGGGAGGTTAGTTCTTCTCTGTCACTCTGTGGGTTCTGTAGCTCTAAAGTTTGTTTAGAGTAATTTTTTTACATGTATTGGAGGAGGTGGGAGTGGGAGCCACACAGAAGTCCTGTTTCTACTCCTCCATCTTGGCTCCGCCCCCCCAGACAGTAAGTTTCTGAGGCCATATTTGAACTCATATCTTCCCAACTCCAGGATCTATAAGCTCTCTCCACTGCACTATATAACATAAGGAGGAATTTTCTAAAATGGAGAGGTCTAAAAATTTATCGTCTTATCAGATACTGAGATCTCTGAAGTAAAAATAAGTAATAATGCTTTAGAAACAATTCCTAGAGGGGATAGGAGACTGGGGCGGGGAACCTCTAAAATCCTTTCCAATTCTAAGATTCTAAAATTATAGGACCTGATTTCACGTAACTTAAAAAAATATAATCCCAACAGCTATAGCAAAAAGCATGACACTGTAAAAACAAACAAACAAATCAAAAAACCTTAAAAAAATTTTTGGTTACTCTAAACTTGACAAATTCCAACCAATATGTGTTGCTGCTATGCAAAGAACAAAATAAAACAAAACAGAAATGATCTGTCAAATTGATTTTGCTAAAACACGGGTCTGATCATATAACTCTCCCTATTCAATAAATTCCAGAGGCTTCCTATCACCTCCAGGATCCAATATAAAACCATTTGTTTGGTGTTCAAAGCCTTTCACAACCAGTCTTCCTTCTACCTTTCTAGTCTTCTCACACTTTATTCTCCTTCAAGTACTCTGTGAGATAGTGAGACTAGACTCCCTACACTCAGCATTTGCACTGGTTGTCCAGCACATCTGGAATGCTATTCCTCATCTCTACCTCCTACAATGTCTGGCTTCTTTCAAGTTTCAGTTAAAGCCCCACCTTCTGGAAGAAGCCTTTCCCAGGTTTTCTAACGCTGACTTTTTCTATAGATTGTGAAAGACTATTCTTCTGGGTGTGCTTATTTGTTTTTTTAATGTTGATGTTCATTTGTTTTTGTCTTTCTTTGCATCCCCATCCCTTAGCATAGTGCCTGATTAACAGACAAAAAAGAGAATTTTACAGGATTTTATATTTATTTTATATTAACTATTAATAATTATAATTAATTATATTATTAATGTATTCATATTCTATTAATTACATATGATTTTATATTTATTAAATATATCTTTTAAAAGCATATAATAAATTCAGTACCTTATACCCAAAGTAGTTTTGCTCCCTCTGTCAGAAAGAATGTAACATTCTTCCTTATCAGTCCTCTGGAGTCCCAGTTGGTCACTAATTTGATCAGAGTTCTAAGGTCTTTCAAAGTCCTTTTTTTTTTTATAATATTATAGTCTCTGTTCACTTCCTTTTCTATCAGTTCATACAAGTCTTTTTTGCTTTTAAAAAAATTAATTTTAATGAATCCATTCCTTTCATCATTTCTTAATACACAATTATATCTATTATTTTCATATATCATAATCTGTTTAACTGTTCCCTAACTGATGGACACCCTTTTTGTTTCAAGTTCTTTGCTACAACATGAATTACTGCTATAAATATTTCTGTACTTATGGATCCTTCCCCTCTATCTTTGATCTTCTTGAGGTATATGCCAACTAGTGATATCACTGGGTGAATGGGTATTCATAGTTTAGTAATTCTGGAAGTATAGTGGCTTTCCAGTTGCTAGATCAATTCACAGTTCCACCAACTGTATCAGTGTACCTATCATCCCACAGCCTCTCCAACAATCGTCACTTTCTTTTTTTGCCAATTTTCCCAAACTTATGAATGTGAGGTGGAACCTCAGAGCTATAATGTGCAATTCTCTTATTATTAAAAACTTATAGCATTTTCCCCTTTATGGTTGTTGACAGCTTGCCCCTCTTCATTTTGAAAAGTTTCACTTTTTATCTTTTGATTACTGGGGAATGGCCTTTGTTCTTATATATTTGAATCAATTTCCTATATTTCCCAGATGGCATATCTTTATTAGAGAAATTTGCTGAAACTATTTTCCTTCAATTTATTGCTGCTGGTCCTAGGCCCTATGTCAATGGTCAGAATGCACTGGGTTTCTAACCACATTGGAGCTTCCTCTTCTGAATGTTCCAGTCTTTCTGTCCCTCAGTACAGAATGTTGCAGACTTTCAGGTGCCTCTAGAGCAGAGATGTACTGGCATGCATTTTTTTTTTAATTTTATGTTTACTTTTAGTTTACAGCATTAATTTCCACAAGATTTTGAGTTATTAATTTTCTCCCTGTCTTTCCCCTACCTACGACTCCAAAACAGCAATACCACTGAATACCCTCTCCCCCAATCTGCTCTCTCCTATATCCTCCCCTAACCCCCTCCAACTTTCCAGTAGGGCAAGATGGAATTCCATACCCCAGTGCCTCTGCTTCCAGAGAAGAGAGTTCTGTCCCAAATTGCTGGGGTTTTCGCAGCTGCTAAGAGCTATTAGCTGGCTTCCCACTCTACAAACATCACAAACTTTGGCTCACTGGTCACACACCCCAGGACCTCCACCCTAGACAGCAATCCAGATCCAAGCAGGTTAAACCAAGAGTGATTACTCTCTGAATGGTCTCTTGGTCCCCCTACAATCTGCAGGCCAGCAGCTCTGAAGCAGCCACATGGAGGGGGCTGCATGGCTGCATTGCCTCTGCCACTTCTCACCCCAGTGGGCAGGGGCCAGACCACAACTCTGTCCCCCCCAGTTCCAATAGAGTTCCACACTGACCTCTTACTTTATCTTTGGCATTTATGGGTTGATAATTCTGGAAACCTCCTCAGCTGCTGGTGGTCCACTCCCCAACCACTGCTGGTATGGACTACCCTGGGGCTAAAACCATGGGCTCACATGGGGCTGGGCTTGTCTCCCAGCATGCTGTGGTGGACCCTTTCTGTCTGCCTGCCGGGCTGCCTTCAGTGGGAGATTTGTTTCTCTCTGTCACTTTGTGTGTTCTGTAGCTCTAAAATTCGTTTAGAGTCATATTTTATAGGTATTTAAGGTGGTTATAGGGGGAGCTCATGGATTTTTCCTGCTTCTATGGTGCCATCTTGGCTCTGCCCTGTAGCATATGTTTTATAATAATTTCTCTGGTGAAAAAATGTACCTAGAAATCTTCTCTTGCCAGCCTGTTTGAGCTGGATCCAGCACATTTCTGCCCTAGAGAATCTTGTTTCCATTAGCAAACTCCTGGCCTGTTTACCTGTGCTAGTGTTTACTCTTCTTGTGGGACACTTTCTCCTGGATGTCTTTTTATACAGTCCTGGCATGGAAGAAAGTGCTTTTCTTGTTGGGTTTCTTGATCACTGTCCAACCTGGTGCTCTTTTTAGATCTTTGCTGGAGTACATATGTGAGAATTAAGTTTCTCTGCAACTGTTCAAGCAACCATCTGGGATCTCTGTTAGGAGCCCAAAAGTCATTGATTCCTCCTTCTTAATTCTTCTTTTTTAGGGAAGGGCAGAGTCTTGAAAAGCCAGAGCAGCTGAGCAGCACAACTCCAAAAAACTAATACTCACAGAATACATTTTGATCTTGAAATTCCTTGAAACTTCTGTCCCACAAAAGAGCACTTCAATCTAGGATTAGGGTTAAGTCCAGGGTACCCTTTATGCTTTTCCATAATGTGGTCTACTAACTTATAGCAAACATTAGCACAGAATACACTAAAATTCAGATTGCTTTATAAGAAGACAAAACTCATTATAAAAGTACCAACAGCAAATAAGCAATATTTAAAAAGAGAAGGAAACTACTGAGGGTAAGGGATTCTGGTTTGCCAAGTGGCCATGAGGCAGAGGGGAATGTAGAAAGGGGATAAATCCACCAATTTCAAATGCCAGACTAAATTCTGTAGGGACAGATTACTCAGTAAGTGGGTCATTGAGCCAGGCAAAGCTCAAACTGCTCTTGGTTATATTCAATTCTGGGCAACTTAATTCTTCTCTTGAAATTAGGTGGCCACTGGTTCCCTTTGGGCTCCAAAGTTTCACCATGATCTTTAAGCACCTCCTTCCATCTCAAAAAAATAAAACCCCACTACATTTCCCATAAACACCTTTGGCAATAAGGAGCTACATGTTTAGAATGAAAAAGAAAACCTTCCAACATTGAAAAGACCCTTTGCTGTCTCAGTGGAAATTGCTGTATTTGTGTCTTGAAAATCTGAAATTTGTTTTTTGAAAAACAAAACAAAACAGTTTTCACTTACATAGTGTTTTAAGGCTTATAAAAGTATTTTGCTTCTGCTAACCCTGTTTTGTACAAGTATAACTACTTCCATTGTGCAAATATAACTATTCCCATTGTGCAGATGAGAAAAGTAAGGCTCAGAAAAGTATAATGACTTGATTAGCATTGTATAGCTACTGGTTTCAAACTTAGATCTTTAGTGAAGGTTTAAGGACAATTTAACACAAACCTCCCTATAAGAAGTCAAATTTGGATTACTTGTGATTGAAATAGTTACATAAAAAACTTGAGGCGGAGCCAAGATGGCGAAGTAGAAACAGCTCATCCAAGCCACTCTGCCCCCAGATTCCCCCCAAACTATGGAAAAGGGAACTCTGAACAACTTCTGGAGCCCCAGCACACACAGAACGACAAAGAGAAGCTAACCTCCCGCTGAGGACAGCCCAGCAGCCCCGCAGAAAGGACCAGCGCAGTGGTCTGGCAGCTGGCAGCGCGCAACTCGCAGAGCACAGGAAGCGGAGCCGAGCGGAGCCCAGGTCCGCATGAGCTGAGGTTTTAGCCCCAGGGCGGCAGGGCCAGCAGCCAGCTGGAGGAACCCAGAACACCAGCAGCTGTGGCGACTCCAGAATTATCAATATAGACATGCCTAGGACAAAGCAAGAGGTTAGTGTCCTATGGACTTTGGGACCTGTTTTGGGGGGAATGCGTCGGCTCCCTCCCCTGGGGGCTAGAAGCTGCTGAGGAGACACGCCATTTTGTAGTTTTCAGAGGTAGCTCCAGCTCTTGGCCTGCAATTAATTGTAGGGAGATCCAGCGATCAGTCTTGGGGGGTAATCACTCTTGCTTTAACCTTCCTGGATCTGGACTGTGATCTAGGGTGGAAGTCGTGGGTGGGTTTACAGCTTGCCAGAAACGGAAGTTGCCCCCCACACGTTCGGAACGAAAATTGCTCTAGCTGGCCTTAAAGCCATAGTGTGGCAACAAGCCCAAAAGTCAGGTAATCAAGGGGCAACATGCCAAGGCAAAGGAAACAGAAAAATGCAACCCTAGACTCCTATTTTGGGGGCATAGAGCTGGAAAAGGACTGTGAGGTCAGAAGTCCTGCTCCAAAAGCCCCAGGGGAAAACATGAGCGGGGTGCAGGCCATAGAGGACCTTAAGAAGGACTTTAAAAATCAAATAAGAGAAGTGGAGGAAAAATTGGAAAGAGAAATGAGAAGGATGCAGGAAAAGTATGAAATGAGGGTCAACAGCCTGACTGAGGAAAACAACACCTTAAAAAATAGACTAACTCAAATGGCAAAGGAGGCCCAAAAGGGCAATGAGGAGAAGAATGCCTTAAAAAGTCGAATTTGCCAGATGGAAAAAGAATCTCAAAAGTTCACTGAGGAGATTCATTCCTTCAGAGTTAGACTGGAGCAAATGGAAGCTAATGACTTTATGAGAAATCAAGATGCTGTTAAGCAGATCCAAACAAATGAAAGATTAGAAGGCAATGTGAAATATCTCATGGGAAAAACCACTGACCTGAAAATAGATCCAGGAGAGACAATTTAAAAATTATTGGACTACCTGAAAGCCATGATCAAAGAAAGAACCTAGAAATCACCCTTCAAGAAATTCTCAAGGAAAATTGCCCTGATGTTTTAGATCCAGAGGGCAAAATAGAGGTTGAAAGAATCCACCGATCACCTCCTGAAAAAGATCCCAAAAAGAAAACTCCCAGGAATATTATAGCCAGGTTCCAGAATCCCCAGATCAAGGAGAAAATACTACAAGCAGCCAGGAAGAAACAATTTCAATATTGTGGAAACACAATCAGAATAACCCAGGACCTGGCAGCTTCTACACTGAGGGATCGAAGGGCATGGAATATGATATTCCAGAGGGCAAAAGAACTGAGAATGAACCCAAGGGTCACCTACCCAGCAAAACTGAGTATTTTGTTTCAGGGGAAAATATGGTCATTCAGTGGAATAGAGGACTTTCAAGCATTCTTGAGGAAAAAACCAGAATTGAATAGAAAATTTGACATCCAGACACAAGAAGCAAGAGATGCCTGAGAAGGTAATCAGGGAAAAGAAATCAAAAGGAACTTATCAAAGTTGAACTATTTACATTCCTATATGGAAAAACAATAACTGTGACTGAGGAAATCTTTCTCACTATGAAAATAATGGAAGAAGGGTGTGTGGTCATATGAATACATATGTGAATGTGTGTGTATATGGTTACAGTTATATATGGATAGAGGGCATAGGTTGAATTTGTTGGGAAGGGAGAATACTCAAGGGATGAAATTATGAGGTGAGAGAGGAAAGTGGCAAGAGGAGATGGGGAAAGACAGGGTAGGGTAAACTACCTCATGTAGAAGAAGCAAGGGGAAGTGGTTGCAAGGGAGGGGGAGAATAGGAAGGGGAAAAAAAAGGCAAATCCACATTCTCATTGAATTTGGTTAAGGGAGAGAATGACATAAA
Source organism: Gymnobelideus leadbeateri (assembly GCA_011680675.1). Classification (NCBI taxonomy): domain Eukaryota; kingdom Metazoa; phylum Chordata; class Mammalia; order Diprotodontia; family Petauridae; genus Gymnobelideus; species Gymnobelideus leadbeateri. The sequence continues at coordinate 374,266 of WOXC01012254.1, forward strand.
TACTAAATGGGATATCTCAACCTGCAGCAGAATAGGGGAAAGGGGGATGAGAGGAGGGATGATGGATGGGAGGGCATCCTTGGGGGGAGGGGAGGTTGGAAATACCCACTATAGAAGAGGAACAGGATCATGTAGGGAATGGACCAGGTGGGGGTGGGATGAGTGGGAGGGAATTATAAGCAGCCTTGTACAATATATCTACTATGATAATATTTTGCATAGCTAGACATGTACAACATATACTGAATTACTTATCTCCCCAGAGGGAATGGGTGACAAGGGAGGAAGGAAATGGATCTGAAATTCGAGGTCTTAAGATTAAATGTTTCAAATATATATAAATACTATTATTAATACTCTTTTGCTTATAATTGGGAGATAAGATGTGCAGGCATTGGGACACAAAGATTCACCTTCCTCTAATGGAAAAGTCGAGGGGGTATGGGAGAAGGTATGGGAGAGAGCAGATTGGAGGAAGCGATATCTTGTGGGACTGCTATTCTGGGAGGTTGGGTAGGGGAATAACTGGGGGAAAATGATTGTAACACAAAATCTGGCGGAAATGAATGATGTAAAACAGAAGTTAATAAAGCATTTGTTTAAAAAATATAAAAAAAAACTTGAGTATCAATCTATATATTGATCTGATCTGCTATACATCTAGGAAAGAATACTTTAGTGCATCGTATAATCCAATACACATTTTTTTAAAAAAGCATAGCTTCAATTTTGCATTTGGAGGAAGAAAGGTAAATTCACTCTTACATTTCAACTCAAAGAAAGATTTAATATGTCAGAGTTTCCTCCTTTTAACATTTGGACACTTAAGTTTTGCTATTAGCAATTTGGTTCCAGACTGAGGTAGGTTACAGGGCTTCTTTATCCTGACTGTATAAGTGCTGCATTCAACTCTGGATCCCATCTTTTTAGGCACATTATCAGACAAGAGTTTATCCAGAGGAAGATGGAAAGACATGTAAAAGTTAGGTAAAGGAGGCTAGAAACCATGCTACATGTGAGGATAGGATTGGTTCTCTTGGAGGAGAGGTTTGTGAAGGAAGGAAATATGCATTTATTAAGCACTACTATATGTCAGGCACTGTCCTAAGCACTTTACAAATCTTATTTAACCCTCACAACAACTCTAGGAGTTATTTATGGCACACAGAGGCTAAGTAATTTGTCCAAGGTCAGACAGCTATTTGAACTCAGTTCTTCCAGACTCAAGTGTGCCATCTAGCTGCCTCTCCTTGGGTCGAGGTAACAGTCATCTGCTAATGAGTGAAAGATGGTCAGGTGGAGGATCAGACCTGTTCCGCTTGGGCCATAAGGGCACAAGTAGCAGCAGGGGGTGGAAGACACAAGAAAGGGAGATTGCACATCCATATATGGAAAAACTTCCTAACAATTAGTACTGTGCAAAAGGACAACTTTGAGAGATACAGTGGTCTGTGCTGTTACTCCTTAGGCAAAAAGGAACTAAGTTGGGCTGATCAAAGTTGTTAAACGACTTCGACATTTCCTTTCCTTCTTTGCCATCTTAGGAGAAGTTGAAAACAATGAAACTGTTTCTACTTAATTAGGGGTTCTTAATCTTTTTTTAATGTATGTATCACAAACCCCCTTTGGCAGTTTGATGAGGCCTATGGGTGTGCCTTCCTCAGAATCATGTTTTTAAATGCATAAGATGAAATAGGACTTAAAAAGAAACCAATTTTATTTAAAGTTAATTATCAAAAGAGAAATGGACAAAAGACAAATATCATGGATCCCAAGTTAAGAACCTTTGTCCAGGGGTTTGTACTTCTGGAGTACATGACACCCTCTTTTGTTTAGGCAGACCTCATCTCTGATATTTTCATTTGCTGTCTGGTTCTAAATAATATAAAAGACTGGCCTCCAAGCAATAGGCTTGTATACTGCCCTTTGGGTTAGAACTTAAGTTATCTGAAGAACAGGGTTAAATTGTCTGTTATTTGAAATGTAGTGCTGATTTTGATGGGGGAAATGAAAGATTTCAAGGAACAACGCCTTCCCACCGATGGCACTTAAACTAGGTGGTAGACAGAGCAATAATTTTGTACTTTTCAAGAGTGCCTTTTATCCTTAAAATGCTCTTTGGCAGGAAAAAAATATGGTAAGGAGAAAAGCACACTTCTTTCCATTTAATGATCCTTACAGCCCAAGAACTGGGGCGATTTCTTGGAGCAGTTTTCAATCCAGCCCAGTCAGCATGACAGAACCCAATAAAGTTTTACTTTGACCAGTTCCCAGAATAAAAACTGCCTAGGCATTATCTTTTCTCCTAGGGATTTATTTAAATACTGCACATCTTTATTTCTATGTTTAATATAATTTCACTTAGAGACAAAGGAACTTAAGTTTTTCCTTGTGAAAAGCGAAAATAAATTTCTGCAGTCCTATAATCCTTGAGTTAAAGTATGTGAAAAGTGGAGAAGATGACTGTACTAAGTGGATTTATATCACCATCCTAGGGGCATTTAGTGTAAATGGTCCCCTGTACTCTTGGACTTTCACCCTGTGTATTGCTTACTGAGGAAGGAAGGAAGGCAGGAAAGAAGGAAGGAAGGCAGGCAGGCAGGCAGAAAGGAAGGAAGGGAGGAAGGAAGGAAAGAAGGAAGGAAGGAAAAGAAGAAGGAAGGAGGAAAGGAAGAAAGGAAGGAAAGAAGGAAGGAAAGGAGAAAGGAAGGGAGAAAGGAGGGAAAGAGGCAAGGAAGGAAGAAAAAGCAGGCATTGTGTTCAGTGCTTTACAAATATTATCTCATTTGATCCTCATAACTACTCTGAGAGGCAGGTGATATTATCTTCATTTTATACTGAGGCAGACACAGTGGCTAAATGACTTGCCTGAGGTCATACAGCTATTAAGAGGCTGGATTTGAACTCAGGTCTTCCTGACTCCAGGCTGCGCATTTTATCTACTAATTCCTTGATTTTCCCCATATGGAAAATAGTAAAGATAATATAAAATTCCTTCCATATAAAATACAACCATATGGCTAAGAATTAGAAATTGAGAGGATACTTATCAATTGGGGAATGTCTGAAAAAGCCATGGTATATGATTGGGATGGAATGTTATTATGCTGTAAAGAAATGACAAGTGGGATGATTTCAGAAAAACCTAGAAATATTTACATGAACCGACACAAAGGGAAGCAAGCAGAACCAGAATATTGTACACAGTAACAACAATACTGTACAATGAAGAACTGTGAGTGATTTAGTTATTCTCAACAATATTCAACAAATCCAAGACAATCCCAAAGGACTCATGACTATCTGCCTCCAGAGGAAAAAATGATACTGTCTGAATACAGACTGAAGCATAATATTTTTCACCTTCTTTCATTCATTTTTTTATTTGTCTTCTTGTACAAAATGACTAATGTGGAAACATTTTATATGACTGAACATGTAAAACCTATATAGGATTATAATGATTGTTTACTGTCTCAGGGAGGGGGAAAAGAAGGATGGAATTTGGAACTTAAAACATAAAAAAAATGTTTAAAATTGTTTTAACGTGTAATTGGGGAAAAATAAAATATTATACAAAATAAAAATAAAATAAAATATAACCACAAGTGAAATAGGTTACAAAACACTATAGCAGTGTTACCCCACTGCATACTCTGATAACTCCCTCACCTCCGCCTTTTCTGCTTTGTGTGATTCTTGTTCATTAAACCTACACAGATGATCTAAATCAACATGGCTGAAATCTTCTTGTTCTTTTTGTATCTTAGAGGCACCAATTTGCCACTGTGGCCATCCAACTTTTATCTCTCATTTTTAACTAAATGACTGCCCTACCTCCTTTTCCAGTCATACTTATATTCAATAACATTTTTCATGCTCATATTATATTCAATAATAATTTCATGCTCATCCATGTCATTCTTGTAAGAAGTTCCAGCCTGCCTCTTTGTGTAGCCTGTTAAGCTATTTATCATTTTAATTATTTGGAAATTGTGATATTCCAGAATTCACAGCTATGTAGCATTGCCCAGCATATCTGTCACATGTAATCATAAGCCAAAGGATGGGAGATGAATGAATGGATAAACCCAGAAGCACCCTGTCTGTTAAAAAGTTAAGTCTAGCTACTCCCCTCCCCACCTTGATTTCCACTTACCGTTTTTCTTCTGAAATGTCTTCCAGCAGCATATGAAGAAAATCCTACAAAACAAACAAAGCAGACCTATAAACATGTCTACCAATAAATTATCCTAAAGCTACATTCATTTTTTATAAAGCTTTACTAGCAACTATAAATAAACGATAAGGAGCCCCTACATAACCACACAACCACTATTTCAGTGTTCCAACTCAACCAGTTAAAGGAGGCAATTGTGTAAGAACCAGTACAAATGAACATTTTAAGGTGTTTCATTATTTACCTTAGCCCAAAAGTCTAGTTCATTCAGAATGAAACCATTATCATCTTCAATTTATGAAGACAAGTAAAATTTAAAAAAAATTAATCAGATATTTTCTAACAGCACTTCTGTGAAAAAAAAAAACTTTTCACCTAATAGACAACCTTAATGAAATCAAAGACAAGTTCCTAATTTTCTTTAACAAAAATAGGAAAAAGCTAGCAGATAATTAAAAAAAAATTCATTCCAAATCAGAAAGCACTAATCCAAGCCCTTGATTTCTTCCACAGAGCCTTTCCTATCTATTCCAGACCACACTAATCTCTGTGTTCTTTGAAATTTCATTGCACTTATGGTTTAAAATACATGCCTTTCAACATTTTATTGTTACCCAATTATTTGTATATCAACTCAATAATTAGATTATAAATTCCTTGAGAGTAAAAACTAGACATATTTCTTTTATATAGCCCACAATACTAAACATAGTAGAGGATACACAGCAGAGTGATAGCTTACAAGAGATATTTTTTTGTGTTTTAACATTTATTTTAAAATATTTTTTTCTAAATTACATGTAAAATTTTTAACATTTTTTTAAAAAAAGATTTTAGTTCCATATTCTCTCCATCCCTAGCTTCCCTCCCCCATCCATGAGTAAGCAAGTGATTCTAAATAGAATATACTTGTGGTAGTAGTGATACTGTTCAGTCATGTCCAGCTCTTTGTGGATCATACTGTCCATGGGGTTTTCTTGGCAAAGATACTGGAGTAATTTTCCATTTCCTTCTACAGTGGATTAAGGCAAACAGAGTTTAAGTGATTTTCCCAGGGTCACATACTGAAGTAGCAACCACACTGGCATACCCAGGATGGCTGCTAGCACAGGTTCTCAGATGTGCTTTACTAGGAAAGATAGCTATTCAAGGGGTCAACAATATTTTTTTAAATTACATTCACTAGTTCAGGGAAAAGTCAGCACACTGAACTTCAGAGAAAATAAAAACAGAGAAAATACAAGCAGAGAAATAAAGACCAACAGTCAGGGTTTCTAAGTGTCTGAGAAATTAGTACAGATCAACAGACAGATCCAACTGTCTGACCAAGGCAATAAATACATGGTTACCAGAGAGAGAAATACCAACATCTGCATTTCAAAGCTGGGGGGCTCCTTAGCAGCTACGCAGAGTGTTGTGTGGTCAAATCACAAGAATACTCTTCCAGTGAGTGAGCTCCCAAAGCAAAATGCTAACTTCGGAGTATATATATATTCCATTTTAGAATCAGAGGACATCATAGCCTCTGTGACCCAGTGCCTAATTAGAAATCAACAAAAGGCGTGAAAGCCTTCCTATGAGCAAGCCTCCCCTAAGCAAGCTTTCCTTAATGGGCTCTACAAGGGGCCTATTATTGGGTGAGGAATACCTTCTATCCCATTAACATTAAAGCATCTGAGGCTAGATTTGAATTCAGGTCTTCCTAACTCCAAGCCCAGTACTATATCCACTGCCATCTTGCTACCTCCTAAATTACACATGTGCAGTCAGGCAAAACATTGTCATATTAGCCATATTGCAAATGATAATGTAGAACAACAACAAAAAAAACCAACAAAAAACAAAATCAAGAATAAAAAAGAAAGTTTAAAAAGTATGTATTTAGACTCTATCACTTCTTTCTCTGGAGGTAGACTCTATTTTTTTTACCATAAATCCTTCAGAATTGTCTTGCATTACCGTATTGCTGAGAATACCTAAGTCTATCATAGCTGATCACTGCACAATGTTGCTGTTACTGTGTATAAAGTTCTCCTGGTTCTGCTCATTTCACTTTGCATCATTTCATGTAAGTTTTTTGAGGTTTTTCTGAAAGTATGCTGCTGGCCATTTCTAATACCACAATAGGATTCCATCACAATCACAAACCACAGCTTGTTCAATCATTCCCCAATTGATGGGCATCCCTTTGATTTCTAATTCTTTGCTATCACAAAAAGAATTCTATAAATACTTTTGTACGTATAGGTCCTTTTCTTATTTCTTTGGCTTATTGTTCATCAATTTTTGAAGAGGACCAATGACATCATGGGTGATGTCTTGACTTGTGCATGAACTGGATTTAAGTGAGGCAGAGTTGCGCTAAGTTGTCAGTCTCACTATCTCTTCCTGAGTCATCAAAGTTCAGTTTCAGGACAAAATTCAAGATGACTGGCAATGGACCAGTATGCAGTGTATGACCTTGGCATCTCCAATGCCATAGTAAGTTCTACATACGTAGTAGTGGTAATGCTGGGTCAAAGGGTACGCACAGTTTTATAGCTCTTTGAATATAGTTCCAAATTGCTCTCCAGAATTACTGAACCAGTTCACAACTCCAGCAACAGTGTATTAGTGTCCCTATTTTACCATATTCCCTCCAACATTTGTCATTTTCTTTTTCTGTCATATTAGTTAATCTGATAGGTGTGAGGTGGTACTCAAGAGATTTAATTTGCATTTTTCCATTAAGTAGTGATTTAGAGCATTTTTTCATGTGGCTATTGATAACTTTGATTTCTTCTTCTGAAAATTGCCTGTTCATATCCTCTGATCATTTAGCAACTGGAGAATGATTCATATTCTTATAAATTTTGAAATAGTTCCTTATATAGTTTAGAAATAAGGCCTTTATCAGAGAAACTTGCTGTATTTTTTTCCTCCAGTTTCCTGTTTTCCTTCTAATCTTGGCTGCATTAATTTTGTTCATGCAAAACCTTTTTAATTTGATGTAATCAAAATTATCCATTGAATGAATGAATAACATCCCATAGTATTCCCTATCTGTTGCATAGTCATAAATTCTTTCCTTATACATAAATCTGACACTAAAATATTCCATGCTCTCTTAGTTTGCTAATATCACCCACTATAGGGGCGGCTAGGTGGCGCAGTGAATAGAGCACTGGCTCTGGAGTCAGGAGGACCTGAGTCCAAATCTGGCCTCAGACACTTGACACAATTACTAGCCGTGTGACCTTAAAACCTTAAAACCTCACTTAAAACTAATTGCCCTCCAAAGAGCAAATATAGATATAGATATAGATCACCCACTATATCTAAATCAAGTACCCACTTTGACCTTATTTTGGTATATAGTGTGGGATCATGGCTTATACTGACTTTCTATAAAACTTTTTCCAGCAATTTTTGTCAAATAATGATCCCCCAAATCTTGGATCTTTAAGTTTGTTAAACATTACATTACTATTGTCATTTACTATTATGTATGTGTACCTCTTCTATTCCACTGATCCGCCACTCTATTTCTTACTCAATGCAAGATTTTTTTGATGATTAATGCTTTGTGATACAGTTTGGATCTGGCACTGCTAAACTACCTTTTTTTTTTTTTACATTTTTCACTGATTCTCTTGATATTCTTAAACTTTTGCTCTTCCAGATGAATTATTATTTCTTCTAGCTCTATAAAATAATTTATTTTATTTCAGTATGGCACTGAATAAGTAAATTAATTTAGGTAGAATTGTCATCTTTATTATATTGGCTTAGCCTACCCATGAGCAATTAATATTTCTCCAGTTGTTTATATCTGACTTTATTTGTGCAAAAAGTGTCTTATAATTGTATTCCAATTGTGCTCCTGGGTTTGTCTTGGCAGGTAGACTCCCAAATATTTTATGTTGTCTACAGTTATTTTAAATGGAATTTCTTTTTCATTCTCTTTGATTTTGTTGGTAATATACAGACATGCTAATGATTTATGTGGGTTTATTTTATATCCTGTAGCTTTGCTGAAGGTATTAATTATTTCAACTGGTTTTGAAGTTGATTCTCTAAGTATACCATGATATTATCCGCAAAGAGTGATAATTTTTTTCTCATTGCCTGTTCTAATTCCTTCAATTTTTTTTCTTGTCTTATTGCTATAACTAGCATTTCTAGAATAATCATGAATAATAGTGGTGATAATGGGCATTCTTGCTTCACCCCTGATCTTACCGGAAAGGTTTCTAATTTATTCCCACTATACATAATGTTTGCTGGTGGTTTTAGGTAGACACTATTTGCCATTTTAAGAAAATCTTGGGTGGCTAGGTGGCACAGTGAATAGAGCACTGGCCCTGGAATCAGGAGGACCTGAGTTCAAATCCAGTCTCAGACACATAACACTTATTAGCCGTGTGACCTTGGGCAAGTCACTTAACTCTAATTGCCCTGCCCTCCCCCCCTCCAAAAAAAAAGAGAAAAGCTCCACTTATTCCTACACTTTCTAGTATTTTTAATTAAAAAAATGAGTGTTGTATTTTGTCAACAGCTTTAATAGATATTTGTTGGCTCAACTGAACTACCAAAAAGTAGTGGGGATCAGTGAGTTATATATGTGAGGCATTGAACTCATGTCAATTCAGTTCAATAAATATTTCCTAAGTCTCAGCTATGCACAAAACCCTATCCTAAGCAGAGGATGAAAAACATTTCTTGTCCTCAAGTTATCATGTTAAAAAGCATTTATAAATCTATTAAGTACCTAAGTACATGTCATATGATGTAGAAAGAAAGGCTAAAGACAGTTCCCATTTTTTTTTTAAGCAATTGGGGTTAAGTAACTTGCTCAAGGTTACACGGTTAGTCATTATTTGTGTGTGGGTGCTCATTTTCTGAGGCCGGATTCGATCTCAGGTCATCCCAACTCCGAGGCCGGCGCTCTTACTCACTGAGCCACCTAGCTGCCCCTTTTAGGGCAATTGGGGTTAAGTAACTTGCCCAAGGTCACACGGCTAGGTTTTTGTTTGTGTGGGTTAAGTGTCTGAGGCCGGATCTGAACTCAGGTCCTTCTGACTCTAGGGCCAGTGCTCTACTCACGGCGCCACCTAGCCGCCCCCAGTTCCCATTTTAACACTAATTTTTTCCCCAATATCATTCAGTAGCATGTTAATGAAGCAACAAAGGAAGCAGTGGTGTGAGTTTGGGCTTGATAGAGCAAGACTGGTGTCAGGATGAAGAAAGAGGGAGAGAATATTTTCACTTAAGAGAATTAGGGATAATTCCACTGCACCAGATCTGACCTTTTAAACAAGAGAAAGATGTTATCAGATGGAGTTGAGGGAAACCAAGTGCACTCCAGGCTTGGGCATTTTAGAATGCATAAAGACTCCTTTTACAAGGCAGTTATCCGGGACAAGGACCTAAACAGGTAAACATGTAGATTATGGTGATTGATTTACTGTCAGGAAGTAATTTAGGGCCTGAGAAAAATCTGTTTTTCATTCTTATTGATAGTCCTTACCTACTAATTCTTGGTAGATCCCAATGACTAGTATGTTAGAGATTACAAATTATTAATGCCATATTCTAGATAAGGAAACAAGGGTAATAAGTGAACTGTCAAGGTGAATGACTGGCAGAGCCAGGCATGGGATTCTTGCCTGGAATCTAGAAGCTGACTATTGATGATAGCTTTTGAAAGAACCAAAATCCTAAAAATGTTGGGTTTTTTTGAAAAATGTATTAAAACAATTCTAAAATCCCACACAGAAAGTGAATTAAGATATACTCAGGAGTGTTATTATTATTAAAACTTCTGATTTCCTGTCCATTCAAGTGATGGCAAAATGACCAGTTTGAGGAAGTAAATAGTTTCATTGGTGGTCTTATCTGTGTACTCATACAAATTTGATAACAGAAGAATTGATAGTCTTCACACTATCTGAACAGACTTTGCCCTTACCTATCACACTCCACCTGTGTTATTCATACAAACTAAAAATTACAGATATGATAAATGTTGGTGCTGCAAAAACAAACAAACCTACAGCTTCCTGAAATCTTAAACACCCCAGATTTTTGTCCTTTGAGAGAAAAAGATGTTCATTGTTACTCAGTGCCTAGCATATTGCCTTTCTTCACTTCTTCTTTTTTTTGTTATATTTATTGAGGTCTGTTTCTCTCTTCGGTTGAATATAGCTCTACAAATAATTCTTGAAAGTATGTGTTTTGTCTGTGTTCTAGATTTCTTTGTCCGAGTTAGATGAAAGTGAGATTCAAGTGATACATGCTATTCCATTTCTTCCTCCATTTTTATATAATTACTTTCTTGTGTACCTTAATTGATATTCATTAATTACCACATCTTTTAGGGGCTCCTCCTCAATCATTACTAAAGTGAGAGAGTTGAACCCTATTGTTTCCTCTCACACAGCCACCTTTGCTGGTTCCAAATGATCATTTATTGAATGTGGTATTAAAGGGGAAAGGGGAAAATCTACCTTCTCCTCAGTTCAGGAGTTCCCTTCAATACTGCAGATGACAAACCCTGGTACCAGTGGAATATTCTGTCTGTCTGTTCACATATTAGCCCTTACACTTGCCATGTGATCAGACCATCTTTTCTTTTTATCACAAATTCCTTCATGAGGTCCCTTGCTCTTGTTCTTCTTTGAGTTCCTTGTTGGTTAGAAACTGTTAACCTGCTCACATTTTCGATGTTCTTCTTTATTGCCCCGTGTGTTAGATATCTTTTAGTTCTTTAGTGGCAGTTGCATGCCATATAACCCAACTTTTCCTTTCAAGGAACACTGGGGTCACTAAAAGGATTTTGCAATTTCACAAAATTGCAAATCAGTCTAATCTGCTTTCCTCCTCCTATTAAATTCTGGACTCTTTTTGCTGTCTGTCTGTACTGTCTGTCCCAGATGTAAGGACTGTTAGACAAGCTCTACAGGGTAGACGTCCAAATGCAATTGGGCAATAGAAATTCTTCATTCATTTTGTCTTCTCTCTGTGGATAGATAAATCAAATTCCTCTGAATTATTTCAGATCCCATCCAGGAGGCTCTATCTTTTGGGACTTAATGCCATCAGCACATCATCAATTTACTAAAAGACCTCACCATCTACAGAGAATCATCCCTCTTCAACCTGAACTCCATGCTGAAAATCCTACATCCCAGTGGCTAATATTTCCCTATTTCATGCCTCGCCTAAAGTTTATTTAATTAGGTCATTAAATAGGGGCATTTCTACTGTTTTATTTTCCAAGGATAACTGAATGAGTTTGATGTATGAACAGGAGACACCTTATTGTAAAAGAGCCTCTAAAATGATATTTTTTTCTTTTCTTTTTCCTCACCAAATGAAATGCCTTTTCATAATCAACAAATGATAACATTGGTTCCATTGTCATTGATGAAAAAAGTTTTAATTGGTTTTAAATGGTTTTATTTAAATGTTTTTTTTGGAGGGGGAGGTCAGGAAAATTGGGGTTAAGTGACTTGCCCAAGGTCACATAGCTAGTAAGTGTTAAGTGGCTGAGGCTTTGAACTCAGGTCCTCCTGACTCCAGGGCCAGTGCTCTATTCACTGTACCACCTAGCTGCCCCAATTTAAATGGTTTTAATATTTTCTATTTTTCTTCTGTTTGTAGTCCTTCTATTTTCAACTTTGAAAGTTCTAGGATTACTTAGATATCTTACCAAACCTTCTTTAAAGTGGTTTTACACTCCACTATTTCTCTCTGCTTTTTGAAATATTATTTATAACTGTTCATCATCTTTCTTTGTAAAATTTTATAAATTAGTTTAAAATATTCTAACTCAATGTGGCCTTTGACAATTATTTCTCTGCTTTTTGGCAAGTGAGTTGTTAGCTGACTAAGGCACTTTTTGGACTCTTTTGGCCTTTTTGTTTTGGCAATGAATTAACATCACTTATACTTTCAGGTTAAAATATTATCTTTGTTGTTGATATCATTACTTTTGTCCATTTCCTATTTTTGATTGTCAATTATTTGTTTAAATAATTTAGTGTCAACCCATTTAAATTTTATGCCAGATTGTTTCCTCTTTATTATACTTATTTTTTATTCTAATTATGATCTTAGATGATCAGAAAGGCATATGATTAAGGGTTAATTCTGTTCTTTAAGGTATGATTTAGTATTTGCCATGTCCACTGTCTATCAATTCTGGTTTTGAATGAAAGTGTTCATGACATAGAGATATGTTACTCCTTGTATAATCTAGAGTCTGGCTTTTCTTATTCTTTTTTTCCTGAACCATATATTCTCATATATTTCTTCTGATCCTCATTATTTCAGAACGCCTTTTGTTTTAAAAATCACCAGTTATCATAATGTAGTTGATATGATTTGGAACAATTTATTTATTTAGTTTTTCCTAGAATTTCTCTACCACTTTATCCTCAGCAACTAACATTGGTGCATAAACTGCCATTGTTTTGATGATGGGCTTTTAAAAAATGCTTTTATTAATACTGTAATGTGTGATGACCAAATAGCCTATGAGATAATTTTTCTTATTATCTTTGAGTATATTATAAAACCCACTTGCCAACTCCTTTCTTTGGCTCAAGAAGAGTCTTGAGTCATCCTTTCATCTATCTATCACTCTCTTCTAATTTCATTTATCCATTCAGTGTCATCTCCCCATCATGGTGAAGCATTAGAGTCAGGCTTTGTGAAGGGTCTACAGCAAGGGTGTCAAACTCAAATAGAAATGGGGGCCACTAAATTGTACATAAAGATCCCTGTAGGTCACATTTTGACTTTGTTTTAAAATCTATTATAATCTATTTTTTCTTCATTTTTGTTAAATATTTCCCAATTACATTTTAATCTGACTTCAGGTCACATTCAGAAGTGATATGAGCTGTAGGTGGTCCATGGGCTGCATGTTTCAACATCTAGAGATTAATATTTTATTAAAGACACACATGACATTCAGGAAGGCCTTCCCAGGCTCCTCTTTGGCATATTCTCTATAGGCAAGTATGAAACTCTCTGATCAAGCTCTCTATAAAGCTTCACACAGCAGGAGAGAATCAGGTATTTAAAAGACCATCAACATGCATATCATTTTATGGGCTAGGATTGGCTTTTTATGGGCTAGACTATAGAAAAAATCCTAGAAGGTTTGGAAAACTCAGAATTGATGTTTAGATTAGAAAACAGATAAAATTTAGAAAAAAAATGAAAATCTGCAGTCTTCATTGTTTAAATGTTCTTTTTCTATTGACAGACTAAAGTAGTTCTAAAACATGAGTGAAATATATATGTTCATTTCTATTTTATGATTTTACATTCCATTTGTTGTAGAAATTTCACTAAAAGCACACTAAGTGAATTCTCCTTGTTAGGAGAAATAATTAAGGGTTTCCTTTTATTGAAATCCCTGTTCTTTGTTTGAAACTTCACTTGTCTGTTGCTAATTCAAACAAAATAAACAAAATTCTAATATTAGAAACATAAAGGTTATACAATGAAAATTGAGGGGGGGATCCTAAATTGATTAATGCCCCACATCTGAAGTCATTTCCTTGCACCTGCAGTGAATATCTTGAGGGGAAAAAAAACTAGTATTCACAATGAGAACAATTATTTTCATTTAGTTTTTTCTCCTCCTCAAAATGGTTATCTTTACAATTGTTCTATACAAGAGTGGTTTTTAGAAATTCATTATTCATAATCTCAATGCTAATACATCAATGTATTTGCTCTAAAAATATTTGATTAGTTTAATGGGAGCTAGTAAGCTTATGAAAAAGCCAAATACTGTAATTATAACTTCATACTAATTTTACTTCATTACAGTCCTATATTCCATATCAGTTTATCCCACATTTGCCCCATAATTTATGCTCAATTATGCTGGGCAAAAATCATATTAGCAAATGGCAAAGGGAAAAATGTAATTTCACGAGAGGCAGGAAAACAGTGTTGACCTTAATTCTGTCCCCTTGCATTTTCCCATTACAACTGGGTCTTTCTTTCCATGAGTACCGAAATACACAGTACCAGAATCATGTAAATTCACAGAAAGTACACAAAGTCCTCAATACACCTTCAAATTAAAAAAAAATGTTATCACAAAGTTTCCTAACAGGTCGCCCTTCCAGCTGCTTTTACTTCTTATGTTTTAGAGCTGACTAAGCAGAATAAATACCAATAAGCTATAAGCTACCAAACCATTCCATAGAATAGGATGCTGGAGTAAGCACAATACTACAAATCTGTCTGTAGTGAAAGCTAACTTTGCCAGGACAACAGAGCATGGGTTACTTAGAACTGCAGCACCACTTTAGCAACCTGGTAACCAAACAGATTTTATGAATCTTTGTGCTAATGCAGGCTAATTTTTTTTAAAAGGTTAGATAAAGTCTTTTGTTCAGACTAAGAAGTTCTATTGTATTACTTAGGCATTCTTTCTGGATTTATATTTGTCAGTGGAATTGCTCGATTGGTACTTTCTTGTTTCTTTCATGGGCTCTACTTTCAATCACTAACAGAGAAGTTTCCATGACTTTTTGCATCTGCATATGGCCCTGTGTATAGAGACATAGACAGTAGATATGGGTTTTTTTGTTCCTAATAGGATGTATAGCACAAGATGCCACTGATGATTATTCCCTTCTCTCACAACCTCTTTTTAACCTATTTATCCTTCCCAATTCTTCCTTTAATGTTGCTGACAGCTTTTATGAAAGAAACTTGGAACTCATAATGGGCAGCAAGAATTTCCCTTGACTCTAGGGCCATTTGAGAAGTCTATGATTAGTAAACTATGAGGGAGCCACAGCCTATAATTCCTATAATTTGTTTAAAGTCATTCAAAATAAAGGCACTAGAAAATCAAATTCATACTTTGGGCATCTTGATAATGGATTAAAAGCAATGATTCTGTTGTATTGAATTTTTATCCATATTCTTTTGCTTGATGATCTAGTACAAGTAGAATTAGGCACAGGCCTAATTGGTATAAGTAAAATTTCTATCACTGTCACAGAAAATGGGAAAATATATTACTATTTATTTTCTGCTCCCTCTAATAATGTAACACCAATAAGGTGTGGCAAGTTGTTTTGAGTAATAATTGATTAATATTAAATAAATGTAACCTGAGCTCAGATTAGTTGCCCCTCAGGTAGAGTCCTCATTAAGGATCCTGGGAGTTGTCGTCTTCATAGACCTGGAAGGAATTATATCAGTCTTTGACCGGGGGTCACTATTCTCAGAAGGAGCTTTGAAATCACTACAACAGAGTAGAGGAAGTTGGAGCAGTGAGCCAGAAGACAGCCGGAGTCAGTGAGTCTGCAACGGAGCTGCTTTGAGGAAGACATTTGGTTTGGAGACTGATTGTGGGTGTTGATGCAGCTGAAGATTCCCCTGTTTGCCACTCTCTCTGTTGGAGGAATCATCCAAAAGATTGTAGCTGAACTTTTTCTTCCTGAAAAGCTGCTACAATTGGTGACATGTTTTAACTCTCTCTTTTTTCTGTTTTTGGTTTTTTAATCTCTGAATAAAATTGCCAGAAATTTTGCTGTAGGTTATTTAATTTTCTCATAACTTTTTGATTGGATTTGTGCCTTCTAAAGTGCTCTCCATTTACATAAAAATCCATGAACAATCATGACAGATGTGTATTGCATGTCTGTATATATTTATTCCTTGCTGTTTAAGTGAAAATGGTGGGAACCAGTTGATAGCTGGAAAATACACAGAAATATGAATAGGACAGAGATCTAAATCACTATTCAAATATTAAGAATTTTCTTAACTGGGGTTTCTGAGATCTATGATTTTAATTACTTTTTGTCTTAAACTCTTTAGCCTAATAGAGTGATTCACATTGATAGGAGCCAATTTACCTCTAGCCAGTCTAGGTCTCTTGGAACACAGGTAGGTACATTTGTAAAAACTCCAGCCTTGAATGTGAAGAGGTGGAGATAGGATAGGCAAGGTGACAAAAGTAAAGATTATACCCTGAGGAAGGCCCTCTCAGAGAAGAAAGACATGGCTAGGAAGGATTTAGTTACTCCCCTTTCTCCTATTGTGGTTCTAAGAAGCTGTAGCATGTGCAGGGGCCACACCCTGGTAAATTGTCTTGGCAGACAGACTTAACTAGGTTGTGGGTAATCTATAGGCCTCAAACCCTTCAATGAGTTAAGGGGGTGTAGACACCCCCAAGCATGTCAAGACTTTCCCTGGCAAAATCGTGGATGAGAACAATTTGTTCCAGTAGCCATAAAGGCAGCTGAAACAGGTTCTGTGGAGTGCTTTAGGGCTTAGTCAAACATCAAAGACACCAACATCCACTGTATCCCAGACCATCAACAATCCATTTGACTTTTATCCTGCCACTGGACTTTGAAGATTCTGCAAGAGAGAGGCTGATGACTTTGCACAACCCTGCCTCACTGAAATCCAACTCATGAACAAGTTGACATCACCTATCATCCACTACTGTACCCCAACATTGTACTATCATTCAAAAATGAAGGAGAAACAACAACATTGTGAGAAAGAGTAAAAGGATGAATAACGAGCCAGTTTTGTTCCATAGTATCACCTACACGTCATGATACATGAGTATAATTTTTTAAAAAGTTATCAATTTCAGCATAAGGTCAGACACTTGGTGACGAATTCTTGGCCAGGGCGAATAAAGATACAAGTTCATTCTAATTTCTGAGAGGTACCCTTTAACTTACACAGTTATCATAGGTAGCAAAATAAGAAGAGGGCAAGAGGTCTAGGAATTATGTAGAACTTAGGCCACAAAAAACCCCCAAACTCACACCTTAAAAATCAGTATTCTGAATGGAAGATCTATATTTATTAACCAACAAAGGAATATAATACAGGAGGAATTAAATCATATCCACCTTTGCATTCTTGTAGCAAATGAAATAACATGAAAAGACAAAAGAAAGTTAAGCTATATAAAAGGAATCCTCATAGGTCTTTCTTTGAGAGGATATAAAGGAGTGGGTTAATAATGCAAAAGACACAAGGAATATTATTTCATGGGACACTTAGTCATATTTGGGTGTATGCTTAGGCTAGCTCAAACCTGCTTACAAGACGCAACTGTTAAAATTTCAAAGTGAGCATTTATACTTTGGAAACAGGCAAAAACATTACAAATAAGGATTTATGGGGCGGCTAGGTGGCGCAGTGAATAGAGCGCCGGCCCTGGAGTCAGAAGGACCTGAGTTCGGAGCCAGCCTCCGACACTTAACCCACACAAACAAAAACCTAGCCGTGTAACCTTGGGCAAGTTACTTAACCCCAACTGCCCTAAAGGGGCGGCTAGGTGGCGCAGTGAGTAAGAGCGCCGGCCTCGGAGTTGGGATGACCCGAGATCAGATCCGGCCTCAGAAAATGAGCACCCACGCATAAATCAAATGACTAGCTGTGTAACCTTGAGCAAGTTACTTAACCCCAATTGCTTTAAAAAAAAAACAAAAACAAACAAAAAAAAAAAACAAATAAGGATTTATTATTTATTGATTGTCTAAACTTTAAAAAAATGATAGCATAAATACTAATAATACATATTGAACTTAAAAGTGTTTTGTACATACATTTCCTTCTGGTGAGTTGGTTGTTAAAAATTTACCAGGACACTACTTGTCATATCATAGTTCAATGTTTATAATAAGCATTTGTAAGAAAGACCACTATGAAGGTAACCATTGCTCATGTACCAACATCTATTTCAAAGAATAGACAGAAAAATCCTCAGAATAACTCTATAAGACCCCTTTGAATTAAATAAACACAGACCTCGATATTTTGTGGCTTTAGTACAAAAATGGGCAAAGACAAATATCTCTCAGGAGTAAGAAACAAAAAGGTCCAGAGTAGGGGTGGGGAACTTGCAGCCTTGAGGCCACATATGGTCCTCTAGGTCCTCAAGTGTGGCCCTCTGACTGAATCCAAACTTCACAGAAGAAATCCCCTTAACTTAAAAGGATTCCAGACGAGCCTATATAGAATATTCAAGTTTATATAATGAATAAATTGCTTTTCAGGAAGACAGTAAGTATAAGATAGACTTAGACAGTATCAAATAACATTATAAAAATCAAACTAATTATATTTTAATAGATAGGAACCCACTAGTTTACTGATGTGAATCTTTTCTAAATAAACTGTCTAGGAACAGAGCAATGACTTGTGAAAATGAAAATCAATAATAAATTAAAAGAAAGGATAAAGAAGGGAATATATGAGACATACTATTTGAAACAATTATAATTTGGCCTATTTTTAAAAGCTGCTGATGCCAAAAACAAAAAAAAAAAAGGAAAGTGGATAAAAGAATAGCCATAGACATGGATTAAAACTGGAATATAACCATTTTCTAGGGAAGTAGATTGATTGCTATAAGAACGGGGAAGAAAGACTAGAAATTGTGTTGTTTATAGGAAGCATCCAACAACAAAGGCTTAGGCATAACCTTGTTCATAAAATCTTCTGGAAGAAGACAGTGGAAGATTCTAAGTAATATAACCTCAAAAAGAATTAGAAGTGGTTGGGGCAGCTAGGTGGCGCAGTGAGTAGAGTGTCGGCCCTGGAGTCAGAAGGACCTGAGTTCGGATCTGGCCTCAGACACTTAATGCACACACAAACAAAAACCTAGCCGTGTGACCTTGGGCAAGTTACTTAACCCCAACTGCCCTCCAAAAAAGCAAAAAAAAAAAAAAAAAAAGAATTAGAATTGGTGGAGTAGAAAACAGGTTTATTGTAATTTGCGGGGAAGATCCAATAAACCAAATCATCCTAAGGTATTTAAGGATGAAACTTAAAAGTACAGTGATGACAGCAGAAATAGAAACTATTTTGAAAAATTTCTATAACAAACTATTTTTTAAACAAATGGGCAATGGAGTCACAACATGTGGACTTTAATATCATAAACCCCAATGTTGTTGTTTGTCCTTCATTCTCAAAGAGGACCATGACATCAGGAAGGTGATGCCTTGACTTGCAAGTGAATTGGATTTAAGTGAGGGAGGGCTGAACAGAGTCACCAGCCTTACTTTCTCCTCCTGAACCATTTTGGGTAAAATGGCAAGATATAGTCAGGACAAGTGGAGATGGCCTTGGTTGCAGTGCCGTTTTTACGTTAAAGTCTTTCCTAGGTCTCAGTTTGGCTGAGGCAATACCCATTCAATGATTAAGGTTAAATAAGAAACGAGGCAAAAAATGAACTCTTTTGCCTAGGAAATTAAAAAAAATCAATGTGAGAGAGGAAGACCCTCAGGGTTATCTGGCCAAAACAGAAACAATTGCTATTCACACTCTGAGACATCAGGGTGTAATGGTAATGGGATTTGAAGATCTTCCATGCCTCTTGAACTTGCTGACATAGCAGGAAGAGGTGGGGCAAGAGCCTAGTAGAGGCCAGGCTGGTGCCAGTGTGGTGACTGGAAGTGGAGGTAGTGGCCTGAACTTCTTCTGAGAACCAGCCAGAACTTCTGCTGAGGATTTCTGCTGAGAACTGCCGGAGCTGCCAGGAGCAAGTTGCATGGAGGCTGAGCAGTTACTGTGAGTGAGGAGAGGAGGATCTTTGCCTGAGGTAGCCTGTTTTGTTTTGAAGCCTTGAGAATGTGGGTGTTTACTGCATTAACTATGTGTGCCAACTCTGTGGTGACTGTAATGGCTTTGACTTTATGACTTAGCTTTATGGTATTTGAATAAATGTTCTGGCTATGTCCCCCATGTAGAGAGCCTCTTATATTTTGTGATTACTAACTATACCAGCATATTTATAGTTACCATAGGCATTGTGAATATTACACTGTTATTACACAAGGCCCAAACAAAGACTAAGTAAGGCATAGGCTGGTATCTACCTTTGGTCAATCAATGGGAGCTAGAGTGATTTGGTTTTAATGTTCATATGATCCTTAAGAAAGAAATCTAGCCTTTAAACCCCAAGATATTTTGAGACACCCCAATGAGCTGTATAAGGAAGGAGAAATGGTAGAAAAGAAAACAAAGATGAGAAAAACAGTTTGAATTAGATCAAAATACAGAATGGAGGTAAATGCTGGAAATGACACAATTTTTTTTTTTTAAGCAATTGGGGTTAAGTAACTTGCTCAAGGTTACACGGCTAGTCATTATTTATGCGTGGGGGCTCATTTTCTGAGGCCGGATCTGATCTCGGGTCATCCAAACTCCGAGGCTGGCGCTCTTACTCACTGCTCCACCTGGTCGCCCCTTTAGGGCAATTGGGGTTAAGTAACTTGCCCAAGGTTACAAGGCTAGGTTTTTTTGTTTGTGCGGATTAAGTGTCGGAAGCCGGCTCCGAACTCAGGGCCTTCTGATTCCAGGGCCTTCTGATTCCAGGGCCGGCGCTCTATTCACTGCGCCACCTAGCCGCCCCGAAATGACACAATTTTGATGAAGGTGAGTGAGCAAATCATCTAAAAGAAGTGAGGATATCAAGCTAAAAAAAATTCATGGACATTATTACAAAAAAAGACAATGGAAAAACATCAAAGCCTACTGATATATGACAACTTTCCCATATTTAAAAATACATATGAAAATACAGTTTTTAGATTCTATAATGTGTGTTGCATTTAGTCCCAGAACACTGCAAAGTCTTCTAAAATGGATGGATTCCATCATCATGCAAAAGGGAAGATCGAATGGATAAAAAAATACCTGTTATCCAGACTTTGACATGTTTTCTAATGGGCAGCCTATAAGAGTTGGTTTGCCTATACATCCATCTTGGACAGCACTGCAGATGCATTCTAGAAATGCAATACAAAGAGGATAGCCAGCTGGATTGCCTTTGGAAAACTGCACAATGTTTTAATGATCCTAAACTTCTCCCTGACACAATGGCCTGCCCTTTTAACATCAACACTTTTTGAGGGATTGCTGTATGGTTGCAAAGCATGAATGCTGCTATATTTGAAAAAAGGAAGTTGCTAGTCACCCAAAGGGCAATAAAAAGGCCTGTGGTGAGAATGAGTAGGCTACAACACATTATTCATGAAAAACTCTAATGAAGAAGTGGTATAAATATGTCATTAGACAACTACATGATTGGAAAAGGAAGAGAACCTGTTCTTCAACTAGTATAAAGGATAACACAGGGACATCCCTCATGTTAGATCAAGAAATCTGTAGGAATGCTATCAGTACACTGAAAGACCCCTTAAGGAGAGCCTAATGGAGAACAGGGACAAAGATTACCCAGGATGAAAAGATATCATCAAATTTCCATCTGTACCTTTGGAGGGATTACTGATATTGATAAGATCACAGATTCATTTAATTATAGAAAGGAGTCCATACTCCAGTCACAGAAAAACATTACTTTTCATTTCCCACTCCCCTAAAGATCTACATGCTAATCCGACTAGTACTAGACACTCTCATCAACACTAAATTAAGCTTAAAGATATTTAAAAATCCCACTGAGTACAGTTTCAATGTAATTTTGTTAGCTATTTATCAATATGAGTGTAAGTATTCAATAATGAGCAGGTACATGGGGATTTAATTGAATTCACTGAAAGAAACTAGCCAAAAGCTGTATGGGCTTCAAGTCTTAGGTCAGACATTTTGAGTTACTCTGTTCTGGTGCAGAGATAGAAGAAGGTAAAGCAGACAATAAGATAGTTAGAAATAGAAGAGTGGAGAGTGGAGTCAAGATGGTGGAGTAGAATCAGGACTTCCATGGGGCTCTGGCTCTCACCTCCTCCAATTCATGTAAAAGGGGACTCTGAACTAACTTTGGAGCTACAGATCCCACAAAATGACACAGAGGAGCTAACCTCCTGCTGAGGACAGCCTGGCAAACTGGCAGGAAGCAGCCAACACAGCACTCTGAGAGCCGAGCCCAGCCCCGAGTGAGCCAGAGGTTTTAGCCCCAGGGTGGCCTGACCAACCACGGGCTAGAGGGACTCCAGATCACCAGTAGCTGTGGCAGTTTCCAGATTTAGCAATGCATAGATGCTAAGGACAAAGTGAGAGGTCAGTGTAGTGTGGACTTTGGGATCCAGTAGTTGGGAGTGCGTCGGCCTTTGCCCCAGGCCAAGAAGCTGCTGAGGCGCCATGGCCATGCAACAGCTACTTCCACATAGCAGCTTCAGCTCCTAGTCTGCAGAGTGTGTGTGTGTGGGGGGGCAAGCGACCAGTCTCAGGGGAAACCGCTCTTGCTTTAACCTGCTTGGATCTGGATTTCCATCTAGGATGGAGGTCCTGGGGTGTGTGATCAACTTGCCAGAGTGTGTGGAGGCTTCAAAGAGGGCACCCAACTAATACCTCCAGCAGCTGAGAAAACACCAGCATTGGGGAGAAGCTCCCCTGTCTGGTGGCAGAATCCTACTGTGGCATTTAAGAATGCCTTAAAAAGCCAAATTTGCCAGATGGAAAAAGAATCTCATAAGCTCATGGAGGAGAATCATTCCTTCAGAATTAGACTGGAGAAAATGGAAGCTAATGAGAATGATTTCTCTTTATGAGAAATCAAGATGCTGGTAAACAGATCCAAACAAATGAAAAAATAGAAGGCAATGTGAAATATCTCATGGGAAAAACCACTGACCTGGAAAATAGATCTAGGAGAGATAATTTAAACATTATTGGACTACCTGAAAACCACGATCAAAGAAAGAACCTAGAAATCATCCTCCAAAAAATTCTCAAGGAAAACTGTCCTGATGTTTTAGAACCAGAGGGCAAAATAGAGGTTGAAAGAATCCACAGATCACCTCCTAAAAAAGATCCCCAAAAGAAAACTCCTAGGAATATTATAGCCAGGTTCTGGAAATCCCAGATCAAGGAAAGAATATTACAAGCTGCCAGGAACAAACAATTTCAATATTGTGCAAACACAATCAGGATAACACAGGATCTGGCAGCTTCTACACTAAAGGTTTGAAGGGCCTGGAATATGATATTCCGGAGGTCAAAGGAGTTAGGATTAAAACCAAGAATCATCTACCCAGCAAAATTGAGTATCATGTTTCAGGGGAAAATATCATTCAGTGGAATAGAGGACTTTCAAGCATTCTTGATGAAAAAAACAGAGCTGAATAGAAAATCTGACATTCAGATACAAGAAGCATAAGAAGGTAAACAGGGAAAAGAAATAATAATGAACTTATCAAAGTTGAACTATTTACATTCCTACATGGAAAAATGATAATTGTAACTGAGCAAACTTTTCTCAGTATGAAAATAGCTGAAGGGAATATATATATATAGTCTATATGGGAGGGTATATGAACATATGAATACATATGTGAATGTGTGTATATATGTTTATAGGTATACATAGATAGAGGGCACAGGACCAATTTAATATGAAGGGATGATACTTAAAAGGTGAAATTAAGAGGTGAGAGAGGAATATAATGAGAGGAGATGGGGAGAGACAGAATGGGGCAAACTATCTCATATAGAAGATGCGAGGGAAAATGGTTACAATGGAGGGGAAGAACAGGAAGGCATAAGGGAATGGGTCAACCTTGTTCTCATTGAATTTGGCTCAGGGAGGGAATGACATACACACTAAATAAGGTATCTCACCCTACAGGAGAGTAGGGGGGAAGGGGATGAAGGGGGGATGATGGAAGGGAGGGCAGGCTGGTGGGGAGGGAAGTTAGAAGCACACACTTTTGAAAGGGGACAGGATTAAAGTAGAGAACAGAAGAAGTGGGAGGTGGGATAGGAGGGAGGGAAATATAGTCAGTCTTTTACAATATATCTACTATGGTAATGTTTTGCATTAGCTACACATGTACAACCTATACTGAATTGCTTATCTTCCCAGTAAGGGTGAGTGAAAAGGGAGGAAGGGAATGAATCTGGAATTCAAAGTTGTAAAACCAAATGTTTATAGGAATATACATACACACACACACACACACACACACACACACACACACACATATATATATCCTGTGGGACTGCTATTTTA
Organism: Gymnobelideus leadbeateri; assembly: GCA_011680675.1. Lineage (NCBI taxonomy): Eukaryota > Metazoa > Chordata > Mammalia > Diprotodontia > Petauridae > Gymnobelideus > Gymnobelideus leadbeateri. Next base: position 398,418 of record WOXC01012254.1, read on the forward strand.
GTGTGGTGGACAGGGGAAAAACGGGGAGAAAATTTGTAACTTAAAATCTGGCGCAAATGAATGATGTAAACCAGAAATTAATAAAGCATTTGGAAAAAAAAAAAGAAATAGAAGAGTGGGAGAAAAAAAAAGATGAGAACTGAGAAAAACAGTCTGTTGGTTTGCCCAGGAGGATATTATCAGGAAATTGAGTGACAAAGGTTTTAATAGGGAATGATGATTTACAACATTGTAGTTATCAGCTTTCTTGGAGGGGCAGGGCAGCACACAGAGGTTTGGAAAGAGAAGTGTCAAAGTTGAAGCAAAACTTGAAGGACTACATTTGGGTAACACTGTCCTAGAGTTTAATCATAGTGGCCAATGAGAATTTAAGAAGTGGAGAAAGTGACTAATTCACATTTCTATAGTATGTTCTTTTTATTCTGCCCCTAGAAATCTGGTAAGGAGGTTGTATTGTTTCTCTCATATAGCTAAGGAATCAGAAGTTTAGAGAGGTGGGGCAAATTGCTGCTGGCTACTCATCTAGTCAAATTTCAAGCAAGAATGACACGTACTTTATTCATCTTTGGAGACCATCTAGTGTCTAGTGAAATGCTTTGAAACAGTAGGTGCTCTACAAAATTGGGGAATATATAAGTTGGAAGACATCTTAGCCATAATCTAGCCCAATTCCATAAATTTACAGATGAGATGCCCTAAGAGGAAAATTAGCTTGTTGAAAGTCATATGGCCAATGTCAGAATACAAACCTAGGTTTTTTAACTTTAAATCTAGTACTCACGCCACTAAATCATATTGCTTTTTAACTGTTTATTGAATTGCATAATTTCAGAGTTGGAAGAAACCTTAGAATACATCATATTAGATTACAAATAAAGGAGAATCCCCTCTAAAATACACCCAACAAAGGTGTTAAGCCTTTGCTTAAAAAAAGGGGACATCCCACTTTCTCCTGCCTGAGGTTACCCTGTTACCCCAAGCTTTTTCCTTAAACTAAGTCTCACAAATTCTTCCAGTGATGCCAAATTTCTATAGAACATTGACTAGTCAGGTCGCCAAAGAATTAAAATCATCTAAAGATCAATAGAAAAATATGTGCGAAACATAAAGAGGATGAAGTAAATTGTCAGTGAATGGAGAACTGTGTAATAAATACAAGGAAGTAAAAGATATCACATTTATATAAAACTAGAAAAGGAGGTTGTCTGATTATTTATCAAGAGAGAAAAATAACTGATGGACACAAAGGTAGGAAACAAGCCTTTGTTAAGTACTTGCTATATGACAGGCACTGTGCTAAGTGCTGGGGATACAAATAAATAAAAAGAGAAGGAGAGTTCCTGTTCTTAGGCTTACATTCCAATTAAGGAAGACAACACATACAAGGCGAACAAAGCAGGAGTGGGGTCGGGATAAGGAGAGGGTACCATACATGGCCATGGTAGTGAGTCTGGAGAGTCAGAAGCACAGTCAGGAAGGGAATCATCCCCAAGATGGAGGAAACAAAATCACCAATGGAACATGGGGGCTGGCATGGCAGGGTGGGAAGGTAGCTGAGTAATGGCGACAAACCAGGAGAGTAAGAAGCACAGCCAGGATGGGAATGGGTAGCCCATTTGTCCTTGTTTGTCTTTTTTTTTGGGGGGGGGGTATTGAGAACTGGGGTTAAATGACTTGCCCAGGGTCACATGGCTAGTAAGCATCTGAGGCTGGATTTGAACTCGGGTTCTCATGACTCCAGGGCCGGTAAGCTATCCCCTGCATCAACTACCTGCCCTGGCCTGTTTGTCTTTTGACAAACATCAAAAGAAGACCTCCAACATGTCAAATGGACCCTAGTGGAGATTATATAGGAAGACATGGACAAGAATCATGCAGGATAATAAGGCCTGAATGAGGTGAGATATACACATTTGAATGTATTCATTACTGTGAAATCACTGATAATCAAAGCACTGATACATGGATTCAGCTCAATATCTTACATAGCCTCTGAAGATATTTTTGGAAACTGACTGGCATCCAACCTATAAACCACTCCTCTCTACCTTTGTGTCATCTGCAAATTTGATAAACGTGCCAGATGTGCCTTTAACTAAGTCATTTAAAAAATGTTAAACAGTACAGGAGCAAGTAATTCAACTAGAACCTTTTTTCAAACAGTGAATCAGCTAGAAACCTTCTGAGTTGAGGTAAACTCATTAATCATCCCACTTTGTGATTCTGTTTTGCAGCCATTTAACTGGACCTGTCATCCAATCAACATTCCCATGCTGTCCACGAGAATAACTTGGCAGGCTTGCTCAATGTTTTGTTAAAACATAAGTCAACTGTATCTACAATGACCTCCTGACCTAACACTCCAGAAACTTGTCAAGAACAGAAAATGATGGATGACCTGGTGTAATCTGTTCTTTGGAAAACCATGACGGCTCTCCTACTCTCTCTCTTCTCTTGCCCTGAGTATCACCTTGCTATTAGCCAGTCTGGTTCAGTCTTTTCAGTCCAAAGATCATTCTCCTAGACAAAGAAAACAAGGAAACAAAAGCACAGAGTTTGATCTTCTCTCCGTTATTTATTATCATTGTCCTATCCACACAGAGTAGTGGACCTATCCCTTCTCTGATCCTCTCTTTTCCACTGATATTGCTTTTTTAGAAAAATCTTGTATTAGCTGCCATCCTTGGCTCATTCTAAGCTTTAGTACTTCTGACACTGTTCTTGGAAGACTGCACCACAATGCTGTATTTATCATCTGTTACTTTCTATGGTCCACATCTTCTGACATGTCTTTTAAAAACCTAAATTGGTTAATGAGTTTGCCAGGGTTTCATATTGATCTTTTTTTTTTTGGTTTAAAAATAACTCTTTCTTTTCCTCCTCATCAAAATTGTATCCTTTTGCATATTTAAAATTCTATTCTTTAAAACTTCCTGTCCCTTGTAGGCACATTTCCCAGGCAGTAGTTTAGTCCATAGGATACTACCTGAACTCTTTGATATCTTCTCTCCCAAAACCTAGGATATATGTCAGACTATGACTGTATTTTTTCTCCTTTTTCAGAAGTTCTAAGATCTAGTGGTCACTTTCTTGAAAGATTCCACTATTTTTCTCTCCTGCTTTCAGATGGCAATATTTAGGTCCATAACAGAAACTCTTGAGAATCAGCATGGCATAATGGAGCCCTAGGCAAATCTCTAAGACTATAGTCAAATTGCAGAGCAGGGCCAGTCTACACTGGAAGAAGGACTTTTTTCATTGAGAATTTCTCACATTAATAAAATAACACGGCTAGTCCAAAAAAGCCCCACAAAATACAAGAATAAAAGTTCTCCTTATTTGGTTCCTCTATTTTTGTTATATCATCAATGCAAATCAAGAGATTATTAGCTAATCTCTTTTTGGCAGAGAGAGAACAGCACCAAAAGTCCGGATAACTGAACTTCCCTATCACCACAGTATATATATATGTGTGTGTGTGTGTGTGTGTGTGTGTGTGTGTGTGTGTGTGTGTGTGTGTATGCACCTCCATTTCATAGTTTTTGTATTCATATTTTGTACATTTGTATAGATGTCTGATGCCATTCATTTTATAGAGGGCTCCATTCTGGGATTTTGTTCTCTAAATTTCTGGAAATCTTCAATGTTAATCTTCTTCTTATCCTGTAGCTACTACCTATGGTGCTTTGCTTAAATTTCCATAGGCAGTTTTCTTCCCTTCCCTTCATTTTCAGTCTAAAGTATTTTCCCTTAATTTTTTAAGACATCAGGTGAATATATTATTATCAGTCCTTGTTAGGTACTCCCCACCTCTGGTCAAAAGTTTCATTCCTATATGACAAAAACTGGAAAGCCCAAATTGATTCTCCTATATTATCTTCTTAACCAATTGTATAATCCATCAGTCAAATTAGAGTCAATGGGTAGTTTCCTTAGGGGTGGAGCCAAGATGGCAGAGTAAAAGCAGGGACTTGCTTGAGCTCTCCTCCAAATACCAGTAAAAAAAGTACTCTAAACAAATTCTAGAGCTGTAGAACCTACAAGATGACAGAGTAAAATAAGTCTTCAGCCCAAGACAGCCTGGAAGGTCAACAGGAAGGGTCTATTGCAACAGACTGGGAGCTGAATACAGTCCAGCCTGGGGCCACGCCAGCATAGACCAGCTGAAGCGGGCCTCTGGGGACTGAATCATTGGCAGTTGTGGCAGTTTCCAGACTTTTCAGCCCACAAACGCCAAAGAGAGCATAGAAGGTCAGTGGGGAAACTATTGGACCTGGGAGAGAAAACAGTGCAGTCTGGCCCCAACTCCAGGTGGAGTTGGTGGGAACAAGGGAGATGGTAAAGGCAGTGGCAGCGGCAGCAGCAGCAGCAGCAGCAGCAGCAATAGATGCTTCCAGAGCTCCCAGCCCACAGACAATGTGGGGATTGAGTGGCTGATCAGAGAAGACTGCAGGGATCTCTTTGCTGGTGGTGAGACAGGATTCTCTTGCATTGCCCTGCTTGGATTTGGGTCACAGTCCTGGGGTAAGGAGAAGCCCTAGTATGGTGAGGCTGTGGTGCAGTGGAGAGGGAATCCTCCTCATATTTCCAAGACAGGAAAGAGTGCCTGTGGTCACTCAGAGACCAGAGAACAGGACAGGAAAGGAATAAACACCTCTCCTTTGATCATAACACTTTGGAAGAGCTGGAAATTTATAGGCCCCCAGAAGAATTTCTGAAAATAGCTGCACAAAACCCCTGAAGTTTGGGACACTATACTGCTCTTGCCCCACTGGAAGCAGAGTCCTACCTTAACAAAGAGTTAGAAAGTCAAGTATCTGGAAAGGAAAATGATCAACAAGCATAAAAAAACCTCAGACTACAGAATCTTACTTTGGTGACAAAGAAAAACAAAACATACAACCAGAAGAAGACAAGTCAAAGCTTCTACATCTAAAGGTTCCAAGAAAAATATGAATTGGATACAGGCCATGGAAGAGCTCAAAAAGGATTTTGAAAATCAAGTAAGAAGTGGAGGAAAAAATGGGAAGGGAAATGAGAATGATGCAAGAAAATCATGAAAAGCGAGTCAACACTTTGCTAAAGGAGACCCCTCAAAATATTGAAGAAAATAACACTTTAAAAAATAGACCAGGGGCGGCTAGGTGGCGCAGTGAGTAGAGCGCTGGCCCTGGAGTCAGAAGGACCTGAGTTCGGATCCGGCCTCACACACTTAACGAACACACAAACAAAAAAAACCTAGCCGTGTGACCTTGGGCAAGTTACTTAACCCCAATTGCCCTCCAAAAAAAAAAAAATAGACCAACCTGAATGGCAAAGGAGGCCCAAAAAGTCAATGAGGAGAATGCCTTAAAAAGCCGAATTTGCCAGATGGAAAAAGAATCTCAAAAGCTCACGGAGGAGAATCATTCCTTCAGAATTAGACTGGAGCAAATGGAAGCTAATGAGAATGATTTCTCTTTATGAGAAATCAAGATGCTGGTAAACAGATCCAAACAAATGAAAAAATAGAAGGCAATGTGAATTATCTCATGGGAAAAACCACTGACCTGGAAAATAGATCCAGGAGAGAAGAATTTAAAAATTATTGGACTATTTGAAAGCCATGGTAAAAAAAAAAAAGTATCTAGACATCATTTTTCAAGAAATCATGAAGGAAAGCTGCCCTGATTTTCTAGAACCAGAGAGGAAAACAGAAATTGAAAAGATCTACCAATCACTTCTTGAAAGAGATCCCAAAAGGAAAACTCCTAGTAATATTGTAGTCAAATTCCAGAGTTCCCAGGTCAAGAAGAAAATACTGTAAGCAGCCAGAAAGAAACATTTCGAGTATTGTGGAAACACAATCAGGATAACACAAGATCTAGCAGCTTCTACAGTAAGGGATTAGAGGGGTTGGAATATAATATTCTGGAGGTCAGAGGAGAAAGAATTAAAACCAAGAATCACATACCCAGCAAAACTGAATATAATACTTCAGGGAGAAAAATGGACATTCAATGAAATAAAGGACTTTCAAGCATTCTTGATGAAAAGACCAGAGCTGAACTCTTACAAAAATGTAAGAGTCTAGAGAGGCATGAAAAGGTAAACAAGAAAGGGAAAGGGGCTTATTAAAATTGAACTGTTTACATTCCTACATGGAAAGATGATATTTGTAACTCATGGGACCTTTCTCAATATTAGGGTAGTTGGAGGGAATATATATGTGTGTGTGTATATGTGTGTGTGTGTGTATGTGTGTACATATACACATATATGGACACAGGGCACAGGGTGAGTTGAATATGAAGGGATGATATCTAAAAAAAATATTAAGGGATGAGAGAAGAAATATTGGGAGAAGGAGAAAAGGAGAGATGGAATGGGGTAAATTGTATCACATAAAAAAGGCAAGAAAAAGCTTTTACAATGGAGGGAAAGGGTGGGGAGATAAGAGGAAGTGAGTGAACCTTACTCTCATCAGATTTGGCTTAAGGAGGGAATAATATACACACTCAATTAGGTATCTTACCCTACAGGAAAGTAGTTGGAAGGGGAAAGGCGGAGTGGGGGGGGGATGATAGAAAGGAGGACAGATTCGGGGAGGGGGTAGTTGGAAGCAAAAACTTTTGAAAAGGAACAGGATCTAAGGAGAGAATAGGATAAATGGGGGGGTGGGATAAGATGGAGGAAAATAAAGTCTTTCACAACATGACTATTACGGAAGTGTTTTGCATAACTACACATATATAACCTATACCAAATTGCTTGCCTTCTCAATAAGGGTGGGTGGGGAGGGAAAAAGAAAGAGAATTTAGAATTCAAAGTTTTAAAAACAAATGTTAAAATGTCTTTACATGCAACTGGGAAATAAGATGCGCAGGTAATGGGGTATAGAAATTTATCTTGCCCTACAAGAAAGTAAGGGGGAGGGGAATAGGAAGTGAGAGAGGAGAGGGCAGACTGGGGGAAGGGGCAATCAGAATGCAAGCCATCTTGGGGTGGGGAGTGGGGAGAGAAAGGGAGAAATTTTCAAACTCAAAACCGTGTGGAAATGAATGTTGACTAAAATAAATGGATTAATAAATAAATAAAATTGGAGTCAACGAATCTCACATTACAGTATCTTGACCGGGCAGTGCTGTGCTAGGAATTTATCCTTGAAAGTCAAATATGCATACCAATTTTCTTACCTAATACTCATTAATTTTTCTCATATATAGATTTGACTGTGTTACTCTTTCACCTTTTTTTTTCCAGGTTCCTTATTACCCATTGAATAAAATGAAGACTTAAGGCCCTCTAAACAAGCGGACCCAACTTTGCTTCTCTAACTTTATTTCCTATCACTTTAAGCAGTCTCAGGTCTAGTCAAACTAGACTACTCTGTCCCCTAAACATACGCTTTGTGTTTTTCTACCTCTGCTCAAACTGTTACCTAGCCCTAGCATGCCCTCCTTCCTCTGTTATGCTCATGTATTCCTGCATGATTTACCTCTTCTGCAAAGGGAGTTTTACCTAATCCCAAGTACTGAGGCTTTATCCCTTCATATCTTTTGCACTTTGCACTTTGTTTTTACTTTCTCTAATACATTTAGCATCTGATGTTGTATATTGTTTTTGTGGTTGTGCCATATTCTCCTTGTTGTTCAGTCACGTCCAGCGCCTTGTGACCCTTCTGTCTTCCACTATCTCCTAAAGTCTATCCAAGCTCATGTTTGTTGCTTTCATGACACTATCTATTCATCTCATCTTCTACCATCCCTTTTTCTTTTTGCCTCTAGTCTTCCCAGCATCAGGATCTTTTCCAATGAGTCCTGTCTTCTCCTTATGTGTCCAGAATATTCAAGCTGTAGCTTCAGTATTTGTCCTTCTAATGAATAGTCAAAGTTAATTTCTTTGATTGATTTGGTCTCCTTGTTGTCCAAAAACTCTTAAAAGTTCTAATATTTCCTCTGCTATTGTTTAGTAGTTTTTTCAGGCAAGTCTGACTGTTTTTGATGATGTTGGGGTTTTCTTGGCAAAAATATTGAAGTGGCTTACCATTTCCTTCTCCAGCTCATTTTACAGATGAGGAAACTGAGGCAAAGAGGGTTAAAAGTGACTTGCCTAGGGTCACACAGCTATTAAGGGTCTGACGCCAGATTGGAACTTAATAAGATCAGTCTTCCTGACCTGAGGCCCAGCACTTCATCCACTGAGCAACCTAGCTGCCTCTTCTAAACTAAACTCATTGCAAGCTCCATGCATGCAGACGCTGGTGTTATTTAAACTTTGTACCTCCTCTAAAGCTGAACGTGGATTAGGTTAATAAATATTTATTTAATGTATTGAATTTTGCCTTTTCATGTAGAATCATAGAGATGAGTAACAATAGTAATAGCTGACCATATTTATATGGTGCCTTTAAAGCTTACAAAAGTACCTCTATTGGCCATATTCATAGTAAAATTACATCTTTGTATGGTATACTTACATCTCATTCACATCTGAAGTATAGTATTACTATATTTATATTTGAGTATGCTTGGAAAGAAAAACAATAATAGATAATTGTTAGTCCTTTCCACCCTGAATTCATATATCTACTATTCACCAATAGTTGTGACCATTGTTTGCAGAGTCTCATGATGTTTGTAGCTGCCCTTTTGCCTCACAGTCTATAAGGTGACTTTGCTCCCTCCTTTCTGACAACTGCATACTCTGGGACTCAGTCACTTCTGTCTCTGCTACATTTCTGCTGCTTACTTTATTCACAGTTGATCTATTGATTGGTTTTTTGGGTAACACTTTGCTTTTATGGAGTGCCAGTTGTTAATAGAAGGATGATTCAGAGAATTCCAAAGGGCATAAATTACATTATATTAAGAGGGAGTGTTACATTATTCAGGGGAAAAACAAATAGCTCTATCTCATTGGATGTAAAATGTCATCCACTAAAACAAAATTTGACAATGGAAAGACTCAGTAAAACCCGTTAATCTATATTCAAAAGACTGAGGGGGAAAATGGACTTGGAATGAATAGAGTTTAGATTAAATGATTTTTAGCTTCCTACCCTCTTCATCCTTACCCCTCTGAAAAGAATCTCAAGAGCACATCTAATAGACGTGGGAATAGCAGTAAATTAAACATAATTTCCCATAAACTGTTGTTGGACTAAAAAGGCTTATAATTGCTAACATAAACAGCTCAGTAGTCAAACTATAAGTAAGTGTACTGGTGTTTTTCAAGTCATTCACGCCAACTCTTTGTAATACACATCACCACCCCAAACCACCTCTATTTTGCCTCCTGCTTACCAGAATTATATTGCCTTTTGAATATTTGATTCAGTGAATTTGTACCATGTGTCACAAGACAGATTCAGGATCCTTAGGACAGCAGGAATCTTCTCTAGGCTATTGTTACCCCAAAGACTGTAATCTAAAATTGGACCAGTTTTAAAGATGGAAAGGAATTCTGGGATCATATTAAGAAATTCTTAGAAATTCTGAATTATTTTAGTAGTGTTCTAGGGAATATCGTTGTCACCCCCATCTCCATAGCAAATCTTAGTACAAAGAGGATATTCCTTACGGATTCCTCCTTAACATTATTATTTTTGTTGTTGATGGTGATGGTGGTGGAGGTGGTAATGGTAGCAGCAGTATATAATTGATATTTATAGAGTCCTTTAAGGTTTTTAAAGTACTTAAATTCTTCTCATTTGAGCATTAAAACAACCATATGAGGTGCTGCAGATCCCATAGGCATATTAACTTTAGCATTCTTAGAACCACTTTGTCTCTACTCAAACCTTTAGCTTCACCACTCCCCCACCCCAGGGGTTCCAAGTTCTAGAGTTGTATTAGATTTCAGTTCATTGACTAAGGGTCTTGCTGTCCTGCATATCTGAGTGGTGAAATAGGAGTATATGAGCTATTGTCAATTTTTCTCTTCAAAATATTTTATATTTGTCCCTTTTTCTTTCATTCCTCTGGCTGCCACCCTAGTCCAGGGTCTTATACAGGGATAGCTGCAATATCCTTCTAGCTGGCTTCCCTCATTTTCAATCCTCCAATCCTTTTGTTATTTGGCTAGCAAATGAATGTTCCTTAGATAGTGATCTTACCATGTTATATGCCTAATCAGGCGATTTTAATGGCTTCCTCTTTCTTACCACATTAAGCCTAAACTTTTCTGCCTGGCTCTAAGGCCCACAATAGCTTGGTTTCACTCTATCTGTTTAGCATAAATTTTTTTAAAATTATTTTTTATTCAGAATGTAACAATCATCAACAAACAAACATTTGAAGTTACAAAGAGCAGGAAAGAAGACTGTATAAAAAAGTGAACTTCTGTTAGAATATTGCACAAACACTCATATATGTATTCATATACATATAAAGTTTGATAAGGGTATGACAAAATAACTGTATTTATATCCTCTTCTTCATTTAGAAAAATGTTTCATTTATGGCCTTTAAAAAAAAAACAAACAAGTTCAGCTTTATCTAATAAGCCAAATTTTCAACCCCACCCTGAGGCAAAGACCTCCCTTGTCACAAATATGTATACTTAAACAAAACAAATCAACACACTGGCCATGTATGAGAATATTCAGTGTTGTTTCCTACAATTTTCCATCACACCCTCTCAGTTCTAATCAGACTGGTCTCTTATGTCCCACAAAAATACTTAGCTCATTCCTGTCTCTTTGTCTTGGCTCCTATCCTTTCCCCACCTATAATAGCTTCCTTTTCCTCTCTTCCTATTAAATTAAACTCATCTTTCCAGGCGCACCTCAAATTTTCCTTTTGTGACGAATAACTTATACTCTATTCCAGGTCTCATTTAGCTCTACCTTTATGAAAATTCTTTAGTATTTAAAGTCAATTCAATTCTACTAGTTAATCAAAAAACACTTATTATATCCCTGCCTTGTGTCAGGCACTAAGTTAGGAGGCTGGAGATATAAATCCAAGCATTTATGAAGGGATTACCATGAGACTGGCACTGTGGGAGGTGCTAAAGACACAAAGACAAAAACGAAACAGTCCCTGGCCTTGAGGAGTTTACACTTTATTGTGGGGTGGTCAGTACCATGCACTTTAGGACATGGAGTGTTTTGCACCATTGACTATTGTCTTATGTGTGTCAGTCTTGTTTCCCAAATCTATCATAAGCTCCTTGAGAAAAGGGACCATGTTTTTTATTTCTTTGATATAGCCTGTGGTTCCACTATTGGACACATAGTAATTGATATTGATTGATTGATAGATTTAGCTTCCAAAGTACCAAACCAAACCTGCTAGTAAAAATGGTGGCAAAGAGAATACTGATTTGCACTTCAGAAATGTTCTTTCCTTATGAGATTGGAGTTAGTACCCCTTCTCTTGGGGAAAGTAGAATGACAGCAAATTGTTTAAATATCAAAGATATTTTCATTGCCAAAGGACCCAATTATCTTTTTTTCGATCCTTACTGTTGAATTCCATGCAGCATTAGACACAATACACTACCCTTTTCCCTGGATATATTCCCCTTTCAGGGTTTTTGTAACCCTGCTCCCTCTTGGTTCTTTACTACCTCTTTAACTCTCCCTTCTCAGTCTCCTTTGCTGCCTTATCATTCATATCATGCCCTCTAACTGTCATTGTACCCCAAGCTTCTGCCCCAGGCATTTTCCTTTCTTTCTCTATAGTCACTCCCTTGGTGACTTCATCAGCTTCCATGGATTCAATAATCACTTCTATACAGATGACTCAAAAATCTATGTATCACAGATCTCTGTATCTATGTAAAAATCTATATATCTTTATTCTACATATCAAAAATCTAGCATATCAACCAACTTCCTACTGGACATCCTGAAATTTCTCTCAAATTCAACATGTCTCAAACCCACTATTTTTCCAAGTTTCCCAGTTTATTTCAAGAGTATCAATATCTTCCAATCACCAAATTACCCACAGATCCTCATTCTCCTTTATTCCACACATCAAATTAGTTGCCAAACTTGTCAACTCTATCTGCAAAATGTCTTTTACACGTACCCCCTTTACTCCAAACACAGGGCTACCACCTTAACTTAAGTCATCTTTTTTTGGATTATTACAATATCTCCTAATTGGTCTTCCTACTCCATGTCTCTGTCTTCTCCAATTTACTCTCTACCATGTTGCCATATAATATTCCTAAAGCCCAGTTGAGAACTTCTCTACTCAAAAAATTCCGGTGGTACCCTATTACTTGTAGCATCAGATAAAACTTCCTTTATTTGGCATTGGAAGCCATTTGCAACCTGGCTTCAATCTACCTTTCTGGATTATTATATATTACTCCTCTTTACATATTCTACTTTCTAGTCAAAGAGGCTTTCTTGCTGTTCCCCATGTACAACACTCCAGCTCACATCCCTGAGCCTTTGCATAGGCTGTCCACTATGCCTGGAAAGCACTTCTTCCTCACTTTTATCTCTTAGAATCCCCAGCTTCCTTCAAAGCTCATTGTACACTGAGCATAAGCTCTCCTACATGAATCCTTTCCAGATCCCCTTAGCTGCTAGTGCTTCCCCCTGGAATTAAACTGTATTTATTTTGTATATACATATATTTATACATATGTGTGTACACACACACACACACACACACACACACACACACACACACACACACAGTCCCCCCTGATACTTGAGGGCAAAAATTGTTTCCTTTTTGTCTTTATAGTCCCAGTGCCGAGAACCATGCCTGGTACATAGCAGGCACTTATTAAATAGGTATGTATTGAAGGATCTTCTAGTATTGTAACAAGAGCAGCTGTGACAAAGTTGTTGGGGGATAATTTTTTTTTACTATTTTCCAAGCTGAGTTCATCCCTTTAAATTACTGAGATTTCATTCATTTTGACAATCACATTTTTAAAAAAAATTTTATTCCATGTTTTGGAGGTGGGGAAAAAAGCAAATACGAGTTACAACAACTTACCTGAGAAAGAATCAATTGTCCATGGAATCTGTGTACAAATTTTCTTAAAAATGAGAAATATGTTTCTTCTCCAAGCCTACTGGCTAGAAACCGCAGAAGAAAATAGCCCTATGAAAAATAAATATTGAAAATAAAAAAGATGCCCATAGTTATCACATGTGGAAAATATTTATATAGTGGACTCCCAGCTATCTGCTAGTGAATTATAATTATTTTGGTTTGTCCATGGTGAATCTTTAGACATAGCTCATGCTAATTATAAGAGCTTGTAACTGCAAGGTCCTTTTTGATTACAAAGTTCTTTAAATATCATTTATTCCTTACAACAAAATAGCACACAGTGAAAATATTATTATTCCCATTTTACAGATGAAAAAATTGAGGTTCAGTGATCACATTCACAAAGTTATTCAGTGTCAAAGCCAGGACTAGAACCTAGGTATTCTGACTCCACGGTTAGTCCTTTATTAACTTAACACCCCAAAGTTTCACCAATATGGGGCAAAACATTAGTGTATGGCTGCTGTCCGCCCTACATATTTATTAACAATAAGAGCTGCTTCCCTCTTTTTCTACATGCAGCTTCATAGTTCAGTATGCTTTTGAAGCAAAGGAAACTCAAGGGTCTTTCCTCATATACTGACTTAGTAATATGGAAGGTCTTGTTAAATCTCAACAGTTATTGCTGTCTCCAGATTGATGTTTTATAGTAGCCTGAAGGGACATTGGTCAAACCTGACATAAACAGGAAGTAGGAAAGAATAGAGTAAAGGGCTTGAAGAAATTGGACAATTATTCAAGTTTTTTTGGGTCAGATCTTCATAATATTAACTTCATTTTAGATAATGAAATGTTTTAATGCCTGTAGTATCAGATGCATCTATAATGGTAATGTAATGGGAAGATCTTTCCTGTCCATCAATAAGCCTGTGAGACTTGCTTAAGTCACATGGAAGCCTACGGCACATGAGTTTGAGTCAAATGAAGCCTGTGGTGGGGGGAGCTTATTGAACTGGTAGAACAGGAATGGGTGGAGCAGAACCCAGAGAAATTTAGATAGAGTAGTTAGAGCTGAGGGAGAGAGAGAGGAAGGAGGCAGAGAGCTGTGAGCCTTTGGAAGACCCTAGAAGGGGGAAGGCTTGAGTATGGCAGTGCCCCCTGCACTGCTATTGGGTACAGACTTTTTTTGTTGCTGTGATGGATTTGGCTTTCTGGTGTTGGGATTCGGCTTTCTGATGTTTGAATAAATCTTTTGATTCTGTCTTTCATGTGGACAGTCTGTTATATTTTATAATTCAGAATTATGCTGGCATATTTATAGCTGCTGTAGGCACTGTGAATATCATGTTGGTGCTAAGCATCCTTACTCCAATATAATTACAAAGAAACATTGCAAATCCAAATAGAAATGATTTTTTGGATTATCACATAATGACTTCCTTTATCATGATATAATCTTAAATTAGCTGTACTGATAAAAATATAATAATTTTGGTGTTATGAAACTTGAACAGTCTTACCTTCAAATAATGGACTTGCATGAAGATCTTTTCTGGATTAAGACCATATTTCACAACTGAAGCTCCAGACTCACTTACTTGTCCTGTTTCATCTTTATTGGGTCTAATATTGAAAAGTAGGAAAAACACTTTATTATTTTCCCTGCACAAATATGGTCTTATCTCTTGAAAGCCTTGCTCACTAGGCCCTTCATTTGCTTGTTACTATAATTTTTTCAACATTTTACATACAGTGACTGATCAAAAAAAGATTCATATTTGGGTTATAACCTGTGGCTATTTCTTTGACATAATTATCAAGGTTTAAGTTAGATAAGATCCCCCTGAATGTCAGGTTCAGTTTCTTTTGTTTTAGAATCTATATCATTTGTGGATGCCTCCACAAATTCTGATTCTGATGTCTCACCCATCATATAGAGAGTAACCCTGGGTTCTCAAACACATCACTTACAGCATACTATAAGCTTAGGCAATCCTCACAATGACAGAAAGGTTTTGACTAGGACTCTGGCAAAAGACTGCCTTCTAAGCATCAGTCTCATTAAGCAAGGAAAACATCATTGTTAATAGACTGACTATTTGGTACTGAATTCTTTGCCTATGCAAAGCAATGAAATAAAGAAAAGTGCATAATGTTCCTAAGTCCTGTGTAGTCTCCTCGGATATTTCAACGAAGGGGGCAGTGTATCAGGAAAGGGATAAAAAAATTAAGTGGTGAGGGACCATGGAAATCACATAATCAACTTCCTTGTTTCACGAATGAAGGAACTGGAGAAAGGTTAAGTGACTAGACCAAATAAAGACATTTAATAAGCTGGACTCTAAATCCAATGCTTACTCTACTCTATCACTATAGAGGATATTAAGGATTGAACATTTTTAAAAATGGGCTACAAATTTTAATGTCTCAATTTTCCTCTAGATAACCAGTGAATAAGAGATATGAAGAACAGAAGGAACCAAATTATATCAATCATAACCATTTTACTATAAACAAAGCTATAAGAAAGCAGGAAATTGCAATTAAATGGAAAATGCTGAGCATTAATGCTCAGGATCTTCATGGACAGGAAAATAGAGAATTTGACATCCATATGGTAGAGAACCTAAAGGTGATAAGAGACATCATTTTTATGGGACATGGTCTTCTTGTATTGTACTTCACAAAAGTATTTTCCAAAGCAAAGGTATAGCACACAGCCCACAACACTCCTCAGTGTAGCTGGAACCAGATTAAAATAGAATTATGAAATATTTAATGAAATGATAAAAAACAATGGAACACAAATAATGTTCATATATATGGCTTTCTAAGTCAATAAATAACTTGTAGGGATCACTACATACAATGAAGTGGATCATTTCTATTTGAGTTTGAAACAACGATCCTAAAGGACTACCAATAAAATTGCAGCATAGACACTGGCATTCATTGCAGAGAATGAAGAAGCAGAAAAATTTGCTAAGGTCCTCCAAATTAAATCAACATATACACTGATGTTCATTATCTTGAATACTAAGGGAGAAATAGGTAAGGGAAATAAATTAGAAAACATGGATCAGTAATGAGGTTTGAGAGAGGTCAAAGGCTCACAAATTAGAGATTACAAAGGCTCACAGAAGCTAATATGCCTATATATCATGAATATTTTCTTCAAGAAAAGAATTGGTAGGCACCGAACATAATGAACAAAAAATGAAATTAATTGTACTTCATGACAGGAAATGAATTATTGCTCATGTAGGAATTAGCTGTCTTTGTACAATCAGATCACTGCCTTATTAAAACAAAGATTAAAATCAGTACAATGCTAGGAGAATAAAAATGAGGAAAAGATAAGGCATACTATTAAAATAGGTCAATTCTAATCTATTTAAATTAATTTCTGATAACAAAAAAATGGGTAGTGAGCAGGATAACAGATAGACAATATACTATAATGATTTCATTCAGAAGTTTAACCATTGAAAACCATGTTTTAACTATATGTAAATTTTCACAACAAAGTGACCAAAAGAATCTAAAAAGGACCTTAAGTCAGAAAGTCCATGAATGGGGAAAGAGATGGCAGTCAGAGGCAATACCAGTTTAGAATGTAAATAGTCTTGAAAAATCTTAGGCAGGATACGATTATAGTCATTATCAATGTCATTTCTGTTGTCCATTTCCCATTTTTGAGTTCAATTATTTGTGCAGGTAATTCAGGGTTAAGTCATTTTAATTGTATTCCATATCCTTTTTCTATTATTTCTTCCTGATTGTTTTTCTTTTTTAAAAAATAATTCTGATTGTAGTTTTACTTACTGAAGTTCTAAGTGTCCAAAGACAGCTGACTTAGGGATAATTCACACATCAATAATATATATGTTTTTTCCTTTCTTTCAAAATATAACCTATTTTCTCCTTCTTGGTGTTATCTGGTATTCACCTAGTCATACCAATGCTCTTTTCTAAGAAAGTATTTATGGCATAGAAGCATGAGGTTTTTGTGTAATCTACAAGTTTCTGGATTTTCTCTTCTTCCTAAACTGTGCTTTCCCACACATTTCTCCTCATTTTTTTTTTAGCCTTTTCTATCCTTTGCATTGAAGTCAAGAAACATTAAAATATATGTTGAATCAATTTGGAGAATTTTACAAGTTCTTCATAGAGTTTCTCTCCCATTAATGCTCAGCAACCAATATTGGTACAGAAGCTACAGTTATTTTTAAGGGGGAAATGCATATATTTATCATTAGTACTACATTAAGTGATGAACAAGTATGCCATGACACAATATTTCTTATTGCCTTTGGGTATGTGATAAAACCCAATCCTCTGCTTCTTTTGTTTGCCTCTCCAGGAACTACCTGTAACCTTTCTTTCCATTTAGCTGCAACTTTTTTTCCTTTCTCCTGGTTTCTTTATAGCAATACTGTGAAGACTGATAGGATTCAGTTTCTCTAGCAATGAGAGAGCCGTCAAAGGCAACACCGGGCTAGGATATAAACTCATTTGTTAAAATCTTATGAAGAAGGATGAAAGATAATTATGAGCAATGTTGTTTCATAAAGCAGAGAGGAGCAGAGTATAAAGCTAGTTTGTTTTTTTTAAATTCAATTATATATTTACAATTAGCAAAAATTTACTGGAGAACCCTCCCAAGCCTCCCAACCAAAAATGAAAGTAAAAACAAAGTCTCCATTACAAACATGTATAGTCAAGCAAAACAAATTTCCTCATTGGCCATGATTTTCCCCTCACTCACTCCCATATATTTCATTTTGCATTTGAGACTTTTGCTTCTCTATCAGGATATGGATATCATGTTTCATCATTAGTTCTCAAGAACAGTGATTAGTAACTATGTTTATTAGACTTATTAAGTCTTTATTTATTTATTTTGCTTTTTGGAGCAGGGGAGGTTTGTGGGTTAAGTGACTTGGGGTTAAATGACTTGCCCAAGGTCACAGTTAATTTTTTATGTTAAGTGTCTGAGGTCAAATTTGAACTCAGGTCCTCTTGATTCCAGGGCCAGTGCTCTATTCACTGCACCACTTAGCTGCTCCTTTACTAAGTCTTTCAAAATTGTTGGTATTACAATATTGTTGTCATTATATAAATTGTTCTGGATCTGCTCACTTCACACTGCATTGGTTCATGTAAGTTTTCTGAGATTTCTTTGAAACCATCCCCTTAATTATTTCTTACAGCACAATAGCATTCTGCATATTATAAGGTATAATTTCAGCCAATCTCCAAATGATTCCAATTCTTTGACACCTCAAAAAAAAGTTATAAATAATTTTTTACAGTATATACTCAGAATTCGTTTTTCTTAGAACTAAAACCTCCCTTAATCTACTGTACCTCTAATTCTCCTTTCTCCTTCCTACTTGTCTTTTGAGTAAGATGCATTTCTGAATCCAAATCTGTGTGTATATTCTTCCTTCCTTAAACCAGCTCATATAAGAGTGAGATTCAAGTGTCAGCCATTCCCCCTCACACCTTCCTCATTGTTTTTATGTGCCCATCTGGATTATATGAGATAATGAGATGATTTTCTCTAACCTGCCTTTCCCTTTCCCTGTAATGTATTCCATTCTCTCATCCTTTTTTACTATTCTTTTAAGATTATCAAGACCTAGCAGAAACACTCCCAGGCTTTCTGTGTAATTAGAATACTTCTATGACTTTTAATACAATAGGGTTTAACGGGGACACCATAGAACGTAAGCAATTTATCCTTATCTAGTTCCTTATGGTTGTTCATTCATGTTTCACTTTTTTGGTTTTTCTTAATTTTTGTGTTTGAACTTGAAGTTTTCTACAAAACTCTGTTCTTCTCAGGAAGGCTTGGAAGTCTTCTATCTCATTAGAAGTTCATGTTCTCCCTGTAACATTATACTCTAGTTTTGCTTGGTAAGGTATTCTTAATTATTATCTTGTATCCTTTACCTTTTGAAACATCATATTCCAAATCCTCTTTCCTTAATATTGGTAGCTACTGAATTGTAAATCATCCACACTGTAGTTCCTCAGCACTTTAATTTTTTTTTCTTTCTGGCTCCTTGCGATTTCTTTTCTTTGGCCTGGAAGATCTAGATTTTGGAAATAATGTTCATGGAAGTTTTCATTTTAGGGTTTCTTTATGAAAGTGAATGGCAGATCCATTCTAGTTCTATTTTGCCCTCTAGTTCTAAGCAGCATGAGTAGTTTTATCATTTTTTGAAAAATGATATCTAGGCTCCTTTTCTGGTTATGGTTTTCAGGTAGTCCAATAATTAATACATATATATGTACATATATGCATACAGATTACATATGTACATGTGTATAAATATGTGCATACGTGTGAGTGTGTGTGCATGCATGTGTGCATCTCCAACTATTTTCCAGACCAGTTGTTTTTGTTAATGGATACCTTACCTTTTCTTCTATTTTTTCCATCTTTTGTTTTAATATTTCTTGTTGTCTCATAGTGTTATTAGCTTCTATTTGGTCCATGGCCATTTTCAGGGAGCTTGCTGTTTGACCAAGATTTATTTCCCTTTCCAATTTTTTTTTTCTAAAGCTGTCATTTTTTTTTCTAATTTTTCCTCTGACACTCTCATTTCATTTCACATTTTAACTTTTTTTTTGGCTTTTTGGAGGGCAATTGGGGTTAAGCGACTTGCCCAAAGTCACACAGCTAATAAGTGTGTCAAGTGTCTGAAGCCAGATTTGAACTCAGGTCCTCCTGACTCCAGGGCCGGTGCTCTATTCACTGTGCCACCCAGCCATCCCTTAACTCTTTTTTAATCTCTTGTTTCATCTCTTTTAGAAATTCTAATTGAATTTGTGCCCAAGCTACATTTTTCTTTGAGGCATTCCTTATGGATGATTTCAAGTCATTTTATTCTTACAGGTGTGCTGAGAATCCCTGTCATCATACTAACTTTTTTCTGATGGAATTTATTTGTTTGCTAATTCTTCCTGGTTACTCCCTGACTTCAGATTTTATGTTAACGCCAAGCTCTGTACACTTCTGGTTTGGTTGCTTCTTTCTTGGTATATTAAGTGTTATGCTATCCTAGACTCTCAGTAGTAACTCAGACTGGGAACCTGCAAGATTTCAGTGCTTCTAAAGTGGTCTATTTGATCCAGGACAAATCTGATTGCTGCCCTCTGGCCTGAGCTCAGCAAATTCCTGACTTGGATTTGAGTCTAAGAAATAGTGGACTGCTGCTAGACTCATTCACTATCAGCCAACTGAAAACTTTTGCTGGTTCACTGACTAAAAGGTCTGTAATTCTGGTCTGTAATTCCTGCCCTGGTTAATCCTCTGAAGGCTTCAAACCACTTGTTAATTGAAAAAATAAAATGTAATTTTTAAAAGCACTTAATCAATTTTAATATAAGCAATTCATATCATGGGAATTCAAGGCTGAAAAAAAAGGATGACTACCAAAAGAAGAAAAACAGGGAAAAAATTATAGAAACCATTTTAACAAACTTTTGTCTGTCAAAGATGGTAGAATCACCATGTTTGTAATCTAACATCACAGACTCTTGAGGTGCTTATTACAGAGGCAGAACTGGCACTAAAGAGAACAAATACAGGAAAGCAGTCAAATTAGATTATGTCACATATATGTGTCATGTATATATAATATACACCCACATTTACATTTTTACATTAAACATTTGCATATAATATGATCCATGCTTAAGTAACAAAATTGTGAAGTCATTAAGGGACAAAATGTGTCCAAAAGCATATTGATATCTACTGATCTATACATCTATTGTTTTATCTATACAAAGAATTTTGAGAGTAATCTGTACATGAAAGGAGGGCATCCTCAACAAGTCCACTGCAAAGCAACAAGGAGGCTTTTGTAAGTAATATTAAACAATGGACCCCATCTTTACCATTTCACAATCTACTGAAAGATACAGAGAATATATAATCCTATTGTTGATTATGAAAAAGCACTGGATCAAAAAAACCCAAAATTCAATTTTTATGAGGCCTCTCCTCCGTATATAAAAATTGTTCAAAATTCTTTGAAAAAATAAAAGACCAGAAATAACCCTGTTCAAAACCCTTTGATAATAAATATCAGGTGAGACATAAAACAGTAAGGTGGATGCTGGCCAAAATCATTTGCCACTATGATGGAGGAAATTCAACAGTTCAGGCTGACGAGGACTTCCCTATGGATAATGAAGTCCTAATGATAGATGTTCCTATTACAAAAGATATAGTACTAATTTCATTAAGCTCTAGAACTTTGCAGAATCTCCTGGAAAAGATCTGTAATCACTCAAAGAAGTTTTACCTATCCATCCACAAAAAAAAAAAATATCAAGGGGATGAATAATGTCTATTGTTCAAATTTCAACATGCATGTGGATCTACGCCCTATTTAAAGCATCTGCAATAGCATGTGTAAATAAGTACAGATAGGCACCAGGATTAAACAGGATAAGAGTGGGTTGGATTGGTCTTGAGAAATCACAAGATTCTTTCACTGATCCAAAGCTTCTCATGAAAGCAAAGTATCATCTTTTCAATACTAACATTTGTAGCACCAATGCAATATTCACAGCACCCATGGTCAGCATAAATATACCTGCATGGTGCTCGATCACAAAATATAGCAGACTCCCCATACAGAAGATAGAAGCAAAACATTTATTCAAACACCAGAAAACCAAATCCATCAAAGCAACATAGAAGTTAATGCACCAAAACATAGCAGAGAACCACCATACTTTAGCTTTCCCACAAACCAACACAAGATCAATATTTACTTAGAAGCTTATTTGGCTCTCTCAGAAGCCTCCTCTCCTCCCACCCATCTAGCTTGCTCTGACTCATAGCTTCCTGTGGGCTCTGCTCTGTCCTTCAGCAAACTCCTCCCACCACAGACTCCATGTGATTATGTTCAGCCTATTTGAGGGCAGGGCATATTTTCAAAGCAGAGAAGGTCTTTAAATTCCCTTAGGCTTCTAAAAGGGCAGGGAAGATCTTCTGATTCCCATTCCCATTACAACATTTTACCCAACTCTGCTTACGAAGAACAAAAGATAACTATCACACCGAGTTCAGTAGAAAGGCATATGGTAAGTGTATACAGGCTGTAATGCCTAACCAACAAACATCTCCAAAGCACACGAGCAAAGGATAATGAGAAAGACTTGAATGATAGGGAGGAAGACTGGATGCCACATTACAAGAGCGAATGAAACCAGGTAAGCAGTTTTTCTCCTCTTGTGCCTTCAAGACATTGGGAGAAAGTAAGGAAGGCTTTTTAGATGGGCAGGCATAGATGAGTTTGATCTGCACCACTGAACAAAACTCCTTAACCAATGAGATCACAGGCACGTTTGAACTGGAGATGGAAAAGGATGACCTAAGATTTTTAGTGATGTTGCTTCATAAGATAGAGAGAAGCAATAGAGTGTAAAATCAAGTTAAGGGATTCTTGGTGAGAGTCCTAATTAAGCAAAGTAATCACTAGGGGCACTCAAGTATGAAATGGAAGGAGGACAAGAAACAGGGAAAAATGGGGAAAAAATCTGTAAAATTTTTGTAACTGACTTTTTTCTCTATCAGGGACAGTAGAACCACCACATACAAGATCAGTTTTAGATGTCCTTATAGAAGAAGTAGAAATGGCATTATACCAAATGTACATAAAAAGATTCATGCTTATTTCATTCTTTTCAAAAGAAAACACCACTGTACAGAATCTCCAAAAAGATGTTTCACATACATAAATTACAGGATGATTGATTTAGAGCAGGAAGGCACCTCTGATGTCATCAAAGTCAGCTACCTCATTTTTCAGATGACAAAACTGAGGCAAAGAAAAGCTAAATGATTTGTCCAAGGTCATACAGTGAGGGAGTGTCTGAAGAAGGATTTTAACTTAGATCTCTGATTCCAAGTACAGCATACTATCTACTATATATAACTTAACTGCCATAGACACTATTATTCAAGATTCTTTGAAAGATATGACAAAATTATTTCTTATTGAATGAACCTGTGATCACAGATATCAAGGAAAACATCAAAACAGAGATGTGTTTATCCAAGATGTGTGACAGTATTATAGAGGAAATCCAGCACAGAGTCCAAATTTAAGCAGATTCCTGTCGATGATGAGATCCTCCAGAGAGCTCCCTGTTTGTAGATGACATTTTTCTGGTGGCATCAAGCCCTGGAAACCTGTAGATATTTCTGGAAGAGCTCTTATAACCACTAAAAGGAGTTTAAACTAACCATCTACACAGGAGAAAAATCTATGAAGAATTCCTATTTCTCAGATTGTGATACTCAATTCAATGGACCAATATATTACCTTTAGATCTCTCTCTCTCTCTCTCTCTCTCTCTCTCTCTCTCTCTCTCTCTCACACACACACACACACACACACACACACACACCACAGAGAAAGACAAAAATGCATAAATGGATAATGAGTTGGGCCCAGAATTAAATATGAGAAAAGAGAAAAAGAACTGCCTTTAGGAAACTGAACAGCTCCTTTCATGAACTCAAAAGTCTAGAAACAAAAGCCACATCATTTTAATATTAATTTTTCATCAATGTTGTTGCATAGATGTGAGTCATGGAACATTAAAGTCTCTTAAGGAATTAAAAATGAGTTTTACACATAGGGCAACAGAAAGGTACAGGGTGAATGTGAGCAGGCTGTAAAAAACAACAAATTAAGAACTCTGAAGAAGAGATGGGGTAAAGGATGATAACAGTATATAAGGGGGGCAGCTAGGTGGTACAGTGAATAGAATGGCCCTGGAGTTAGGAGGACCTGAGTTCAAATCTGGCCTCAGACACTTGACACTAGCCATGTGACCTAGGGCAAGTCATTTAGCCTCAATTGCCCTGCCTTCCTTCCCTCCAAAAAACCCCCAAAAACAAACAAAAAAAGAGTATATGAGGGAAAAGGAAAATGAATTGCTTATGTGTCAAGAATGAAGGCTAAGTAGTGGAGAGCCCAAGGGCTTATTGCCATTTTTCTGAGACCAGTAATTGAATAAGGCCTCCAATATATTGGGTAGAAGCCCTGTGGGGAATTTATGAGAGGACATGGACAAGACTAATACAGGATGAACAGACATAAATGACTTGAGATCTGCAACACTGGAGAGAACATCTAAATGGATGAAAGCAAGATATCCATTTGGGTATTTTAGTATTATTTTTTCTTCTGGGAACTTAGGCCTAAGAAATGGAATAGGAAAGTCCATTTTCTCTACAATGGTAGAAAAACACTTGCACAGGAAAGAAGAAAACAACTCTGACTATAAAAGACTTATTTTCTCATAATAGTCTTGTGGTGATCAGTTTAAGGAACCAGGCATGGACATCAGCCTGGAGAAAAGAGGACTCAGGGAGGACATGACAACTATGGTCAAATATCTAAAGGGCTGTCAAGTGGAAGAAGGGCTATACTTGTTCTGATTGGCCCCAAAAAGTTGAAATAGAAGCAATTGGGGGGAAATTGTAAAGATGCAAATTAAAGATAAATGTTAGGAAAAATTTCACAACAAATACAGCTATTCAAAGGCAGAGTCTTCTGCAGCAAAGGATGCCAAGTTCTCTTCTCTTTGAAATTATTCAAGGAGAGGCTGGATTCCCACTTGTCAGTATGTTTTAGTGAGGATTCTTTTTGTGTGTGGGTTGGATGAGGTGACCACCGACATCCTTCCCACTTCTCAAATTCTGTGATATATTTCTGCTGTTTCCTATTGTTTTGTTTTTATTAATTCTTTGTCTTTTCTAAGTGCTTAATAAATGCTTATCGACTGACTCACTGGACAGGCTTTGAATGTGAGCCTGGCAATAAACTGTGCATTTGTTTGTCTGAGACTAGGCTAGCTGAGCACAAATATGATCTTCAATAGAAAGCTGGCCATTAGGGGATGAACTGTTTGACTACAAAACTCATGGAATAGCATTGTGTTGTGATGTGCATTGACGGAACCAAAATACATAGTGATGAAAACACAAATGTCTATACGTACTTAAGAATTATATATTTAAATCTTTAAAAATTTTTTTACTCATTTTAAACTTAAATACAAAACAAGAAAAGGAAAAAGCCCTTTTCTATGTACACAGTAAAAAATGGAGGATTCACTATAGAACAGTAAATTTTCATTTCAAACTGTTAACCTTTTTTGAAAACCTATGTAATAAATACTACATATTGTTTTGATAGCTACCCAGCTTTTCTGTGATTCTTCTAAGTTTTCTTTTGTTCCCTGCTGTGTACTTCTTATTTTATTTTCTCCCTCCCTCTCACCCTGCCCCCAAATATCTATACACACACACACACACACACACACACACACACACACACACATATATACATATATGTAAGACCATGCTAAACGTTTCTATTTGTCAGTTCTTTCTCTGGAGGTGGATAGCATCTTCCTTTATAGATCCAAGTCTTTCCATGTTTTTCTAAAATTGACCAGTCAATCAAGTCTTTTATCACAGTAGCATTCCATCACAATCATATACCACAACTTGTTTAGGCAATTCTCCAATTGAAGGGCACCTAATATTTTAGTCAACATGATAAGTGAAAGATGACATCTCAAAGTTGTTTTTTCATTTCTCAAATCAATGACTTAGAGAATTTTTTCATATGACTATATATAATTTTTATTGCTTCATCAAAAAACTTCCTACTCATATCCTTTGACCAACTGTCAATTGGGGAATGACTTATATTCTTAAAAAATTTAACAAAGTTATTTATATAATTGAGAAATGAGGCCTTTAGCTGAGAGACTGTCTATGAAAGTTCCTAATTTTCTGCTTTCCTTCTAATCTTAGCTACCTTGGTTTTATTTGTATAAGAACTTTTAAATTTAATACAGTTGAAATTATCCATTTTATACATCACAAAGCTATCTTGCTTCTTCATATATTTTGTTCTCCTACCCACAATCTGATAGGTAATAGGTTCTATGTTCTTCTATTTTTCTTGTGAGATCTCCCTTTATATCTAGGTCAAGTATCCATTTTGACCTTATTTTGCTACATGGATTAAGATATTGGTCTATGCCCAATTTCTGTCAAATTGCTTTCAGCTTTCCCAACAATTTTCACCAAATAATGAATTCTTATCCCCAAACTTAACCTTACTTTTTGTCAAACACAAGGTTCTCATAGGATTTTACTACAGTATTTGTATGTCTACTCTATTCCACTGATCTACTTTTCTATTTCTTAGCCAGTACCAGATAGTTTTTAAACAAATGCTTTATTAACTTCTGTTTTACATCATTCATTTCCGCCAGATTTTGAGTTACAATTTTTTCCCCGTTTTTCCCCTACCCACCACTCCAAAATAGCAGTCACACAAGATATCCCCTCATCCAGTCTGCTCTCTCCAATATCCTGTCCCATACCCCCTTCGACTTTTCCACCAGAGCAAGGTGAATCTTTGTGTCCCAATGCCTGCACATCTCATCTCCCAATTACATGCAAAAAAGTATTAATAATAGTATTTATATACTTTTGAAACATTTAATTTTAAGACCTCGAATTTCAGATCCATTCCCTTCCTCCCTTGTCACCCATTCCCTCTGGGAAGATAAGTAATTCAGTATATGTTGTACATGTCTAGCTATGCAAAACATTACCATAGTAGATATGTTGTACAAGGCTGCTTATAATTCCCTCCCACTCATCCCACCCCCCACCTGGTCCATTCCCTACATGATCCTGTCCCTCTTCTATAGTGGGTACTTCAACCTCCCCTCCCCCCAAGGATGCCCTCCCATCCATCATCCCTCCTCTCATCCCCCTTCCCCCTATTCTGCTGCAGGTTGAGATATCCCATTTAGTATGTATGTCATTCTCTCCCTGAACCAAATTCAATGAGATTGTGGTTTTGCCTTTTTGCCTTCCTATTCTTCCCCTCCTCTGCAGCCACTTCCCCTTGCTTCTTCTACATGAGATAGTTTACCCTACCCTGTCTCTCCCCATCTCCTCTTGCCACTTTCCTCTGTCACCTCATAATTTCATCCCTTGAGTATTCTCCCTTCCCAACAAATTCAACCTATGCCCTCTATCCATATATAACTGTAACCATATACACACACATTCACATATGTATTCATATGACCATACGCCCTTCTTCCATTATTTTCATACTGAGAAAGATTTCATCAGTCATAGTTATTGTTTTTCCATATAGGAATATAAATAGTTCAACTTTGATAAGTTCCTTTTGATTTCTTTTCCCTGATTACCTTCTCAAGCATCTCTTGCTTCTTGTGTCTGAATGTCAAATTTTCTCTTCAACTCTGGTTTTTTCCTCAAGAATGCTTGAAAGTCCTCTATTCCACTGAATGACCATATTTTCCCCTGAAACAAAATACTCAGTTTTGCTGGGTAGGTGACCTTGGGTTCAGTCCCAGCTCTTTTGCCCTCTGGAATATTGTATTCCATGCCCTTCAATCCCTCAGTGTAGAAGCTGCCAGGTCCTATGCTATTCTGATTGTGTTTCCACAATATTGAAATTGTTTCTTCCTGACTGCTTGGAGTATTTTCTCCTTGATCTGGGGATTCTGGAACCTGGCTATAATATTCCTGGGAGTTTTCTTTTTGGGGTCTTTTTCAGGAGGTTATTGGTGGATTCTTTCAACCTCTATTTTGCCCTCTGGATCTAAAACATCAGGGCAGTTTTCCTTGAGAATTTCTTGAAGGGTGATTTCTAGGTTCTTTCTTTGATCAAGGCTTTCAGGTAGTCCAATAATTTTTAAATTATCTCTCCTGGATCTATTTTCCAGGTCAGTGGTTTTTCCCATGAGATATTTCACATTGCCTTCTGTTCTTTCATTTGTTTGGATCTGTTTAACAGCATCTTGATTTCTCATAAAGTCACTAGCCTCCATTTGCTCCAGTCTAACTCTGAAGGAATGAATCTCCTCAGTGAGCTTTTGAGATTCTTTTTTCCATCTGGCAAATTTGGCTTTTTAAGGCATTCTTCTCCTCATTGCCCTTTTGGGCCTCCTTTGCCATTTGAGTTAGTCTGTTTTTTAAGGTGTTGTTTCCCTCAGTCAGGCTGTTGACCCTCATTTCATACTTTTCCTGCATCCTTCTCATTCTCTTCCCAATTTTTCCTCCACTTCTCTTATTTGATTTTTAAAGTCCATCTTAAGGTCCCCTATGGCCTGTAACCCACTCATATTTTCCTTTGGGGCTTTAGGAGCAGGATTTCTGACCTCACAGTCCTCTTCCTGCTCCATGCTTCGACCCTCTTTGCCCCCAAAATAGGAGTCTAATGTTTCATTTTTCTGTTTATTTTGTTTCCTTTGCCTTGGCATGTTGCCACTTAATTATTTGACTTTTGGATTTGTTGCCACAGTAGGACTCTGCCACCAGACAGGGGAGCTTCCGTCCCGAACGTGTGGGGTCTTCACAACTTCCGTTTCTGGCAAGCTGGATATCCACCCCACAACCTCCATCCCAGACCACAATCCAGATCCAGGGAGGTTAAAACAAGAGCAATTGCCCCCCAAGACTGATCGCTGGATCTCCCTACAGGCCAGGAGCTGGAGCTGCCTCTGAAAACTACAAAATGGCGTGTCTCCTCAGTGGCTTCTAGCCCTTAGGGGAGGAAGCCAATGCATTCCCCAAATACTGGTCCCAAAGATCATAGGGCACTCACCTCTCACTTTGTCCTGGGCATGTCTGTGTTGATAATTCTGCAATTGCCACAGCTGCTGGTGTTCTGGGGTCCCTCCAACCGGCTGCTGGTCTGGCTGTCCTGGGGCTAAAACCATGGCTCAAGCAGACCTGTGCTCTGCTCTCCGCGGCTGCGCTGCCAGCTCCTAGAGCGCTGCGCTGGTCCTTCCTGCAGGGGTGCTGGACTGTCCTCAGTCGTTCTGTGGGTTCTGGAGCTCCAGAAGTTGTTCAGAGTCCCCTTTTACATAGTTTGGAAGTGATCTAGGGGGAGAGTGTCTTGGAAGTGCTGTTTCTACTCCGCCATCTTGGCTCCGCCCCCCCCAGTACCAGATATTTTTTATATTTCCTGCCTTATAATTTAAGGTCTAGTACTATTGAATCTCCTTCCTTTACATTTTTTATTAGTTTTTTGAAATTCATGAACTTTTGTTCTTCCAAATGAATTTTGTTATTATTTTTTCTAACTTGGTAAAAATATTTTTTAGTAATTTAATTGGGATGGTATTAAAATAGGTTAGGTTAAAGTGTCATTTTTATTATATTGGCTTTCTCTACCCATGAACAATTAATATTTCTACTATTATTTAAATCTGACTTTATTTGTATAAAAATGTTTTATAATTATATTCATATGGTTCCTGGGTCTATTTTGACAAGTATACTCTCAGTTATTTTATACTGTCTAGTTATTTTAAATCTAAAACAATATTGAATAATATTGCTGACACATAGTGTAGTTTCCCTGTTTATATCTTTCAATTAAATCTATTTTAGCTTTGCTTTTATCTGAGGTCATAATTGCTACCTCTGCTTTTTCTACATTAGCTAAAGCATAATAAATTCTACTCCAGTCCTTTATTTTAATTCTGTATGTCTCTCTCATTTTTTATTGTGCTTCTTGTGAGTAACATATTGTTGAATTCAGATTTTTAATCCATTCTGCTTTCCATTTCTGTTTTATAGGTAAAGTCACCCCATTGACATTCAAGGTCATAATTACTCATTATGTGTTTCCCTCTCTTCTATTTTTCCTCACTATTCTTCTCAGTCTATTTGCCCTACACTTTCTCATATGCCTAATTTACTTTTACCCACTACCTTGCCCTCCTATTCCTTAACCTACCCCAACCTCTAAGAGTCCTTATTCTCTTCCCTACTTTCCTAATTTTTATTCTACATGCCCTTCTAAAAGTCTCTTCTTTATCTTATCCCCTTGATCTCTTTTTCCTTTCTAAATCTGGAAGACTTTTATACTCTTCTAAGCTGTATGTTTTTCCCTCTTTAACCCATTTCCTTTGAGAATAATGTTCCAGCACTACCAGCCCTCCACCCCCACCTGCTTCTTCTGTTTCAGTTCTTCTTTTCACACCTCCTTTGTAGGTGATAACTGCTTCTTTTTACTTCTCCATATCCAGTAGTATTATTTTAGAATCCTCCCATCATGCTCAGCTCAGCCCAGGCCTTTCTTTCAAATTACCCAAGTAATAATGACAGTCACAAGAGTACTGATAACATTTTCACATATAAGAAGTTAACGGTTTAACTTCATTGAGTCCCTCATAATTGGTCTTTAATGTTTTTCCTTATATTTCTCTTGGATCTTTTATGTTGAATTTCCCATTAAGTTCTAGTCTTTTTTTCACAAATACCTGAAAGTCTTTCAATTTGTTAAATGTCCATTTTTGTTGTTATTCAGAATTATACTTAACTTTGCTGGGTAAGTTATCCTTGGTCACAACCCCAACTGTTTTGCTCTTTGAAATATCGTGTTCCAAGACTTACAATCCTTCAACTACAGCTTCGCACTGTACTGTCTTTCTATTTGTAACCTACTGGTCTATTTCTCAGACATCTCTTTTTGTTGGATATATCAGAAGTTTTTCCTTCCTTATTCGTTAACTCTCAAATCTACTGTAGGTTTTTATTTTGCTACCCTTGGAATGTCAGCAGTGATGGATACAGACAGTTCTATCAACACATTCATCTCCTTCCTACTCATGTCATTGACTCACATTTATTAAGAATTTTTGGGGGGTTAAAGAGTTGGTTGATGGTCAGGCATGGTCCTGTTTACTAATCAAGCAGGTGAACTACACTGACAAAATCTCAGTACAATCTTCTAATATATTACCACAAGAGAGGCAAAGCAGGGATGCTTAGGGTGGGATGAAAAATCAGGAAAAGCCTCTGAACTTTATTGTATTTGATTATGTAGCTTCGTTTTTCCCATCAGACCTCTGATTTACCAATCTTACATGACCACACTTGTCAGAAGGAAAATCCCCTTTCATCTTCATTTTATATGCTATTGAAAAATGTAAGCTTTATTCCCCTCCTCTCTAGTGTGTCACTGTGGCTGTCTTTGTTTTTTTCATTTAAGTAATGACAGTATTTTTAGCTGTGAGAAGAAAAAAAGCCCACCACATACATTCTTGGGGATAGGGAGGGTTTTCAGAACCAGCAAGAATTCAAACCAGGTTTCCTAGCCACAGCAAGGGAGACAGTGTTGTCTTTTAAGTTATCCATGCCCTGGAGTCTGCTGTGTAGTAATCAAGGTGGGGAGTAATCATGAAGATGATGTAAATCTTTTTCCCCCAAAGGCATTATTCTATGCCTTGAGCCATTAATGAAGCCTGTTATATTTTCCCTTGCAAGGAAATTTCCTTCTAGAATGAATAGACCACTCTTCTTACCCTGTTCTGCCACTCTTTACAAATTAAAAAAGACTAAAGAAAGTTATACTGATGTTTATGGAATCTAGGGCATATTTCATGTTCCTACAAGGCAACTTTTAAAGGCACTTTGGAGCTGCAAAAATAGTTGCCTGAAAGGCATAATTAAATATCAAAGGGGTTAATTTTTACATAGATCAAGCAACTCCTGCCTGAGTACTGAAAATATAAACTTCCCTTTTTATATCACTCTGAATCCCTCATAATCGGTCAGTCAACAACTTGGAATAGAGCACTGACCAGGTACAAGACTTGAGTAAGTGTGAAAAGGAAAGCCTATGTTAAGTTTTTTGTCTGATGTTTCCTGCCATGAAAGAGCTGGGAATAAGGGAAATTGGGAAACTGCTCCTTGATGCATAAATATATGTGACCCAAACACCTACACATTATGATCAACTACATTACTGCATCTATTGTCACATTTAAGTATTTGAGGAGGTCTGAAAGGTCAAAGAACAGGGAATGAGATGAGACACTTCTGAAAAGACTTTACAAAAATAGGAGAATGACAGAGTTTTAAAGGAAGAAAAAGAGACAAGGTTTGGCAGGTAGAAAGGAAAGGACATGACATTTCAGGCAGAAGAAATGGCCCAAGCAATGATTCATAGGTAAGCAAGGTCAAATATGGGTGAAGAACAACAAGTAGGTATGCCTTCCTAGGGCAGAGGGCATAAGCTGGAGTATAAGAAAGGATATAATGTGAAACTCATTTGGATCAACATGATCCGGACAGTCTCTGTTACTCACTCCACTGCTCCATCTGTAGCTCTGCTTGGTTTCAACACCATGGAACAATATGCCCCTCCCAGGAAAAGCTAATGACTTCAAGTCTCCTTACTAGGCTGTTAACTGCCTTGGATACCTGGAGCCAACTCAAACCCCAGCCTCCTTTGACCTCTCTCCCCTCTGTTGGAGGGCTGGATGGTGGGGCACTAAACTCCTCATAAAGCTTTCCTTTGTGGAGGGCAGAATTTGGACCTTATAGCTCACTCTACCTGTCCCAGCAGGGTCCCCCTGGTGTGTATGTCCTCCCCCATCCAGCTTCCTTTTCTGTGTTGTCTTCCCCTCCCACCTGCCATCAAATATGAGACTGAAAGCTCTCTGAGGGAAGGGACGGTCTACCTTGTTATTTGTATCTCTAGTGCATGGTGCAGTGCTTGGCACAGGGCAGGTGTTTAATAAATGTTTATTGAGTTGAACTGAATTGTAAACTTCTATTAAAGATATCACATAAGGTTGACTGATCAATTGTCCCTTCTTGATTTTTCTTTCTTATACAAAACTTGGAGACTTTGGTACCTGATGAATTGATTTTTAGATCAAGCTTCCTGAGGAATAAACTGTTTCTACAGAACCACCATAAAAGGTACTGTTTTCTGAAAATTTCACTGGGGAAAGTGCTTTTATATTATTGATTTTACTTTTCTCCTTTCCAGTCTTGACTTAGAGCTAGCCAGTTCCCTGTTAACTGTATTCTACTCTCAAATTCGTTGTCCCTTTTTCTGATTATCAATCGTGTCTTGCCAAACCTGCATCCTGGATTATTTCCACCATCTGCCTACTTTGTTCTGCTCACATGCTGCTGAATGGCCCTAGAGGAAGTCACAATATTGTGCTATATCAACAACAAATTTATGTTCTCTAATCTGAATTTGGCTCTGCAATGAGGCTGTAATTTTCCTCCTTCTTAATTGATTCTCCCTCCTAATTTAGGGACATCATGGAGTAGTGAATAGGGAGGCAATCCAAACCATGCCTATGACACATAGCGGTGACCCTGACTAGTAACCTCCCAGTGGCAACTCCCTGAAACTCTTAAGTTGTAGAGAAGGTACTGATCTGTACTGGCTCTCTGTCAGGAATTTCTTATACCACTGAAATTATTGGTCTAGTAAAAAAAATCATCATACTCCCAAAAGCAGATGTTCTGAACCTTCCCATCCCAAGCCTCTCACACCACCTCCCTAACACAGTCTTGAGGAAAGAAAGGCCATTTGCCATGAACGTCTTCTAGCTACTTAAAATCTCTTTACATCATCTCCACAAACTACTTTCTTTTCCTCTAGTATCTGATGAAGGGATGACCCTTCTCACAATGACCAATTCCTCTACTCATACCCTTAATGTCATCTTCCATTTAAAGACTGCCACCACAGCAACTTGCTATCTATCACTGAAAATCTTCAATCTCTTCTTAAACCAGCTCTTCCCTTGCTGTCCACAAACATACCCATGTCTTCCCCATCCTTTAAGAACACCCCTCACTCGAATCTATTTCCCATCAAACCACTGTCCTATACCAGGGATGGGGAATCTGCAGCCTAAAGGCCACATATGGTCCCCTAGGTCCTCAAGGGTGGCCCTTTGAATCCTAACTTCACAGAACAGGTAAATAATAAAAGGATTTGTTGTGTAAACCTTGGACTCAGTAAAAAGGTTGTACCCAAGGACCTAGAGGGCCACAGATGGCCTTGAACCTGCAGGTTCCCCACCCTTGTCCTATACCCATCTTCACCTCCCTTTCACAGCCAAATTCCTAGGGGAAAAATATCTAAAATTATTGCCCCCATTTCCTTCCTATCGCTCTTTTCTCAGCCCCTTGATTTCTAGCCTTGTCACTCATCTAAAACAGCACTCCAAAAAGCTGTTGATGATCTCTTAATTGACAAATCCTATGGTCCTTTATGAATCCTAATGTTTCCTGAATTCTTTACAGCATTTAACACTGCTGAACACCCATTCCTCCTGGATACTCTCCTCTGGATTTTTGTGACACTGTTCTCTTGGTTCTCCTCCTATCTGACTAAGACTTGTCAGACTCTTTGTTGGATCATCATTGAATCAATCATTAATCATTTATTAAGTACCTGCTATAGGCCAGATGGTGCTGATATTAAGAAAAGTGAAACTGTTTGTACCCTTGTGGAGTTTAAATTCTACTGGGGAATATAATATATATACATATAATTACATATAAGTACATGAAAATAAATACAAGGTAAATATTGGGGCTGGGGTAGTAGCAGCTAGGGGAAATCAGGAACATTTGCACATAGGAGATGGCTTCTGAACCAAGGTTTGAGCTAGGAATTATAAGAGGTGGAGATGAAGAAGGAGAGGATTACAGGCTGGGGGACAGACAGTCTGTGCAAAGTGACAGAGACAGGAAATGGAGGAAGATGGACAGTTTAGATCAACCTTAGAGTATGTGAAGAAGAGCAATATATATTAAGCCTGGAAAGATCAATATGAGCACAGATCACTAAGAGAAAGCACATGGGAAAAAAGATAGAGAAAAGACCTAACTTTGAATCCTGGAGTTTACTTAAAGCTATGGGATGGGATATGGATGATGTTCCAAGAAAGGAGACTGTCTTGACCTCCTTACAAACCCACTGTTCTATTTATAATTCTATATCTTGTTTGTACTTAAATGAGTACATGTTCTCTCCTTATATTTATACATGTAAGCTCTTAAAGGACAAGGACAGTATTATTTTTGCCTTTGTTTTCCCACTATCTAGCATAGTTCCTGGAACAGAGGAGGTATTTAATAAATGCTTGTTGATTGATTGGTGTCTTCGTATTCCCAAATCCCTGCTGTTTTGTAATACCCACAGTTAGTAGAGAAAATCAGTATTCTAATTCCCAAGGAGGAAAAAAAAAAGCCGGGAAAGATTTAAGTTTACAGAGAAAGGTTCCACATAAATTTTCCATATGCATTTCAGAAAGGGCCCAAGGGTGAATTAATTCATACTCCAGTATCACTTCCTGTATCTAATTTACCAGAATAGCATAATGACACAGATGGAAAGTGGCTGCTTGGCTCTTGGTTATTTTCTATTAATAATGGAGGTAGCAATTGTCTCTTATGCCTGTAAAGAAACACCTGTGCTCAATAATCAAATTTGAGCCTAAGTCCTTTAAAAATCATCTGGAGTATGGCTTTTTCCTCATCTCTGATCAAATAAAAACAAAAAAGAAAACAAAACCTAACAAATTTCTTGTGTTGCTAAATTCTAATGAGCTGGGGCTGTGTTTATTATATATATATATATGGAGAGAGAGAGAGAGAGAGAGAGAGAGAGAGAGAGAGAGAGAGAGAGAGAGAGAGAGAAACATATGCACATGAATTATCTCTAAAGGAAT
Organism: Gymnobelideus leadbeateri; assembly: GCA_011680675.1. Taxonomy (NCBI): domain Eukaryota; kingdom Metazoa; phylum Chordata; class Mammalia; order Diprotodontia; family Petauridae; genus Gymnobelideus; species Gymnobelideus leadbeateri. The sequence goes on from WOXC01012254.1 coordinate 433,976, forward strand.
TGTTATGAAAATTTAGCAGGCCATGTTCTAATGTAGAGAGACTAAATAGCTGAAATGAAAGACTGAGAGGTTGCCCCCCTACTCTCATTCCTAATTTCATCTAATACAGCTACTTTATTTTTAATACATCAATTTGCCCATCTTGAAAATGGAGATTACGAATACTTGCCACCTAACCTACCTACCAGGAATAATGCAGAAATGCAAAATCATTTCAAAAGATAATATTTTGTGCTTTCTTAATAAAAGGCCTAGCACTTTATCAAATAATCAAAAAATTTCATGCTCCCTGTGTTTTTAGAAATAGACTTAATAGGCATCCAGGGTGAGAGTTTTTCTTCATCAAGTACCATTATCCTGGAAGGAGCTTATTTCTAACTGACAAAATTATTTCAGAAAGAATGAGACATCATCTCATGGAATCCAAAGGAAAACTGAAAAGATATGTTCATTTTCCCTAATGGTGAAAAGGAAACGATGATTAATTATCTACAAAAGTAAGAAGAATTGTGCTGTCACTTGGTGAGGCTGCCAATAAAAGGAAATACTTGGAGTTAGCAAAGCAATAGAAAAATATGACAAACTGCAGGTGGTAGCTAGTGACAAATTGGGTAACAAAATGGAATATAAAAACTGGATAAATGTAATATAATACATGTCAACAAGGATTGTCTAAGTTTTCCCCATATGCTGAAAATTTATGAATTTGGAAAATCCTCTCTAGTTAAAAAAAAAAAACAAAAAACAAATGAAAAAGAAGAGGATATGGTGTGCTAAGCATCTGGTGGATGAATCCAAAATGTCAAATGGGCAATTTGGAAGCATTTTAGAAGTGAAACAGAAACGATTCAAATGACATTATATAGAACTAAAGCAGTCTTTGGCTGAATCCATAAGATTCACTTTGCTCCCCTTTGTGTGGGAGAGGGTGAAAGTGGAGAAAATCACCAAAAAGTACAAAAAAAAAAAAAAAAAACCCCAGAGAAAACCAAGGTAAGGTCTTAGCTATGCTAAATCATCTCACAGGAACACTTGGACTCACAGGTAAAGGAATTAGACAGATCAGGCTGAATTACATCTGACATCTTTATGGAGGAATTAGTCTGTTGGATAGAATTAACCATGCAATATCACCCTTTTACAGTGTTTGCCGCTGTTAATAACAAAGAATGAAAGCTCCCTGAGGACAGGGTTTGACTATCTTGGTTTTGTTTTCTGTTTTTTTTTTTCCTACTGGTAGCCCCAGTCCTTTTACTGTGCTTGGGACTTAGTAATCATTTAATACCTACTTTTTCATTCATCTTTTTCATTCATTTGTTTGCCTAAGTCTCCTCAACAATAAAATAGGGAGAAGAATAGCACTTACCTCCCCAGAGTTGTAGTAAGGATCAAATGAGATGAAAATTTTAAAGCAATTAGCATTAAAGCCTGGCACACAGTAAACACTATATAAATGTCAGCTATTATTAGTCATTAATTAATATCAGAGATATTTTTCCAGTGCAGGAATTATTATTATTATTCCAGTGCAGGAATATGTGGGACCCTGATAAAAAAAAATGACTTTTTTTAACTAAAGATTCAGAAACTATGGTAAGACCTTCTGGGACCTGGGTGACTGAAAAGTGAACATACAATGCAGCCTAGGGTGAGGACACCTGGGGGTTCATACCTGTAAAGTAGACAAGGTAGTAGGTTCTTTGAAGGAACTGAAGTAACACCAATCCTAGACGTGGTACCAAATATCTTTGTTTAGTATCTAGACCAAATAAAAAGTTTACGTGCCCAATAAAACTCTTCTTTGATCTATAGAAACTGATATTAGGGATATTAATGGCGGGGTTGCATCTCCCCTCAAATGATAAGAGAAAAGAAGAAAGGACAGAAGGAACCACAGACAATCAGAATAGCTTTGAAAGTTACATACTGAATTTATTAAATACTTAAAAAGATAAGAAAGCTCTGAATAATAAGAGATTTGCAGTTTTATGAAAAAGAATGAGCTCCACTGTATTCAAATATCTGTCAGTCTGTCAGCAAGCATTTTTTAAGGACCTGCAATGGGCCACACACTGTAATATACACTGAGGCTGCAATAGAAATATGCTACCAATGTCATAAGATAGTTCCACAAAGACATGTTGTAAGGTGAAACTATTGGCGGGGGGGGGGGCTGTTACCATTATATGAAGTAATTGTGGGTTTGGAGAGACACTGAAATAGGTTTGGTGGCAGAATAAAGTACCAGACACTGAGGTCCTCACTCAAACTAAACTGGCAAGCATTCAAACTCTGTTTCAGAGAGTGCAACTCCAATGGGCTGGCCACATTACTTGAATGTAAAATTTATGCTTGACAAAAAGAAGGTTTTATGGAGAACTCACACAGGGCAAGTGTTCACATAGTGGTCAGAAGAAGTGATACAGGGACACTCTCAAGGTATCTCTCAAGGACTTTGGAACTGATTGTGTGACATGGAAGATGCTGGCACAGGACCAATCAGCATGGAGTGCCTCATCAGAGAAGGTGCTTTGCTCTACAAGCAAAGCAGAATTGAAAAAGCTCAAAGAGGAATGGCTAGGTGGCACAGTGAATAGAACACTGGCTCTAGAGTCAGGAGGACCTGAGTTCAAATCCGGCCTCAGACACGACACAAAAAACTAGCCATGTGACTTTGGGCAAGTCACTTAACCCCAACTGCCCTCCAAAATGAAAAAAAAAAAAAGCTCAAAGGAAATGCAAATTTGGAGAATCCACCTCAAATGTTCACATGGACTATTTTGTGCCTGACCTGTGGTAGAACATCCTGAGCTTGTATTGGTCTGATCAGCCACAGTCAGACACACTGAAACTTGACTTAGCATAGTGATATCATTTTGGTCCTCTTCGAGAATGAAGGACAACAACCAACCAACCATTAAGAGGCAGTGTGGCATGACGGAGTAGAAACAGCTCGTCCAAGCCTCTCTGCCCCCAGATTCCCCCCAAACTATGTAAAAGGGGACTCTGAACAACTTCTGGAGCCCCAGCACCCACAGAATGACACAGAGAAGCTAACCTCCTGCTGAGGACAGCCCAGCAGCCCTGCAGGAAGGACCAGCGCAGTGGTCTAGGACCTGGCAGGGTGCAGCGAGCAGAGCACATGAGCAGAGCTGAGCCCAGATCCGCATGAGCCGAGGTTTTAGCCCCAAGGCGGCAGGGCCAGCGGCCGGCTGGAGGAATCCCAGAACACCAGGAGCTGTGGAGACTCCAGAATTATCAACATAGACATGCCTAGGACAAAGTAAGAGGTTAGTGTCCTATGGACTTTGGGACCTGTATTTGGGGAATGCGTCAGCTCCCTCCCCTGGGGGCTAGAAGCCGCTGAGGAGATACGCTGTTTTGTAGTTTTCAGAGGCAGCTCCAGCTCCCAGCCTACAAATCGTGGGGAGATACAGTGATCAGTCTTGGGGGGTAATCGCTCTTGCTTTAACCTCCCTGGATCTGGACTGTGATCTAGGGTGGAAGTCGTGGGTGGGTTTACAGCTTGCCAGAAACGGAAGTTGCCCCCCACACGTTCGGGACGAAAATTCCTCTATCTGGCCTTAAAGCCATAGTGTGGCAACAAGCCCAAAAGTCAAGCAATTAAGTGGCAACATGCCAAGGCAAAGGAAACAGAAAAATGCAACCCTAGACTCCTATTTTGGGGGCATAGAGCGGGAAAAGGACTGTGAGGTCAGAAGTCCTGCTCCAAAAGCCCCAGGGGAAAACATGAGCGGGTTGCAGGCCATAGAGGACCTTAAGAAGGACTTTAAAAATCAAATAAGAGAAGTGGAGGAAAAATTGGAAAGAGAAATGAGAAGGATGCAGGAAAAGTATGAAATGAGGGTCAACAGCCTGACTGAGGGAAACAACACCTTAAAAAATAGACTAGCTCAAATGGCAAAGGAGGTCCAAAAGGGCAATGAGGAGAAGAATGCCTTAAAAAGTCGAATTTGCCAGATGGAAAAAGAATCTCAAAAGTTCACTGAGGAGATTCATTCCTTCAGAGTTAGACTGGAGCAAATGGAAGCTAGTGACTTTATGAGAAATCAAGATGCTGTTAAGCAGATCCAAACAAATGAAAGATTAGAAGGCAATGTGAAATATGTCATGGGAAAAACCACTGACCTGGAAAATAGATCCAGGAGAGACAATTTAAAAATTATTGGACTACCTGAAAGCCATGATCAAAGAAAGAACCTAGAAATCACCCTTCAAGAAATTCTCAAGGAAAACTGCCCTGATGTTTTAGATCCAGAGGGCAAAATAGAGGTTGAAAGAATCCACCGATCACCTCCTGAAAAAGATCCCAAAAAGAAAACTCCCAGGAATATTATAGCCAGGTTCCAGAATCCCCAGACCAAGGAGAAAATACTACAAGCAGCCAGGAAGAAACAATTTCAATATTGTGGAAAACACAATCAGAATAGCCCAGGACCTGGCAGCTTCTACACTGAGGGATTGAAGGGCATGGAATATGATATTCCAGAGGGCAAAAGAACTGGGAATGAACCCAAGGGTCACCTATCCAGCAAAACTGAGTATTTTGTTTCAGGGGAAAATATGGTCATTCAGTGGAATAGAGGACTTTCAAGCATTCTTGAGAAAAAAACCAGAATTGAATAGAAAATTTGACATCCAGACACAGGAAGGAAGAGATGCCTGAGAAGGTAATCGGGGAAGAGAGATCAAGGGGAACTTATCAAAGTTGAACTATTTTCATTCCTATATGGAAAAGCAATAACTGTGACTGATGATACCTTTCTCACTATGAAAATAATGGAAGAAGGGGGTGTGGTCATATGAATACATATGTGAATGTGTATATATGGTTACAGTTATATATGGATAGAGGGCATAGGTTGAATTTGTTGGGAAGGGAGAATACTCAAGGGATGAAATTATGAGGTGAGAGAGGAAAGTGGCAAGAGGAGATGGGGAGAGACATGGTAGGGTAAACTATCCCATGTAGAAGAAGCAAGGGGAAGTGGTTGCAAAGGAGGGGGAGAATAGGGAAGGCTAAAAAGGCAAAACCACATTCACATTGAATTTGGTTCAGGGAGAAAATGACATACATACTAAATGGGATATCTCAACCTGCAGCAGGATAGGGGGAAGGGGGATGAGAGGAGGGATGATGGATGGGAGGGCATCCTTGGGGTGAGGGGAGGTTGGAAGTACCCACTCTAGAAGAGGGACAGGATCATGTAGGGAATGGACCAGGTGGGGGGTGGGATGAGTGGGAGGGAATTATAAGCAGCCTTGTACAATATATCTACTATGATAATGTTTTGCATAGCTAGACATGTACAACATATACTGAATTACTTATCTCCCAAGAGGGAATGGGTGACAAGGGAGGAAGGAAATGGATCTGAAATTCGAGGTCTTAACATTAAATGTTTCAAATATATATAAATACTATTATTAATACTCTTTTGCTTGTAATAGGGAGATAAGATGTGCAGGCATTGGGACACAAAGATTCACCTTCCTCTAATGGAAAAGTCGATGGGGGTATGGGAGAAGGTATGGGAGAGAGCAGATTGGAGGAAGCGATATCTTGTGGGACTACTATTCTGGGAGGTTGGGTAGGGGAATAATGGGGGAAAAATGATTGTAACTCAAAATCTGGCAGAAATGAATGATGTAAAACAGAAGTTAATAAAGCATTTGTTTAAAAAAATAAAAAAAAAACTTTAAAAAAAAAAAAAGAGGCAGTGTGGCATAAGTGAATAGAGAGCTGAACTCAAGTCTTTCCATGGATTCTTCCTCACTGTGTGATCTTGAGCTAGTAACTTAACCTCTCAGTGCTCTTGGCAATTCTTTAAGACTTTAAGTTGCAAAGAAAGTACTGACCTAACATTGGTAGAGGGAGTTTCTTCATTGGGGAATTCTCTTAGGTTAATGAAATCATAGGTCCTGTCCCTGTTCTAATCCTATCTCTTAACTGTACTGTATCTCTTGATAGAGATGGATCCTTTCCTCCAGTCGGGCTGGTGGTCCCCTTACTTTTCCTCATTCCCACCCTTGCTCCTCCCATTTTTATTATGCTTTTACTCATGTTATTCCTTGTCCTCTCCACCAATGCTTAGCTCATGTTCCTTCCCAGAGAAAACCCAACTCCTCTAGGACATCTTCCCCAAATAAACTAGACCTCTGAGCTCTGTTCTGTACTATCTGCCCTGATACTCGATTATGTTTTACTTCATAGTGGTTCCATGTTGCTTTGGGAATATCAACGTATTACAGCTCCCTTCTCACTCCCATTCTCTCTTCCCAACTCACTTAAAACACCTCAACACCACCATGTTAGACACATGTAAGTGTACAAGCGATATTTTTTCATTGAGTGATTGTTATGGCTAATAATTCTAATGCACCATAGCAATGAAAGGTTTATAAAATGTTTTTCTCTCAACAACCTTGTGTCAAAGGCAGCATAAGCAGTATTATGCATATATTTTGGTGAAGAAAATAATAATATAAAATAAATATAAAGTATAAAAAATAATATAAAATAAATAAAAAGTGGGGCAGTTAGGTGGTACATAACAGATAGAATGCGGGTCTGGGGTCAGGAAAACCTGAATTCAAATCTAGCCTTAGACACTTAGTAGCTACGTGACCCTGGGCAAGTCATTTAACCTGTTTACCTCAGATTCTTCTTCTATAAAATGGGATAAAAATTGTACCTATCTCCCAAGATGGGTGTGAGGATCAAAGGGGATGACAACTGTAAGGTGGTTACCACAGTGGTGGGCATACAATAAGTACTACATGTTAGCTAGCTACTATTATTATTAAAGAGCTAGCAATTACATAGCACTTTTAGGTTTATAAAACACTTTCATAGATTTTATTTTATTCTTAAAGCATTTTATTCTTAAAACAATTCTGGAAAGTAGGTACTATTATTAATTTCACATTTTACAGTATTACATACTACAATATTGTACTTTACAGATGAGGAAACAAAAAAAGACAAAGGTTAAAGTCGCACAGTTATTTGAAGCTGGATTTGAACTCTGGTCCTTTGACTCCAGGTGCTATCTACTCTTCTGCTTAGCTACTGCTCCAGGGTTTTCTATTTGTGTATAGGTATATTTTCATGCATGGGGTGAAAAAACAGATAGATTAAAATTTGAGCTGGGTAGGTTGCTGATATATACCTACAAAGTCATAAGTGAAATCTATTAAAAAATATTTAAGGGATGGAAACTGTATAAGGTAAAGGTTGGCAGGGAGCTTTCATGACAATTTTCCTCAATATTTTTTTTATAAAACTTACAAAACTTCTAAGTCAAACATCTTCACACAATGTTTCTTCTCTGGAATATGTATTATATAGTTATGCCAAAGGGCAAAGTTAAATAATTAGCTTTTCTTCCCCTATTATTAGCTGATGTGTATGTGGTCAGCACATGAGGCATTCTCTTAGAAGGCAGGGAAAGGTACATTTATAAAGAATTATGTGAACCTTGCTGGCAGCTCTCTCAGGGAGAAAGCACATGTCAGATATTATACTTGCTTTGTAAGTGTCTCTTCAGCATGATATATTTTAAAGCTCTTCTCAGCATGAGTTTCACTTGAACAATGAACGTAGAATGAAAACGGAGAGAATGAGACGGCATAAACAATAAAATCAATGGAGAACGACTTTAGACCATACAATAAGCATCAGGAAGCTCTTAGATCCTGCTGGGCCTGCCAGAATATACTTCAGAGAGAACCAAAAAAAAAAAAAAGAAGATCTGGACAAGCCCTGGTGAATGTGGGCGGGAGAGTCACAGAGCTTCCTCTGAGATGCTGATTAGTCAAGTCTTTTGTTGAGAGAAGAGCTTGTGGAGAGTTTCAAAGGAACACCAGCTGGAACACTGGCAAATACTAAACAATGCAGGAGAAAGAATGTAAGCACGGTTTTGACCTATAATGAGTAGGTAGCCTCCCTAGGCTACCTAGGGAGGTAGTTGAGGGCTTGCTCTCCCTCTAATTCCCACCAGCAGTCACTCTTTGGCCTTGAGATTTTGAAGGTGTCAATTAAAATACAAATATGGCCTCCAGAGAGAAAAAGAGGACAGGGAAGCCAAGTGGCACAGCAGATAGAGAAGTGGCCTCTAAGACAGGAAGATCTGGATTCAAATCCTGCCTCAGACACAAATCTTATCTTTCTGACCCTGAGCTAGTCATTAACCACTTGGTGCTAAAGGTGATACACTGAGTAGGAGTTTTCTCATTTAACAGAGAAAGGATAGAATCATCAAGAGTACAGGGAAGTACTGCAAGTAGAGCCCTAGGCTTGGAATCAGGAAGACTCATCTTCCTGAGTTCAAATCTGGCCTTAGACACAAAATAGCTATGTGACCCTGGGCAAGTCACTTAACACTGTTTGCCTCCGTTTCCTCCATCTGTAAAATGAATCAGAAAAGGAAACGGCAAACCACTCTGGTATCTTTGCCAAGAAAACCCCAAATGGGTTCACAAAGAACTGGACGTGACTGAACAGCAACAGAAAGAGGGTCAGAGAGAGAGGAACTCTAGCTCTTAGAAGGCTAAAATCCAAAAACTAGATCTTTTCATGAGAATAGGTCTAGACCCCATCCCAATACCTTACTCCCTAAAAAGGGTAAATCATTAAGCCCTAACAGACACTGAATCTACATGAATTAGTTTGTTGGGTAAAGGTGGGAGAATAGGGCCCTGAAGATAGGAAATACAGACAATAATTCTTATTAGACTTATTATTCAAGGAAGGGAATCAGACATGGCACTTTGATTTCTCGACAATTTTGCTCTGATTTTGTCCAGGCAGCAAGGGTGAATGAGGTGAATGAGCCTAGAGAGAACACCAGGGTTTAGGTGTGGGCAAAAGACATCTTTAATAATTAAGAAGTAAATATTCCCTCTAATGTTTTTAAGCTGTGAGTAGGCGGTCATGCTAGATGAGCTATGAAAACTGAGCTTGCATTTATAAGGATCATGGCTAAAATAAAACTAAAAACAAATTTAAGCTGACATATATTTAATGATATGTACAATCATGCTACATGACAATCAGGCATAAAAATAGGCAGTTTCATTTTAATTATTATAATTAGTATTACTTTTAAATAGCTAAAGTAGAGTTTTGGTTTTCTCTTTTTACTGTTGTCTACTAATTAACAATATCAATGTTGACTGCTTTCTCTAATATTCTCTAATGTCATCACACAAAAGAACTAGATTCTGATCTCAGCCTTTCAACTGGACTTTTGCTCCTGATTCTGTCACTTCAGGCCCCACAGCTGAAAAGATTTGAAAAGGCCCTTCTGCTTCCATAATCCCATCTGTTCTTGCTCAAACAGAGAGAATCCTAAAGTAACACTCCACCTATTCCCCATTCCCTGCTCCACCCTGCTTTTCCTAGGTTTGGTCAAGTGATTCTTTAGATTATTTATCCACATAGAAAAAAGGGGAGTCTCCACATAAAAATTACTGTAACAAGTCTTTTATTCTATAATACGGGATGAAAGGCTTAAAAAGTGACATTATTGGGAGAGTTAACACAGTCATGGGAAAGAGGTTCCAGTAAAACCATAAATGACATTAACAGATCCTTTCTCATTTTGATAGAGGGAGGAGATCAGAAAGCGTGACTGTATCAAATGTCTCATGCTATGGGGTATGAAGAAAGTAAACCAAAAGGGGGTACCTGGAGACAAACCACCGATTTCATAATTTTGCTGAGGGCTTTCCCTATTTGCTCTCATTTGTGGACAAAAGTATTTCATGTCCTATTTGGCCACTCAAAGTACTTGAGAAGACATGGCATAAGAGAAAAAACACTGGATTTAGCCTCAGAAGCAGGGCCCTTGTACTTATTATGTATCTGTGTGGCATCCAGAAAGCTACTGCAAATGATCAGGGCTTCATTTCAGTTTCTTCATCTGTAAGAACACCCAAGCTACTTATGTCACAAGGTAGTTGTGCTTTGCAAAGGGCTACCTAAATTTAAGCTATTGCTACTATTTTTCCCATCATTAAGCATCTCTCCCTTTTTTAAATGAAACTAAGTTTAATGGGGGTGGGGAGAAGGGGAAGGAGTACAACTAGGTGGCACAGTCTAGTGCTGGGTCTGGAGTTGGAAAGACTCATCTTCCTGAGTTCAGATCTGGCCTGAGACACTTCACTAACATCTGTGTGACCCTGGGCAACTCACATAACCCTGTTTGCCTCAGTTTCCTCATCTGTAAAATGAGCTGGAGAAGGAAATGGCAAACCACTTCAGTATCTTTGCCAAGAAATCCTCAAATGGGGTCATGAAGAGGCTGACATAACCGAACTGACCGAATAACAAAAGTTTAATGGGAGAGTAGAATGTAAGCTCCATAATAATAACAATAATAATAATAATAATAACAATAACAATACTATTCCAACTCCAGCAGTTATAAAGTGAGCACTTTAAAGTTTACAAAGTACTTTTTTCATCACCATCATCACATCTATAAAGGGCTTATCAGGCACTGTTATAAGTACTTTATAGCTATTATCTAATTTAAGCCTCATAATAACCCTGTGAGGTAGATACTACTATTATCCCCATTTTGCAAATGAGGAAACTGAGGCACGGAGAGATTAAGTGACTTGTGCAAGGTCAACAGCTAGTAAGCATCTGAGGTCAAATTTGAACTCAGGTCTTCCTGACTCCAGGCCCAGTGCTCTATCCACTGTGCCAAGACAGGAGTGTTTTTTCTAACACATAGTAGGCCCTTAATAAATGCTTTCTGAATTGCATTAAATTGAAGTGGGAGAGCAAGAGTGGCTGGGCCTTTCAAAGAAGTCTATTTCCTAGACTTGTCTATGTTTACTTTTGCCTAAAACGAATACCAATTTCTATGTGTGCCAAAATTTTTAATTAGTTTTTCCCCATAGACATAGACTTTGGTTTGTCTTAAAAAAGTAGTGTCCTTGATCAAGGTATCATCTCTCTATGAGATTCTTTCCTATGGTTTAAAACATATTGTGAATATTTATGCATCTGTACATGTAAGCAGGACCACAACTTAGGTAGGCAAAACTGCAGAAATGCAGAGCAAAGGTCTGCTGACTCCTCAAACATAGCTAACTGCCTCTTTAAGGCTGGTTTAAGTTATAGGGTAATTTGCATAACTCTGGAAAATCTAAGGCAATTTAAGTGACCCTGGCTATATGCCAGATAGGAGTTGAAAGGAATTTCCTTACCCCAATCTAAATATCAAAAGATCCCTCAGGAATTCTCAGAAGAGTTTGGAGTTGGGGAGAGAAGGGAGAGATAAAGTGGGGGGCCAGGGGGAGAGAGATCCTGATCTGAGGGACTCTTCCAAGCTCTGGAGAATGACTATAGGTTTACAAATAAAAGAGATGAAATTTGTTGATTAGCCCTAAGCTAATGTTTTAGGCTGGCAGTCTCACAAAAGAGCAGTAACATCCCCTTTCAGGAAGAAAATACCTAACCAAAGACAGACAGTTCAGGCCCAGGGTTTCAGACCAGCACAGAAGCAGCCTAGAAACAAATGACAACAGCAACAATTCTTAAAAAAAAAAAAAAAAAAGCCACTTGTGGTAACACTGGAGGCAGAGACCTAGCAGCTATGGAGATGGAGCAGGACAAGGAGGCACAGGCAGGGACTGGCAGATGGAGAGGTGTTCCCTGCTTGCTGGTAGGTACCATGGGGATCTGCAGGGGACAGTGCCCCTTTCTGCATAGGATGAGGGATTTCCCTTGTTATTTTCTATTCTGTCCCAATTACGATTTGCTATCTGATTTATAGTTCCTGGTAAAGGATGCACAGTATGGGGGCTCAAGTTGTATTTGTGTAGCTACAATGACCCAAGATGCTGCATTAAACCTGAAGTGCACTGAGCAAGATGAATAATGGCATGGTTCTATGCTACATGCACATGTGTACACACACACACACACACACACACACACACACACACACACACACACACACACAAACTGATGCTCTTTTTATTTTATTTCTGGAAACTTTCATATTCTTTCCAAGGTGGCCCTCTCAGGAGCTGGAACAGTTGGAGTGAACTCAGGGTAGACCATAAAATCTATGATGAATTTAGGCTCATTTCCCACTAAAAATAATGCACTTCAAATATGGTTCCTATGATACTATTCACTGAATCGTTCAAAAAATGCCCATGGTAGTTAGCATAGAGACAGCTGGTGGCTCAATAGATAAAACTCTGGACCTGAAGTCAGGAAGACCTGTATTCAAATCCGACCTCAGACACTAACTAGCTGTGTGACCCGGGGCAAGTCATTTAACCTCTGATTGCCTGACAAAAGGATCCACTGGATCCACTGGAGAAGGAATGGCAAACTGCTAATTATCTTTACTAAGAAAACCCCATAGACAGCTATGGTCCATGGGATCATGAACAACAAAACAATTAACAAGAATTATGCCTGAACACTAAGACAATAAATATACAGCTATGTTTGCTATTCTATGTTCCTAGTTTAAAAATATTTTATTCTTATAGACTGACCTTCAAAATGAATAGGCAATAATAATAACTTGACATTAGTATCATTTTAAAGTTTTACAAAGCACCTTACATATATTATTTCATTTGACAGTTATAAGAACTCTATAAGATAGGTACTATAGGTAATGTTGTCCCCATTCTGCAGATGAGGCCACTTGAGACTCAAAGTCTAAATGACTTTGTCCAAGGTCACAGATCTAGTAAAAGATTGAGCTCCCTCCAGTGTGAGAATGAAAAGAAGCAGGATTGGCTGCATTTTCTTGCAAATTCTGTCTGAATTCCATGGAATAAGCATGGACTGGTCACCACACCCTACAACAGAATTTAAAGGTTGATCCATTCATCAGATCCCAGAGGTCAGAGTGAAATGAGACATCAGGTTCTCATACTTTTCTCTTCTAGTACAATGCACCAAACTGAGTGCTAAGGAAGTGATAACAGGTTTGTTGAAAAAGGGTAGACCTGTGGCTTCTGTGTGTAGAAAGGGGCCTTTGCTACATCTGCCAACGAGAGTGCTGCAGGACAAAAAAGAGTTTAAAACTAAACTGCCCAGTCCTGTCCACTTTCTACAAATCCTGATTGCTGAGTTCAGCCCACACAACCTTGGACCAGACAGCTGGGTCAGCTGTTCTTGCTGTCAGGGCAACCACAGCCACCTTAGAGTGACAGTGAGAAAGGTCTCTGACCACCTCTAAGCACTTCCAGCCAAAGACACAGGCTCTCAGATAACTGCCTATCTGTCCCACATCTAATTCTACTGGAGGAAATGAAAACTCAGAGAAGAGAGGAAAAGAGAGGAGAGGCAATCCTTATCTGATCAAAGCTAGGGCAATCTAGAAAAAGAAAATGTGGAATCTTGTTGGTCAGAACTAAACAGGAGGTGAGCAGAAGCCTAAACTTTGGTTTCTGCTGGGAGACATCCAAGATAAAATGCCCCATTGAAACTAACATCTGTTATTACTAAACATATTTTTGAATCAATATTTTCCCTAAAGATATTTTTTCCCTTTTGGTTGCAAAGCATTACTGTCTGCCAGTCCCTCATAACCTATTCTTTTGCATGCTTTAGCCACCACATAAAGTGACTATTAGAACCTCAAACAAGAATCATTGGTCAGGAAGTGGCCTTTCACTATTTCCTGAAGGGAGGCACCAGGAAAATGTCAAAAGGCATTTTATACCAAACCCCCACCCAGTAAGCCTTTAAAAAAAAAAATCACATCACAAAAAGGATGAGTAACCCAGTTCAATTTAATTTCAAAAGGAAACTGCAGATTTAATCAGATGACTTGGAGATATCCTTTGGGGAAGGAAAGGAGGGAAAAGGAAAAGAAAATTAAAAAGTTTTGTGTGTGTGTGTGTGTTTTTACCTTAACACTTGCATGTCTTCTGCAGAGTTCTGCACCTCATCTCGAAGTCTGTGCCAGCGGAGCAGAGCCTTCAACTCTTGCTGCTCCTTAGCTTCCTCAGGTGACAGCTGTTTATTAGACAAAAAAGAAACCAAACAAGCAGTCATTCTTTTTTGTTCCTACCCCCTCTTTGCCTTGGTCAATAATTTTTGAGGGGATATCTTGCTTTGTTTCAAATCAGTGCAGGAAAACTAAGGATGACAAAAGTAGCATCTCCCTGTTTTCCTTTTCTGTCAATTGGAAAGGTAAAAGAGCGTAAGGCAAGCCTGAAGGGAGCCTTTTAGTGCCTTAAATCCAGAGGCAGCTATAAAACCCCTGTGCCTGAGAACTAAGATAGGAATGCTTTATTACCCCCTGAGGAATGGACAATAAGTGAGATGAATGTGTGGCACGGGTACCTGACATCCATTCCCTGGCTCTTTGTGGCTCCATTATACACACCAAGATGCCACCTGGAGGCTGATTCCATCATACCTTTCCTTGCTTTGTCTTCCTGCACTGGGTGGGGAAGGACCTTTCCATTTCCTTTCTACTTTCCCAAACCTCATTTTGTGAAGAACAGTTTACAGTGGAGCTGGCTAATGAAACCCAGACTATTTTGTTTGCATATAAACCAGAGAACTTTTACTGCCTGCATTCATTATGGGAAAAGGCTGGCTGCTCTACCACCCTGCCCCATTACTTCAACCTCTGCTGCAGTCATTATGATACACTATGCTATACACTTATAATCTTGCTAATGGATGGTAATAGAATTGTCTATTGGTAAGGAAAAATTCCTAACATTTAGAGGCAAATATTTTCTCATTGTTTTATAAACCTTTGGAAATAAAAGCTCCTACCCCCAAGAATGGGCATTTGTTATCCATTAGCTTTGACAGGATGTTATCTGAGCTCTGCCCTGCTTTTTGCCAAATCTGGCACTTTCATTCATGCACAGTACTGAGAGATGGGAAAAGGGTAGTAGCATTAAAAGAGATTAATAAGGAATAAGGAAAGAGAGAGGCAGAGAGAGAGAGGGAGAGAGAGAGAGAGAGAGAAAGAGAGAGAGAGGCAGAGGCAGAGAGAGAGACAGAGAGAGAGAGAGACAGAGACAGAGAGAAAGAGGGAAAGAGAGACAGAGAAATTAACAATAATTACTTGAAAGAAGTTTCAAGACTGCATTCAGTTATCTGTCAGTTTTTGTTTGTTTGTTTTTGTTTTTTGGAGGGGCAATTGGGGATAAGTGACTTGCCCAAGGTCACACGGCTAATAAGTGTGTCAAGTGTCTGAGGCCAGATTTGAACTCAGGTCCTCCATACTCCAGGGCCACTGCTCTATTCACTGTACCACCTAGCCGCCCCTGTCTGTCAGTTCTTAAGAGCTAACATAAGTGAATCTGAGTAGGGATTATTTAATTTATTGTATTATATTTGCATCCCTGGCACCTAGAACAGGTACCTGGTACACAGTAAGTGCTTAATAAATGCTTGTTGATTGATTCACATCAATAGGCAAGAGATTAGTTAGTTAGGCAGTGCCATCGTCTTCTGATTGAAAGGACATCTCAGTGGACTTAGTTTCCTCCCAGATGGGCATAAAGATTCACACAATATATGAGGTTTGTTGCTTTTTACCTTGGGCCTCAGCGGTTTTCATTTTATTTTACAGGAAATAAACACTGACTGGAAATCTACTCATCTCATTCTGGGTCAGAGGGGAAGCTGGTCAAGGGCTCTGATTAAGGGAGAAAGAGGCCAACTACCCATACATACAGAGAGACAGAGACAGAGAGAGAAAGAGAGAGAGAGAGAGAACGAGAGAGAGAGAGAGAGAGAGAGAGAGACAGAGAGAGAGACAGAGACAGAGAGAGAAACAGAGAGAGAGAGACAGATACACACACAGAGACAGAGAGATAGAGACATAGAAACAGAGAGGGAGGGGAGGGGGGAGAGAGGGGAGGAGAAAGGGGGGAGGGAGAGACAGAGAGAGAGAGACAGAGAGGGAGGGGGAGAGAGAGAGAGAGAGAGAGAGAGAGAGAGAGAGAGAGAGAGAGAGAGAGAGAGGGAGAGGGAGGGAGAGAGATTTTTTGCAACTATCACTTAGGACAAAGCTGTTCTTAAATTCTGGCACCAAAGAGTCAGGAAACTGTAAACAGTCCTATCTCATCTGGAGTGAGATCCAGCTGGGATGCAGCAAGTGGATCACGTTCTATGTTAGGTAGCACACTCTAGGGACCAGAGTGACAGACACCTGGTGTCTGTCTCTTTCACCTTCTCCACAGATTTATTCGTGTGGAGCTCAGAGTAGGACTGTGGTAGCTTTGGGGGAACATACAGAGCACCCTGGTGTGGAAGAGGGGAAAGTGCTACATCTAGAGTCTGAAGACCCAGTTTCATATTCTGGCTCTACTTGACCTCAGGTAGGTTGCCATCTTCTGGGACCTCAGTTTCCACATTTCTAAAATGAGGGGGTCCGACTCAGTGATGTCCTGTAGTTCTAAATTTAATCCAAGTGGCCCCATAAATGATCTCCTAAGTACTTGGCAGATAGTTCTTCACTTGCCCCCACACAGGGTCTCCTATCTAGGTTGGAGTGAACAGTTCCCTTTTACCTCTTCTCTAAAAGTCCAATAATTAACACATATTCCGGAGGTGATCTGACCAAGGCAGAGTACAGAAGGACCATCAGCCACTTTCTTATTCATGACAATCTAAGATAGAATTGGCTTTCTTGGCTGCCACAGGTACCTTTGTTGATTCATTCTGAGTCTGTAGTAAGATAACCACATCCCCCCACCCCAAACCCTAATCTTTTTCATAGGAATTGTTGTCTAGCCACATTTCCCATATCTTGTTATTCGGGACCAGATTTAAAAAAAGAAAACTCAAACATAAAACTTTACATGTATTCTTATCTTTGTAGGTCTAGCTAAATGTTCTGGCCTGATAGGCTCATTCTGAATCCTTGATTATGTCATCCAACATGTTGGCCATCCCTTTCAGCTTTGTGTCACCTGAAAATCTGAGAAGCATATCACCCATGCCTTTATTTAAATAGGTCATAAACATCCACAAAACATTCATTAAATAGCACGGAGCCATGCACAGATCTCTGAGGAATACCCCCAGAGTCCTCCTTCCAAGGTCTCATCTAAACATTAACACTAATAGCGATTCGACCAACTCTTAATCCCACCTAAACACACTGCTGCTCAGCTCACAGTGTTCAATTTTCCAACAGGTTTGAGAGACTTTGCCAAAATCCTTGCTAGAACTGAATTAAATTATATCTGTAGTATGTTCTTGATCTACCAGTCTAGTAATCCTGTCAAAAATGAAATCATCTATAATGTACACCTAGGGCCTGATTAATACAAATAATGAATCCCCTAAAGTGGTGACATTATTTGCATTTGCCTTTCATATTTCCACTGGCCTAGAACCAATGACCATATTTTACAGAATTAGAACTTTAAATAGCATGAATTCAAATATTTGCTACCTCCTCAAAGGATTCATTATCCATACTAATTGGGGCCTAGTTAGTCTTACTATGTGTGACTACTACGTCATTTTTCCAAATGTTCATTAAGCATCCCTTTAATAAAAGATTTTAGAATTTTGCCAGGAATTGAAGCCCCTTGGCCTGTATTTTACAGAATCCATTTTTTCCACTTTGTAAAAATTTGGACAATATTTGCCCATTTCCGATTCTGTGACATATAAGTTTTCCCATAATCTTTCAAAGATCAATGATTGTGACTCAATAATCACAGATACTAGTTCTTCCAGAACCCTAAGATATAGTTGGTCTTGGCCAGATGACTTCCAGCCACTAAGTACGGGAGGTGAGTGCTTGTTTTTACTCTTTCTAGTCCAAAGACGATTATCCTTGGCAAAGAAAACAGAAATAATTAAAAACTGAGCAGTTCTACAAACCCTCCAGTCAGTTATTATCGCCCTATCCTTTTTCCTAATGTAGCTTCAAAAAAAGATCAACTCATTTTTTAACTTTAGCTTTCTTTCCCAGCCTCAGATAATTCTGAACTTTAATGCTTCTGACACTATCCTTCATGACCATATCATACTTTTGAATTCATCCTCCATTCCATGCTCTTAATTTTTGAGCATAATTTTTAAGAATTTAAGTTAGCTTATGAATTCCCTGCACATCCATATCAGTCTCTTTAGACAGATCTGCACACGCACGTGCACACACGCACACATCATTTTTTTCTTCCTCATTAGCATTATTTTATGAAGTATCTTCAGAAATTCATTTTTGAAACCTCATCTCTCTTTGGCTGATTTTACCTACAGAACTTTAATTAATTAGAGCTAAAGTATCTTATTTTCTATTTGAACCCCCTGCAATCTGCTCTCTCAATATCTAGGGTGCAAGTCACATTATGCCCAGTTTTCTCTTCCTTATCACAAATTCTAAGATGTCTATGATAGAAAACCTTGCCCCATATTTTACAGAAAAAAACTGAGGCTGTATGGCACGAACTCCTCGTCTCCTCTTCCTCATCTCCTAACAATCCCCTAATTTCAAATTCATTATGTTATTATCTCCTCCTTCATCCCTTTCACATGAAGAGGTGGCCTTACGCCTTACCAAAGCAAAGCCTCCTATTTGTACAAGCAATCCTATTCAAACCCATCTCCTCCAGTTATAAGTATATTGTTGCTATAGTTTCTTTTTTTAGATACTGTTTTCTGTTGATATCTAGCTTGGTAGAGATATGTATGTAGGTCCCTCCTCTCCTATACTTTCTCCCCCTCCCCCTCATCCTAGTGCATTTCAGTTTAAAAGTCCATTTGATTAGATTTGAAAAACTCCAGGCAAATTCATTTTAACCAGCTCTTGCTAGGCACATCCCATCTCTACCCAAGGGCCTACCTACAGTTTTAATTCCTACCATTTAAGCTGTGGTTTAGAAATCCAAATCTCATTCTCTAGCTCCATCTTCTTTACCATTTCTTCCCTTTCCACATCTGCCTTTCTCTTCTAAAATCCTTACCTTTGACTGACAGTAGAGATGAAAGTAACACTTGTGCCTCCTAATCCTTCAAGTTTATTAACCAAGTCATCATAATATTTAGTGATTCTTTTTAGGTTTCTCTAGGAAATTTCATTTTTACCCACATAAAACACCAGAAGTCACCTGGTTTAACAAGTATTAAGAGGTTGTCAGTCATGTCTTTGATACAGCATATCTCTCTATTGTTATTAAATTGACAAGGAATAATAGCCAATGTTTATATAGCAATTTCAAGTTTGCTTTTATGTACATTATCTCATTTGATCCTTACAATAACCCTGTGAGGCAGGTACTATATGTATTATTATTCCCATGCCCTGCCCTAAGTCCCTGAAAAGTGACTTAAAGTTGTTAAGTGACTTGCCCATGAAGTACCCAATAAGCAAAGGTTATAAGTGGGACATACACCCAGGTCTGTTTCACACCATCTTAAGTGTCTACTCACTAGACCATACAGGTACAAAGGGGTACCATTTCTACCTGTAATTTCTTCCTCTAATCCTTAATGGATTATTTCTCCATCCTCTGACTCTTGCTGGATTATCTCTCATCTGAGAGTAATTGAGGGGCCACATCATCATCATCCTCATCATAATCCTCCTCCTCCTCCTCCTCATCATCATCATCGTCATTGTGCCTTAAAGTATAAACAGCTGCTTCTTCAGAATATTTAGCTCCCTAATCTTTAATAAAAACCTCATTTGGGTTTCTTAACTCCAAGTGTCAGTGATTTTTTTTCTTCTCTGGGTCATTTCTTCAACCTCCAACCTCTTGACACAGGTCAGGATTTTCCTTTGAACACAGGGTCTCTCTGTCACATGCAGAACTCCTTGCCCTATACAGGCATGTAATAATTAGTAAATAGCTAGAGCATCATTAAAAACTAATGGAATTGTAACCAATAAGTATTTTTTACTTTTAAAAATGGGAAGGGTACTTAGGAGAGTATTCTTTTGGGCAGAACTTTTTTTAAGGGAAATTTTTATTAATTGTCCCATCACAGAAGGTCCCCAGTTGTGTTATCATCATGATCAAGCGGCATTTACCGGGCTACTATGATGCACCATGTACAGTGGTGGACAAAGTGCTGAACATATGGAGAACAAGGTTGGCCTCAAAGCTACTTTCTTCTGAGATGGATGATATCACACATACACACCTTTTGGGCTTTGGTCCAAAATACATCTTCCAAGTGAGTGGCAAAACCTTCACTTAACCATTCTTCAGTCCAATCTTGAGCCCCGATGGCTAAACCAAACCAGGCATGAGCAATCTCGTGGCATAGGCGTGTTCCACAGAGATGGCTCCCTCCAGGTAAGACACTCTGAGACAGGAAGATGATGTGTGGGCTGTGTATAATGAAGGACAAAACACATTACAGTCCTGTTAGAACCTGCAACTCATGGCTATATTAAATATGTGTGCTTTATTAGCTTTGTCAACCTATTATTACTACATGCATGTTAGATCATGACAAATAGTTTGTAGCTCAGACGTTTTTTAGAAATAAGGCTACAGTTTGCTCCTTGGCAGTGATTCAGGCTAACATTTCTGCCAAACAGTGGTTTCAGTCATCAAACAACTATTACCTATAATAAGTAACTTAAACCAAAGTTTTACATTTTAAAAATTACAAGGCTGATTTAGTTCTGCATCCACTGAAATCTGGGCAGTAAAAAGAAAGGCAGGTATGAATATGTGACTATCAAATGGATGATCAAAGATCCTGGAGCCAAAATAAAATCAAGTTGTTGTTTTTTTAATAGAGAAATCTTATAGAATAAAAGGAAAAATAAGAAAAAATTGTAAAGGAAGTTTCCATTTTATACTGGGAATGGTTATCAACTTGACAAACTAACAGGTGCTCCAGAATATGTGAACTTTCCAAAAGCACACCTGAAAAACAGCTCTATATACAGAGAGCATTTCCAAGTGTACTGTATCATTTGGCTAAGAACATTTCTCCCATCTGTGTATGTTTGTTCACATGATACAAGAAGGATAAGACAGGCAAGGCTGTGTGTCAATTCATACATGTGTAGAAGAGAGGCCCCAACACCTGGACCAGACTTCTAGATTTGTTATAACCTTTATAAGTGAAAAACTGTGATACTTTAAATGTCCTGTTTAGTGGCAAAGAGATGGGGTGGGTGAAAGGAGAAAATGAAGAAAGATGGTTCAGTGCTTTTGTTTTCAATAGGTTAACTTTATTCTCATTTACACACAGCTCTTTTGCAACCTTCTAGAAGCATGTGGTCTAAACTATCTCCCCTCAATAAGCAGAACAAACCAGCTAGATACATCCCCATGTTAAGAAATTAAGCCCACATCTGTGTGCACTGGTTATTTCCTTCAGAGGACATGTGTTTGCTATCATGTAGATCCTGCCCAAGTCAACACTGTTTGGCAGTTTTTCCCTCACTCCTTTGCTTATGATTAAGGAAAACCCCACCTCTATTTCCTTTGCAACAAGTCCAACCATTCAGATCTGAGAGCTCAATGGAAAATACAGTTGGGTGTGCCAAAATAGGTAAGCTCTGATGTGAAACAATAACTGCCTGCATGCAAATGAAGCACAATTAACTAGGATCTCTGGAGATTGCACCAGAAATGACTTGAAAGCACAGGGAGGAAAGTCAAGGACAAAGGAGCAAGAATAAACAGTACCTCCTCAAACCCTGCCAAGAGCAAGGCAGATTATAGGGAAAGAAAAAAGGTAAAAGAAAATGAGAGGGGAGCAGAGAAACAACCCGCATTTTTTATTTGAGAAAAACACTTGTGTTGAACGCTTAACCGTACAGTATGAGTGTACCAGTTTGGCCATTTCTAAGTAAATGACCCAAGCTCTGACATGTGCAACGCTAAAAGGGAAAGCCACAGAAATGCACCAAGTAAATAACATTCCAGACATACTGCTGGCAGTGTTTTGTCTTTTTGGCTAAACAAAACATGAGCAACTTCATGCCTTATAAACAGACTTACAAAAGAGCCTGAATTGTTAAGTGTCAACTAGACGTATAGATATACAGTCCTGCATATACAAAGATATTATGTCTATGTTACTACTTTCAACACAATGCCATTATCCGTGGTAATTACGAAGAAATCTTTGCAATCTTTTTATCTTTTAAAAAAAAAAAACACCCTAATGTCCAAGTGTGACCTTTATGCTGTTTTCTTTCTCCCTTCCAGCATTAAAAAAAAAAAAAAGCATGTGTGAGGCCTGTTTGTGAAAATATGAAAATCTTCAAGTGCCCAAAGGAATGTACCAAAACTGGAGATGTGTGGGTGTAATTTCATTTTCCAACTTTTAAACATTTTTTAATAGAAATCACCTTGTACAAGTCATAAAATTTTAGATTTGGAAGGGATATTAGGGATAATTTAGCAATCCCCTTCACCAGCCCTACTCACGTTACAGATGAGGAAAGCAAGGCTTAGACAGGTTAAGTGACTATCCCATAAGAAAATTTTTTGTCCCTACTAGACTTTCTCTCTGTCATTAAACCTCTTGGTAACGATATAAAAGAGCACTGGCATTTCAGTCCAATTCAGAATTATGGAATTCGCAGATCCTGAACTGGAAGGGACTTCAGTAATTATCTTGCCCACTTCCCTCACAATATTCCTAATTAATTGTCAGCTGTTGAGTTCCCAGTATAGATACATTGATTTCTTTAGATAATTCTGCTCTTTTTTTTTTTCATCATTAGAAACGGATTTAGAATAGATTAGGCAGATTTAGAATTAGAATAAAAAAATTCTTCTTCAGAATTCCATTCTTGAGAATTTCATATCTCTCCTGGGCTGAGTTTTCCTATAGAATTTTAATCCATGAAATCTTATTTACTTATTATTTATTTATTATCTATGAAATATTCTCTCTTGAAGTCTAGGTTTCTGTCAAACTATGCCTAGTTTAATTCTCCTTTGCTATCCTGAAATTCTAAGATGGGGTGGTCATTTCCCCCCGAGGTTTCCATCATTTCCACCCAAGGAACTAGTTCTTTCCAGTGGTTGAGAAATAGGTGTGAAATGGCAGGTTCCCTCATTGATTCATGAACCTTTTGAAGAATTATCATCATCAAAACTATTATTGGGGCAATGTTTTGGCAGGGAATGCTTTAACAAATGCATGGATAATTGAAGATCCCCATTAGTACTATATCATGTCACCCATCTAACAAGAGTATAACTGTTTTCTAATTTTATACTTTCTATTCCCAATTTACTTCTGATCTTGAAATAAAGGTATTTCTGACTGAGCTGAGAAAGTATTTTAATCTTCCTTCATTTTAGGTTTACATAAATTGACTTTTCCAAGTATAGATGAAACTGTATTTTGCATAGTGGAAAGAGTTGGATGTAAAGTTTCTTTCATTCATTCAGTAAGCATTTAGTAAGTACCTAGTATGTACTAAGCTCTATACTAGGTTCTGGGTATACAAAGAGAAAAATAAAACAGTTCTCCTCAAGGAGCTTAGAAGGAGAAACAATATGTGTCAGCATAAAGAGTGAAATCACAGTGGTGACAATATAGATCTTTAGAAGAAGTCCATTTTGTTGTGATGTATATTGTTCTTTGAAAACTGGACACATAGGGGAAAGTCATAGCACTCAAGCCTTGTAAGGGCAGAAAATGCAGTGGTTGGAACATGTAAATTAGTAGAGAAAAACCTTGTGCACCATTCAGATCCTTTGTTATCTTTCTGATGTACACACGAATAAGCTCAATAGCAACCAAGGCAGGACCTAGAATATCAAAAACATCTATAAATACTCAAAGCACCCATGAATACCCAAACACTGGAAGGAAACTGGCTCAACCTCTCAGATGCTGTACTATATCTGGTTTGTTTTTCTCCTGAACGCACTGATCTTGGATTTGCTCATTATCAGTGGATGGCCTCGGGTAAGTCACCTCACTGCTCTGGGCCTTCTTATTTTCTTTTTTTGCAGAATGAAGGGTGGTAGATTACATGATCTCTGTTTGCTAATATCTCTTTCAACAGGGTTTAAGATTCATAGATATCTTTGGAATGGGATTTTCTGGGGGAAAGTTATGCCCCAAATCTTCCAGTTCCCAGCATTTTCTTCCCAATGGTAAGCCTAATGTATGTGATAAACTTGTGGTTAAATTTCTCCTGGCAGAATGCATTTCTTTCTTAACATACAATGAAAAGCTGAAATGAGATTTTTTAAAAAATTGATGCTGACCCTTGTTCTTTATGGCTGATATCTAAATGTTGTGCTTTACACATAGTAGATAAGTAATATTTTCTGAGATGCTGAAATATAAGACACATTTCTTACCTGAAAAAAAATTCTAACTTCAAGTATCAGAAGTATGATAGAAGAGTTAGATTTAGAGTCAGAAGACCTCTCAAATTCTAGCTCTGCTACTTGGCTAAATGAGATATCTTAGGCAAGTCACTGAACTTTATAGAAGAGGTCTCAGGTTCCTCTTCTGCAAAATAAAGAGATTAGATTAAATGATCTCTATGATTTAGCTCTAAATCCCAAAAAAATTCAAGGAAAAGTCACTCATGCTTATTCATTCAATAAACTGACAGTTCTGATACATTCAGAAGCACTCTCAGAAATTGAGCCATGTCATATTAAATATTTCTTAATGAAGCTCTGGGCCTAGACCAATGATCTCCAAAACAAAGGCCATGACTATCATATGATCCCAAGGGGCCATGTCATAAGACACACACAATCAATCATTTAAAAGGTGTATCAAGAGATTGCCATCCAATCTGCCCCTGGGGCTTTCCACCAATTTATCAATACCTACCCTTCACCTATTACACCCTACGCCTCCCTCACTCCACCTCATCCACTTAGCGCAGTTATGACCAAACCCTGACTTTGGCACTCTATTTCAGTTACTGCATAAACACCATTGGGAAAATGCCTTCAATCCATTATGGCCCAGCCTAGCCTCCCTAAATAACCTCATGGCGACAGCAGGTACCCAATAAAAGATGAGCTCAACATTCCAGGGCAGTAAGGGTAAGACCTCCATTCTCTCCTTTTCTTGGTGGGGCACAGTAACTTACTTAAGTAGGCATGGAATACATGAGAGTTCCAACAAAAATTTCATTATGTTTCTGCCTAAATCAACCCTTCTTCAGAACTTTCCTATTTTTGTCAAGGGCACCACCAACCTTCCAGTCAATTGGTTTATTAGCTTCACCTTGGTGTCATCTGAATTCCTCGTTTTCATTCAATCCCAAATACCCAAGGTGATACAAAACGTTCCTTGCATTTTCTCAACATCTCTCACATATCTCCTCTCCATCAACACAGCCAGCATTCTATTTTGGCCTCTCATCATCTTTTACCTATACTATTGCAATGGCCTCCTAACTGTGCTGACTCATCTCTCCTCCTGCCACTAATTCATCCTCCACACATATGCCAAAGTAATTTTTTTCCAAAATAAATACACAACACACACATAGTCCTGAATTATATTCCAGTGGCTCCCTTTGACCTCTAGGATCAAATAAAAATGCCTCTGTTGGCATTTGAAGTCCTTCATAATCTGGTGCCAAATGACTTTTCTAGCCCTATTTATACATTACTCCCCTCCTTGCACGCTATGGTCCAGTCAAACTGGCCTTCCTGTTCCTCAAATGCATACAAAACCATACCTAAAATATCCCAAAATGAATATGAAATTAGAATATGATACCGTCCATTAAGCAGAACTATGTAAAGAAAGAGAAACGAATTTATATTAAAGACTCTCTATTGAGTTGCAATGAGAGACAATTCATTTGTGTGTGCTTTTGTATTATGTATGGTGAATATCTATACATAGAGAAACATAACTCCTGCCCAAAAGTAAGGTGAACACTGTATATTTTTTACATTTGCATTTTTAAATGCAGAAAACTTAAACATTTTCCTTATTTTGTGGGGCTTTATGAAAATAGGCAGAGGGTTAGTCTTGGCCTGTGGACTGCATTTTGCCAATCCCTGCCTAGACAATCACTGTTCACACTAACAGGGCCTATTTCAGGGTTTTCTTTGCCTGCTAAAGGAATCTGTGCTATGGGTCTCTCCAAATGCCAAATTGTTTATTCATTATCCTTACAATGGATGGAGGCATAATAATTTTAATGAAACCTTTATACTACATTTATTCTCTGTACTGGCTCATTTTCCAAAACAAGAGACAGAGGATAAAGTTATATTCTTTAACACCCACTCCACCCCAGACAGATCATACCCCTACTGCTTTCTTAATAACAATTTCCTTCCTACCTTGTTTCTAGATTTTTTCTTTCTCCTTTCTTTTTCCCTTCCTTCTTCCTGCTTTCCATTTCCTTCCTTCCTTTCTTCCTTCTTTCCTTCCTTTCTTCCCATAAAAGGACAAGAAAAGTGGAGGTAGACTGGGAAAATGGAACAGGGTAGGAGTAAGGGAAAGTACACGTCTTCTTTGTTTTCCTCTGACACCAGCAACAGTATAGCCTCCACACAAAGGGTCGAACCAATAGAACTGTGTTTCTGTGTCTTTTCCCTAAAAATTATGTATTTCATTACTGACTTAAAAATGGGTTTTCAGCTTTAAGATGTTACAGAAAAATAAGTCACCCATGTAGCACAAAGTGTTACATATATAAACCTAAAACACGACTTGAATAATAGGAGGAGTGCCTTCAAAGTTCTCAGTAGTAGTTATAACCCTTCAGGAGGAATTCTATTTAAAGCAAAAGTAGACTTTCATCAGATCCCAAAGTGGAGGTGATATTTGATTTATTTCTGCTTTTCCTGGGAGACTTGACCCCTTTTACTCTTTAGGGAATTATAGAATACTTTTGGGCCCAACCTGGTTTTAACTTCTATAGCAGGTCAGAGCAGGTTGCATGGGTGGAGTAAAGAAACTTGGAAATTGCTTTTGATTAAGAACAAAAAGAACCCCAAGCCCCAGAAGAACCCCTCCCAATATCCTGGAGATGATCCCAATCCCCTTTGTAAGGGAACAAACTTAATAAGTCACCTTCAACATGTAGATACTTGGCAAAACTGTTTGGAAAAGAGCTTTATTTTCATCAGACTCTCACTCTTTCCAAGTTAAAAAAATTCTCCTGCAATTTGATCAACAACATGATCAGATGAATGATATCTTACCACTGTGGGAAGGAAAGAAAAACCTAGAAAAAAAGAAACTAAGTAGCATTCAAAATTAAACTACACAGTTCAAAGACTTTCCTGATTAAATGAAAGCAACTTTTACTTATATGTACCAGAGTTTTCCATTGATTTAGTTTGGAAAGCCAAAACGCTGACACACTATTTTGAGACATTCTAAATGGAAGGATAATTTCTCTTGGAATGCACCCTCCCTGATCCACCCTTTTACTATGTTACAAATACCTTTGTATTTTTTGCCCATAAGATGTAAATATAAAGATATTTTAAAATAAATATAAAAATAAAATGTCCAACCCCTTTCTCTTCAAGGCCGGAGGTTAGGTTATTATAACAAAAACACCCTCTAGAATAATTTTACCAGAATATTCTGAATCTAAAGAAAAGAAAGATCATCAACGTAAATGCTGGAGAATGGAAAGATGGTCTTTTCAGGTCACTTTCCTCTTATTGTGATCAGTGAATCATTTGTTCCCTTCTTTCATTTCCATCATCTGGAATCTAACTATTGATATAAAGGCC
This sequence comes from Gymnobelideus leadbeateri, assembly GCA_011680675.1. Classification (NCBI taxonomy): domain Eukaryota; kingdom Metazoa; phylum Chordata; class Mammalia; order Diprotodontia; family Petauridae; genus Gymnobelideus; species Gymnobelideus leadbeateri. The sequence goes on from WOXC01012254.1 coordinate 461,651, forward strand.
AATAATTAACGAGTATTTACTCACCACTAAGCACTCACTATGTACCAGGTACTTTGTTAAGTGATGGGGATGCAAAAAAGGCAAAAGCAATCACTGCTGTCATGGAGCTCACAACCTAATAGGGAAACCCTCATTCAAACAGCTATATACACGGAGAAAGTCTCAGAAAGAAGGCATTTAGATTAAAGATTGAGAAAGTTTTCTTATAAGAGTAGGACTTTTTTTTCAATATTTTTTCCAATTTATTTATTTTTAGTTTTCAACATTCACTTCCATAAGTTTTAAATTTTCTTCCCATTCCCCAAGACGGCCCGCAATCTGATATGGGCTCTACACATATATTCCTATTAAACACATTTTCACATTAGTCATGTTACTTAGAAGAATTATGATGAATGGGAAAAAAACCATGAAAAGGCAGGGGGGGCGCAAAATTAAAATAAAACAAAAAGAAAACAAAAAAGTAAATTGTCTGCTTTGCTCTGCATTCGGACTCCATGGTTCTTTCTCTGGATGTGGATGGCATTTTTCATGAGTCCTTTGGAATCATTCTAGGTTCTTGCATTGCTGAGAAGGGTTAAGTCTATCAAAATCAGTCATCACACACTATGGCTATTTCTGTGAACAATGTTCTTCTGGTTCTGCTCACTTCACTCAGCATCAGTTCATGAAAGACTTTCCAGGTTTTTCTAAAGTCTGCCTGTTTATCATTTCTTATAGCACAATAGTATTCCATTACATTCATATACCACAACTTGTTTAGCCATTCCCCAATTGATGGCTATCCCCTCACCTTCCAGTTCTCAGTCACCACAAAAAGTGCTGCTATAAATATTGTTGTACATGTGAGTCCTTTTCCCATTTTTATGATCTCTTTTGGATACAGTCCTAGAAGTGGTACTGCTGGATCAAATGGTATGCACAATTTCATAGCCCTTTGGTCATAAGTTTCAAAGTGCTCTCCAGAATGGGTGGATAAGCTCACAGCTCCACCAACAATGAATTAGTGTTCCAACTTTCTCACATTTTCTCCAACATTTATAATTTTCCTATTTTGTTATGTTAGCCAATCTGATAGGTATGATATGGTAAAGAGGTAGGACTTTTGCTGAATCTTGAAAGAGGCCAGGTAAGGTAGGAGGTAGAGATGTGGAGTGAGAGAACACTCAGTGTGAGGGGCTGTCAGTAAAAATACAGTCAGGAGATAGAGCATAAATTGTGAGAAACAGCAATAGTGTCACTGGATAGCAGAGGATATATGTGGGAAGGAGGAGGGGAGTTGGAAAAAGCCTAGAAATGTAGAAAAGTAACATATTATAGAGGACTTTAAGAGCCAAAAGGAAGATTTTATAATTTATCCTGTAGACAATACAGAAGTTTAATTAATGGGTGGTGATATGGTCAGACTTATACTTTAGGAAGACCAATTTAACAGATGCATAGAGGATAGACTTGAATGTAGAGACTTGAGTCAAGGAAAACAAATGGAAAGATCTAAGTATAAGGTGATAAGGTCCTGAACCAGGATAGTGGCAGTGTGAGAGGAAAGAAGGGTGTGTATAAGAGAGATATCAGAAAGGTAGAATCTATAACACGATATATCTATATAGTCCATAATCTATAAGGCAACTCATTGGATATGGGGACAGAATGAGAAAGAGTAAAGAGATGAGAATAACATTGAAGTCAAAATCCTGGGTCTTTGGGAAGATGGTGGGACTCTGGTCAATAACAGGAAGATTAGGAAAAGTAGAGAGTTTGGTGGGAGGAAGATAATGAGCTCAGCTTTAGACGTTTTTGAGTTTAAGGTGTTTGAGACATTGAGTTCAAGGTGTTGAATAGGCAACGAGAGACGCAAGATTGAAGGTCAGGAGACAAGTTAGGGTTAGACAAAAAGATCTGAGAATTATCTGCATAGAGATGAGAGCCAAATGCATAGAAGTTGGTGAGACTACCAAGAAATAGTATAGAAGAAGAAGACCTGCGAGGTTCTAGGACCGACTCCTGTGGGACACTCATGGTTAGAAGGTGTGAATTGGATAAAGATCTAGCAAAGGAAACAGAGGAATGGTCATACAGGCAGGATAATCAGGAGAGAGCAGCATAATGAAAGTCTACAGAAAAAAAGAGTGTAGAAGGAAGAGTGTATTAAAGAGAAGAGGGAGACTGACAATGGCAAAGACTGCAGAAAGGTTAAGAATGAAAAAAAGTCATTAGATTTGGTGATTAAGAGTTCAGTGGTAATGCTGGAAAGAGTTTTGATTAAAGATGATGCTGGAAGCCAGACTGCAGAGAATTAAGGAGAGAGTAAAAGGGAAGGAAGTGGAGATGTTGATTGTTGACAACCTTGTCAAGGAGTTTAGCTACAAAAGGGAAAAGAAGCATAGGGTGATGTCTAGCAGAGACAGATGGATCAAGTGAGGACGTTTTGAGTATGAGGAAAACATAGGCATGTTTATAGGCAGTAGGGAAACAGTAGATATGGAGAGATTAAAAGTTAGTGAAAATGGGGGTGATGGAGTAATGTGCAAGAGAAGATAAGATGGAATGAGATCATTTGTGCATGTAAAGGGGTTTGCTTTGGGAAGGAGAGGTCCAGCTCTTCATGTGAGACTCCTAGAGTGGCAGAGATAGTGGTAGAAGGCATTTGGGAGGTAAGAATTGAGGAGGAGAGAAGAGGAAGCTATCAGCAAAAGGTCTCAGTTTTCTTTGGTGATATATGAAGAAAGGTTTTCAGTTGAGAAGGTGGAGGGAGGGAGAGATATGGAAGTATTAGAGAGGGGGATGAAAAAGTTTGGAAAAGTTGCTTTGGTAAGTGGTAAATGAATTAGGGAGATGTAAAATGATTGTCTTGCTTCAAAATGATATAACAAAATTTCCTTTTCTAAACATGATTTTCTCCATATTTGTTTAGCATCATCTGAGGAGGAAGAAGGAAGCAGATGGTGAGTTTTTCAGCGTAAGACCTTAGATAGGATAAGGGAGCAAAGGATTTTAGAGAATTAGGTAGAGGTAAACTGGCTTATTGAGGAGTCAAGATGGGAAAGGAAGGAGAGTGTGGCCAATGCAGGAGTGATGGCCTGGGAAAGAACTAAGAAGTGGAAAGACTGGTGCTTGCAGGGAAGACAAAATAGAGCTCTGGGGGTAGAAATGCTGAGGCAAGGAGTTCACATCCAACTGAATCAATGTTGTATCTTCTTTTCCATGCTATGGTCAAATTAACTTTTTGCTAAATGTTAAATGGTTTACAAGTGTCTCATTTCATTCCAGTATCAACCCTGAACCATTAGACCAGCCTGAGTCAGGCCTGACCTGCAAAAGTAGAGAAGGCTTTACTAATGGCAGGATAGTTAAGCTATAGGATTGCAGGTGGCAGAGGTGGTAGCAACAGCTGCAGAGACAGTAATACACAGCAACAGATAAGAGAACTGGGTAGAAACTATGGAAGCTGTGACAACAGTAAATAGGGGGAAGAACTGGGAGACAAGGACAGAGAAACTGTAACTGACTGGGGACTAGTGATTACTATGCATTAAGATTCCTTTTTTTTTTTTTACAAATGCTTTATTAACTTCTGGTTTACATCATTCATTTCCACCAAATTTTGAGTTACGATTTTTTCCCCATTTTTCCCCTACCCACCATCCCAGAATAGCAGTCCCACAAGATATCCCCTCATCCAATCTGCTCTCTCCCATATCTTCTCCCATACCCCCTTCGACTTTACCATTAGGGCAAGGTGAATCTCTGTGCCCCAATGCCTGCACATCTTATCTCCCAATTAAATGCAAAATAGTATTAATAATAGTATTTATATATATATTTATATTTGAAACATTTAATTAGAAAACTTCGAACTCCAGATCCATTCCCTTCCTCCCTTGTCACCCACTCCCGCTTGGAAGATAAGCAATTCAGTATGTGTTGTACATGTATAGCTATGCAAAACATTACCATAGTAGATATATTGTAATATATTGACTATATTTCCTTCCCACCCATCCCACCCCCCACCTAGTCCATTCCCTACTTTGATCCTGTCCCTCTTGAAAAGTGGGTGCCTCTAACCTCCCCTCCCCTCAAGCATGTCCTCCCCTCCATCATCCCCTCTCTCATCCCCCTCCCCCCACTCTCTTGCAGGGAGAGATATCCCATTTAGTATGTATGTCATTCTCTCCCTGAGCCAAATTCAATGAGAATATGGTTTTGCCTTTTTGCCTTCCTGTTCTTCCCCTTCCCTGTGACTACTTCCCTTTGCCTCTTCTACATGAGATAGTTTGCCCTACTCTGTCTCTCCCCATCTCCTCTTGCCACATTCCTCTCTCACCTCTTAACTTCACCCCTTAAGTATCATCCCTTCCCACCAAATTTGACCTGTGCCCTCTATCCATGTATACCTGTAAACATATATACACACATTCACATATGTATTCATATACCCATATGCCCTTCTTCAATTATTTTCATACTGAGAAAGGTTTCATCAGTCACAGTTATTATTTTTCCATGTAGGAATATAAATAGTTCAACTTTGATAAATTCCTTTTGATTTCTTTTCCCTCTTTACCTTCTCAAGTATCTCTTGCTTCTTGTGTCTGAATGCCAAATTTTCTATTTAACTGTTTTTTTCCTCAAGAATGCTTGAAAGTCCTCTATTCCACTGAATGACCATATTTTGCCCTGAAACAAGATTCTCAGTTTTGCTGGGTAGGTGATTCTTGGTTTTAATCCCAGCTCCTTTGCCCTCTGGAATATCATTCTATTCCTTCAATCCCTCAGTGTAGAAGCTACCAGGTCCTGGGCTATTCTGATTGTGTTTCTACAATACTGAAATTGTTTCTTCCTGCCTGCTTATAGTATTTTCTCCTTGATCTCAGAATTCTGGAACCTGGCTATAATATTTCTGGGAGTTTTCTTTTTGGGATCTTTTTCAGGAGGTGATCTGTGGATTCTTTCAAACTCTATTTTGCTCTCTGGGGTCTAAAACATCAGGGCAATTTTCATTGAGAATTTCTTGAAGGGTGATTTCTAGGTTCGTTCTTTGATCATGGCTTTCAGGAAGTCCAATAATTTTTAAATTATCTCTCCTGGATCTATTCTCCAGGTCAGTGGTTTTTCCCATGAGATATTTCACATTGCCTTCTATTCTTTCATTTGTTTGGATCTGTTTAACAGCATCTTGATTTCTCATAATGTCACTAGCTTCCATTTACTCCAGTCTAATTCTGAAGGAATGAATCTCCTCAGTGAGCTTTTGAGATTCTTTTTTCCATCTGGCAAATTTGGCTTTTTAAGGCATTCTTCTCCTCATTACCTTTTTGAGCCTCTTTTGCCATTTGAGTTAGTCTATTTTTTTAAGGTGTTATTTTCCTCAGTCAGGCTGTTGACTCTCATTTCATACTTTTCCTGCATCCTTCTCATTTCTCTTCCCAATTTTTCCTTCACGTCTCTTATTTGGTTGTTAAAATCCTTCTTAAGGTCCTCTATGGCCTGTAACCCACTCGTATTTTCATTTGGGGCTTTTGGCGCAGGATTTCTGACCACACAGTCCTTCTCCTGTTCCATGCTTTGATCCTCTTTGCCCCCAAAATAGGAATCTAAAGTTTAATTTTTCTGTTTATTTTGTTTCCTTTGCCTAGGCATGTTGCCACTTAATTACTTGACTTTTGGGCTTATTGCCACAGTAGGACTCTGCCACCAGACAGGTGAGCTTCTGTCCCCAACACTGGGGCCTTCTCAACTACCAGAGGTATTAGTAGGGTGCCCTCCCTGAAGCCCACACACACTCTGGCAAGCTAGACACACACCCTAAGACCTCCACCCCAGACCGCAATCCAGATCAAGGAAGGTTAAAGCAAGAGCAATTACCCCCAAGACTGATCGCTGGATCCCCCTACAGTCAACAGGCCAGGAGCTGAAGCTGCAAAATGGCGGCTGTGCCGCAGCTCCTCAGAGGCTTCTCACTCCCAGGGGAAGAAGCTGACGCATTCCCAAATACTGGTCCCAAAGTCCATAGGGCACTAACCTCTCACTTTTTGCTACGCATCTATGTTTTGGTAATTCTGGAAACACTACAGCTGCTGGTGTTCTGGTCCCTCCAGCCAGCTGTTGGTCCGGCCACCTGGGGGCTAAAACCTCTGGTTCACGGGGTCCTAGCCTCAACTCCCAGAGTTCTGAGCTAGCCACTCCCTGCCAGGCTGCTGGACTGTCCTCAGTGGGAGGTTAGCTTTTCTGTATTGTTCTGTGGGTGCTGGAGCTCCAGAGGTTGTTCAGAGTCCCCCTTTTACATAATTTTGAAGTGGTGTGGGCTGGAGCACCATGGAAGTGCTGTTTCTACTCCGCCATCTTGGCTCCATCCCCTGCACTCAGATTCTTAAGACTACTTCATCTACTCCCCTATGGGTAGCATAAGTTTTGGGGGACATGCATAATCATTCTAGGGGCAAGGGGGTTAAAATAGTACTAATAACTGATTAACTCCTATTATATTCACTAAATGGCTCAGGTTGTTAGACTCTGATACGTCCTGTAAATAACAATAACAACAATGATGGCATTTATCTATATAGCACTTTATAATGGCAAAGTGCTTTATAAATAGTTTATCCTCACAACAACACTGGGAGATCGGTGCTATTATTATCCCTGTTTTACAAATGAGGAAACCAGTGGAGAGAGATTAAATGACTTTGCCAGGGTCACATACCTAGTAAGCCCCTGAGGCAATATTTTGAACTCAGATCTGACTCCTAGTACTTCTGCTGTATTCAAAACCTGGAAAACCTTGGGCTAGCTACAGGAAGGAAGGACAGCATCCCTACGACTGTGATAAAATGAACCAGCCCCAAGAGAAAGATTCATGAGCCAGAGAGAAGAACTGTTATCCAGAACCCCCAAGATAGAACCTGGTCCATCTGCCAAGAGAAAAGAGGAAGCTCACTTGATAACTATAGTATCAAATTGCAATTGTCAGCTTTCCTCCCCACCACTATGCTTACCGTCCATAAACACTCTGACATAGTAGCTATGTCAATGATCCTCTCTGGAGGTAGGACCTTCTCACTCTGGTAACTTTGCTTAGAGAAAAGATTGAAGGTTGTTAATTGAGGGCTAGCTAATAACTGATACTTATTTGAAGAGCTGCATTAAGTCTGAAATTGTGGTACTAATTTTTTTTTTAAAAAGCTCCAAATGGAAATACAGTAGAATATAAGCTGCTTAAGGGAAGGAACAGTCTCACTTTTCAATTTGCACTCCTAGCTCCTGGAACAGTGCCTGGCAAGTTGTAAGCATTTAATAAATTAAAAATTTATTATTATATAATACTTTATTATTAAATTAAATTATTTTAAATTAAATCAATTTAAATTTAATGTAAATTAAATCATTAAATTTATTCTTCTATAATAATTTATTATTAAGTTATATAAAATAACTTTCTATTATAAATTAATAAAAAGCACTTAACAAATGAATGATTCATTGTAGAATCTTCTAGGGGATGTATGGCTCCTTTTTCTCTTGCATCATAAACCATATGTTCAAACTAAGGAGACCCTGGATTCTCATTGACAAATATAAAAGAAAATTTGTGCTCAAAAACAAGAAAAATTACTTAATATTCTGATCACTATGGGCTTGGGAAGCCACTAATATCTTTAGTTTTACCTTTATTGAGAAGTTTTTCATCAAGTAATTTGGATTTGTTTGAAAACAATGACTGAATTATCCATAGCTTTTGACCTAGAGATTCTACTGCTAGGTAAATATCTCGAGGAGGTCAATGACAAGAAGAAAGGCCTTCAAGTACACCAAAAATACTTAAGTGCTTTTTTGTGTGTGGTAACAAAGAACTGGAAATAAAATATATAGATGCATACTGACTGGGGGATCACTAAATTATACACATGAATATAATATTACTGTGTTATAAAAAAATGAACACAGAAAGGTATAGATGAACTGATTCAAACTGAGGTAAACAGAACTAGGAAAATAATATATAAAATGTGAAAGGACCACTATCTGCACAGATTCTCTCTACCCCATTCTATATTAGGCTAGACTGGACCAGAGGCTGAAAGATCAAGCTGCTCTTCCTTTTGCGAGAAGCCTCTGGTTATGCTGATCTGGCTTCCTGGTCACATAAGGACATTAAAATGCCAACCCATATAAAACAGTAATTCAGACTTGGTAGATGCCCCAAGTCTGTGGGATTGCTACACTCTGCCCTGACCAGCTTTGTATACATATGAAGAATAGGGGATGGGGAGGGAGGGCTACCCAAGCTAAGTGCTGAAGTATCTTTGTTGAATATTTTTCTATGCAATGGCTAAATAGACATCCTTTTGTTAACAGTGAAATGACCTATGACTACTTATTTTGTTCCAATATTGAACCTGAGCTAACAGAGTACCAGCCTGAGTCAGTCTTGCCCACAATACAACAAGAGAAATGGAAATAACCACAATAATAAAAATGAAAACAGAATGCTGTGAAATTGGGGCTAAGTTTGGTTCCTAAGAAGAGATATGTGAGGCATTTACCTTAAGTTATTTTGCAAAAGTCAAGGATTGTGGGTACAGAACACTATAATATGAACCTTTATTTTTTTTAATATGTCAGTTTTGCTGTATGAAATTTTCCTCTTCTCCCTAAAAAATTCTTCATTATAAGAGATAGAGGAAAGGGGCGGCTAGGTGGCACAGTGAGTAGAGCACCTGCCCTGGTGTCAGAAGGACCTGCGTTTGGAACGGGCCTCAGACACTTAACGCACACAAACAAAAAAAAAAAACCTAGCCGTGTGACCTTGGGCAAGTTATTTAACCCCAACTGCCCTCCAAAAAAAAAAAAAAAGAGATAGAGGAAAGAATACAGAATAAAATGTAGATGGCATAAAAATAAGAGATCAAAATGATCAATAATGTTTTTATTTTAAAAACAGTTCTTCAACTTTATAAACCTGCTGACTTGCTCTGTTTCCAAATTACTTATGGCACAGGACTGAGTGTTGGGATGATTCAAACCCCTCATTTTACAAATGAGGAAACTGATAGACAAACATCTGTCCATTTTCTGCAGGAGCTGATGGGCTCAGGAGCCTTTGGACTAGTAATTAGAAATTAAGACATATTGTCAGCAATTGCTTGAGAACATTAAATGAAATGTGATTTGAAAAAAAAAATATTCCAGGGCTTCACTGTTCGTGCCCACAAAAGGGCTAATATTATTAGTCTCCACTGAGATACAGGACCAGTCTTATTTGATAAAAGAATACATTTGCTTTATTCCCAGAAGAGAAATAAAATGGCATAGTAGTGTAACTCTAATAGCTCCTCTGGTTACTTCTCACTAAATGCAACTATTCAGCCACAATCATGTCCTTAATGAAAATAGAGAAACATAGCATGACACATCTCCAAAAGCAGACTGGCTTTAGGGGAAAAAAACCCTTTTTTTTTATTATGACCTTAATGATTATCAGTAAACAAACATTACAGGTAATAGGAAGAGAATTATATAAGAAATGGAGGACTTGTTTTGCATATATAATTTTATATATTTTAATATATATGTAATATATGTGCATGTGTGTAGAAAGTTTAACAGGATAGTAACAAAATTATAGTGTTCCTTTCTATACTTTTTTCTTCTGTATATTTAAAATATGTTTTAATTGATATGCTTTCTTTAATTATCCACCAATCTAACTTTTCCCATCCCTCAAGAAGAATCCTTCCTTTATAACATACACATACATACTTCCATATAATTTATTATAATAGCTTAAAACTCAACTAAGACTTTTATAATGCCCTATATGTATATAATTTGTTATTCATATACACATATGTATGTATGTATATATTAAATAAATGGTATTTACACATACCCAAGGCAAACAAATCACATGGAATATGTCTGCAAATGCATGTTTCCGTCACTACCTTTAATCCATATCCTCTCTGACAAAAGGTATTAGGTAATCTTTATCATCAGTCTTTTGTCATCATGAAATGACCAGGGTTCTGAAGTTTTTCCAAAAATTTCCCCCTCACATTACTATTGGGAGTCCTTATGTACACTGCTCTACTGGCTCCACTGAGTTCACTCTACAGTTCTTCATACAGACCTTTTCCATATTTTTTTCTGAATCAATAATATTTATTGGTCTTATGACACAATACAATTCCATTATATTCATATGCCACAACTGTTTAGTCATTTCCCCAGCCCTGCTTTGGAGGTCCCAAAACACTATAAAAAAAAAGAATAACTCTTAATAACTTCAAAATGCAGTACCCATGCTTCTTAAAATCACAAATCTAAGTTTTCTTATTTTTTTTCCTTGAAAAAGCTATCAAGGCTTTCAAAAAGAAATCATTAGAAGAGGTGTAGAGGTATAATAATAAAAATGGTTCCCACTTATACACTTCATAGTTGTCAAAGTAGTTTATGCACTGAAGTAAGTAATGTCAGTATCATTACTCCTATTTTGTAACTGTAAGAACTGGCATGACAATAGTATCAGAGCTAGGAAGTAGAGGCTTCAAGCCTAAGCCATCTAATTCCCAGCCTAGAGTTCAACACGCTACACTATGTTATTCAGTTTTTGTAATGTAACTTAAATGTCTAAGAACTAGTTACATATACACTGGTAATCTATAAAACTGAATCAACCAGACAAAAAAGCCAATAAGTAATTAAGCATCTGCTGTGTATTCAACACTGTGAATATCACAAAGATAAACACAAATGTGTTATGTATATGTGTATGTAAGGTCCACTTGGCTTGAAAGCTTGCACTAGAAGTCAGTCTTTTATGTGAAAGTAAGGTAAAAAAAAGGCTCTTATTTAACACTGATCTCTTTTCCAATCACACTTATATACAGAGATGGTCAGTATGAGTGAAAAACTAATGACATCTACATTAGAGCAGTTCTGAGAAGCCCTTTCCTACTGTGTGGTACTGAGTCATGGAGGGGAAAAACTGAGAGTCACATTCAAAAAGCAAACTAAGCTAAAGGGTTTAAAAATGTTCATCATATGTGCTTTTGTAAAGTAAAGGGAACATAAAACATTTTAACAAGTACAACCACTAAGCTAAAATACACTTTACCTCTATATCACAGCCATATTTGGGGGAGCAGGAGAAGATAAAGAGAAAAACAGAAGCATTAGCTTGGGAAAAAGAGGAGACAGACACACAAGGCACATGAAGGAAGAGTAAAAGGGAATGATGGGAAGAATAGGAAAGAGACATATAGAAGGAGGAGGCAGAGGAAGAGGAGGAGCAATAGGCTTCTTAACCTTTTCTGTGGCATGGATGCTTCTGGAACTTTGGTGAAGCCTGCGGGCTAAAGTTCCTTCCAAATCTAAATCCTATACTCCTAAGAGAAAAAGGACAAGTATTTTATTTGGCCTTTTCCTGCCAAATTAGATAATAAGTTATTTAAAAGACAGAGCCTGCGTTATTTTAATCTTTGTAGTTCTGGCACCTAGTTGGTATTTAGCACATGATATATGCTCAATAAATGTTTGCTAAATTGATGCTTATTAGTTACTCTAAGGGCTGCTAGATGGTGCTGTGGATAGATTTCCAGGCTTGGAGTCAGAAAGACAGATCTTCATGAATTCAAATCTGGCCTCAGACACTTAGTAGCTGTATGAACCTGGGAAAGTCACTTAACCATGTTTGCCTCAGTTTCCTCATCTATAAAATGAGCTGGAGAAGGAAGTGGCAAACCATTCTAGTATCACAAAGAGTCAGACATGACTGAAATAATGACTGAACAACATTACTATAAGTGATGCCTTAAACCCTGGCATTAGTTCTGTGCAAGTCTCACTCTATGTATTCAGGATTCAGATTATGAAGTTCAAACACAAATTAAAATCTTACTATTTCAGAATAATTAGGGAGAATGACAGACAGGACAAGTGAAAAATCCCTAAGAAATCTGGTCTCAAGGTACTGTGTGTCTTTGCTGCCAATCTAGTCTAGAGCGCAAAAGACAAAGTAGGATCTATGATCAAGCTAGATCATGGTCAAATACTATTCTAGAAACATGAGGTAGGATGCAGAACTGAGCTGCATCCTAGGTATCAAACTATCAGACTAAACCCGTCAGCTACTCTTGGCTCTCTGCCAGCCTATCAAGTTCACAGCAGCCAATCATCATATTTTAGGGATGGGCTCAAAAGAGGAATTCAGTATGGGCTGAAACAAGTTCCCATACCCAGTCCAGCATAGGAATTTCAGCTGTACTTGATCCAAGTAAGGAGATTCTGATAAGGAAGCAACTGGTCAGGTACCAATCTTACAGCATAGATTCAGAAACATTTTAACAGAATTACTATTTTTATCTTAAATTAAATTTCTGACTTAATACTTATGAATTCTTTGTTTAATATTCATTCATTCAACAAAAATTTATTAACAATTGATATGTTCAGCAAAACCTTTCTCCCTTTGAGCAAGGATGGTTTTATTCATTATAGTTGTATCCCCAGTGTCTAGAACAGTGCCTGGCATGTAACAGGTACTTAATAAGTGCTTCCTGACTGACTGAATCAAAAAGACTGCAGAAGTGAACTTTAGTTCAGTCCAATTATAACAAACACTTAATTTACATATTATTAATCCACACAGAGAAGCATTGTATTTAGAAAGCCAGTCTTATAGGTGACATAGCGAGTAGAGCACTGGCCCTGGAATCAGGAGGACCTGAATTCAAATCCAGACTCAGACACTTAACACTTACTAGCTGTGTGACCTTGGGCAAGGCACTTAATCCCAATTGCCCTGCCTTCCCCCCTCCCAAAAAAGAAAAAAAAAAGCCAGCCTTGAAACGAGAAAGACCTGGCTCCAAGTCCTACTTCAAATACATACTAATTGTGTGACCATAGGTGAGTCACTTATCCTTTCAAGAATCTAGAGAACCCTCTAAAGCTAAGGCAGAGAAGCTGCAGCCTGAATTGGTTGAGGTTGCTTCCTCCTTTGGGAGTTCCTATAGCAATGAAAGCATAAATCCAGAATCTAATCCCAAACCAAATGATTGTTTATTATACTTTTAAATACAGATACCTTCATTTAACAGTAATCTAGTACACACACACATATATATATATCAATAGACTATATAGTCAAAGCAAAATTTGCTGGTCAAACAATTGGTATAAGGATCACTGATAAATTGAATTAATAATTTAACCTTTCTTCTCTGACTTAATTGACATTAAGTAGTAGCATATGGCACAAGAATATCATCATTAGATATATATGCATGTGTGTGTATAAAAATCATTCAATTAAAGTTACTTTTATTTGCACAAAGGATCTGAAGAGTTAAGTTCTTCCAAGGCAAATTATAATATTTTTCTAATAATTAAAACCTTTATAACAGTCAAATATCACTGTTAATTGATAAATTTTGTTTTGTCATGGTAGACAAATCCTCCAAAACTTATAGAACCAATCACAAATTTAGAGCTGGCAGAGACTTTAAGATTTATCTTGTCTAATATTCACTTTTTACAGATAAGAAAACTTGGGACCAGAAAGGCAAATTCACTTGTCTGAGGTCATAAAAGTGATCATAGTAGCAGTCAGGATTCAAAACCAGGTCTTCAGAATCCAAATCTAGCATTTTTTAAAACCACATCCTGATGACTCATAGACAAATGAGCCACAAAGTACTCCCCCAAAGCTCATGTGATTTCTCAATCTGCATTTAAAAAAAATACCATCACAGTATTTGTATATTTGGAGAGAGAGTAATACTTTATATAAGAAGTATTCGCGTTAGAAGCCTCTTTCTTTCTATATATAAGTAAGTAAATAAAGGCAAGTACAAGTCCCTGTATGCAAAAGAATATGAAATGAAAGGTCTTTTAAAAATGTGTTTTTCTTATTTCAGTTAAATTGTCCATTAGAAATATGTACTGTATTTCTTCTTTTAACATTAAGGTATATCTACATGCATCTAAATTTTAAGAGGCAAATTCACAATACTTCCATATAGTCAAAAATCTATTTCTTCAAGGCAATAATAAGCAAAGCATAAACTCTGGCAAGTATTAGCAAGCTGTCTGTTATCTGAGAACCAGTTGGACTAAGTTTATTGAGTCAGTCAGTCAATAAACATTTATTGAGTACCTATATGTTCCAAGAACTGTGCTAAGTGCTGGGGATTGTTGTTTGTCCTATATTCTCATTAGGAAGGTGATGCCACGACTTGCAAGTGAACTGGATTTAAGTGAGGGAGGGCTATGCAAAGTTGCCAGCTTCACTCTCTCCTCCTAAGCCATCTAAGTCCAGTGGCAAGCTATAGATCAGAATGACTGGAGAAGGCAGTGGAGATCTTGGCTTTTAAAAGCTTTTTAAAGCTATACAAGAAAAGTGAAAGTAATTACAGCCCTCAAGGAGTTTGTGACCTAATCGAGGAGACAATATGCAAAATAATTATGTCCAAACAAGCTATATACAGAATAATTGGGAAAGCACTAGAATTAAGAGGGATTGGGAAAGGTTTCCTGTAGAAGGAGGGATTTTGGATGACACTTGATAGAGGTGAGTAGGAAGAGGACTCTCTAGGCTTAGGGATAGCCAGTGAAAATGTTTGGAGTCAAGAAATAGTGTCTTGTGAAAGGAATAAAAAGGAGGCCAGTGTCACTGAATTTAAGAGGACATGGGGTGAGAGTAAAGGTATAAGAAGACTGGAAAGGCAGAAGAATGTCCAATTATGATTATAAATCATCATCACCAGGGGGCTGGACATCAGGTGATGCCTTTTTTTTTTCACAGACATTTATGAAACAATCTACTAAGGTATGAACTGAGTTACAAACTGCTTTGATAGATGGAGTAACCACATGGATGAAATCACAAAATCCTTTTCAAGTAAATAGGGAGCTGTTTGGCTATAGATATCTATACAATTATTTACAAGTATTTGGTGTCCAAAGGAGCAGTTTCCATTCCTTTAGCTGGAATTTAACAGATATTTGTAAGCATTGCTTTGGATAGATCATTAAGCTAGGTCCTGGAGGAGATGGAAGTTTTAGCCTAGATACAGTCCCTACCCACAATGGATCAGTCAACTTTATCTAGTAGCTAACGATAGTTTATTACCTATATAATGTGATTTTGAGGGACATAGAGATAGCTACATTTCCATTAAACATCTTCTCTATTCTAAAAGGCTACCATTAAAAGTACATTCCTTTGGATTCCTCTTGGTCCTTTTATATAATACAAATATTCTTGTGAGTACTACATTAAACTAACTCACACTAAAGTATCATTGACTGTTGAAAGGAGAGGCTGCTGAAAGACAGGCATACCAACACACTGCTGGAGTTGTAAACTGATCCAATCACTCTGCAAAGGAATTTCGAACTGCGTGAAGAAAGCCATAAAAATGCCCACACCCTTCGACACAGAGATCCCAATGGGATCCCAATAGGCACATGGCTCCTTGAAGATAAAGAAAGGTCCCAGGTACGTGAAAATATTCGTAGCAACACTTTTTGTGGCAGCAAAGACGTAGAAACAAAGTAGATGCCCATCAGCTACAGGATAGGTAACATATTGTGGACATTCATGTCATGGAATACTGTTGCAATAATAGAAACAATGAATATGAAGAATTCAAGGAAGTTAAGTGAAGGTTTAACATGAAGTGACACTGAGGAAACAGAACCAAAAAAATCATATATGTGACTGCAACAATGGAAATGGAAATGGAAATGTAAAAAAATGAAACAGTGTTGTATAAATACAATGATGTTATATAATGACCAAGTTTAGCTCCAGAAAAGGAATAAGAAAATGCACTTCCATATATAACCAACCCTACTTAGACCAAGCCCATTATCTCCCTCCTTTCAACATTCGAGCACTATCTCTATCTCTCACTAAATCATAGATTATAGGATTCTAAACAGAAAGGACCTTGAAAATTATTTATTCCAATACTTACAAATTTTAGATGAGGAAATTAAGGCCCAAGGAGGTTCAGTGACATGAAATAGAGCTAGCTGGAGTTAGAAGGCCTAAGTTTGAGTCTTAGCCTCAAAATTAATTAGCTGTATGGCCCTGGGCAAGTACTACAACATCCTTAAATCTCAGTTCCCTCATCTATAAAAATAGGGACAATGATATTTGCCCTATAACCTCACAAAGTTCCTGTGAAGAGAGTGCTTTTTAAGCTTAAAGTGCTGTGTAAACATGAGTAATTAAGCTTACCTAAATTTACACAGGCAGGAAGTGGGAGATTTGAACTAAGTCTTCCACCTCCAAATCTAGGGCTCACTGCATCGTGCCATATTGCCTAATCTAATACATATGACTATACTGATATCTCATAAAGTCACGTCATCACATATTGTCACCTCTCTCTGCTAGGCCCAGTTATCCCATCTCAACTCTGTAGGGTGAACCAATAACTGGAAAGTATACTATGAACAACTTGAACTAGAAATATGGAATGTCACATTTTCTTCCACCAAGTTTAAAGAGCATTCCTTGCCTTTAAAGCTTCTGTGAAATGAGTAGGTGGAAAGTAAACCTATCTACATTTTATCCATGCAGAAACTGAGGCAGAAAATAAGCTGGGGCACAAAATCAATCAATAATGAATCCTGGACCTGAAAACAGGTATCCTTACTTAAGAATAAGTCCCACTAGCCTTAGAACTAACTACCATTTCCCAGTATTCATTATACTTTAGAAAAATCTCTGATGGATAACAGAATTTTTATATCATTTTAGTTATAGAGCTACATTTATGTTGCTGGTCAAAGGTGCATTGTATCCTCCAGACACACCTGTAAAAACAAACTAATACTGTCATCTGGTCAGATCTGTTTCACTTCTTTTTAGACATAATGAAAAATATGCCACAATAATAAACCTCTTTTCCCTCTCCAGCAGCTGGAAAATTACATTATGATTAAGATGACATCATTCAGCTACTCCAAGCAAGTCGCCTCTCTGAGAAATCATGGGGAAGCAATGACAGCATTGATAGAAACCCCACTTTGCAATGAAAACCCACTATTTTTATTTAGCAAAATGGCTTTTTTATTGCTACAATTTTTTTAAATGAAAATATGACAGAGCATATTGTCTGAGGCCATTCATCACTCAGCATCCCTATCTTGGAAATAAATAGCCACTGCTAACAATTCCTTGCTTCAAAATAAGAGCAAAGATAATAAGAATGAATTAAAGGGGGAAGCAAATTTTAAACATTTTAGTTCCAGGATTGAACCATCTTCATTCAGGGGACCAGGCAAATTGTCAGGTGTTAGGCCACTAAGTAGAGCTTCAGGGGAGAAAGGCCACAGTTATTCTCTCCTCCCCATGGAAAAGAACGAATTGAGGGTGGATACTGGTAAGCCATACACCTGTTTGTCTGGCATAGAAGACAGAGAGTGATTCCCTGGATTCAGGAAGACCTGGGTTAAGGTCTGTCTCTGATTGTGTGTGTGTGTGTGTGTGTGTGTGTGTGTGTGTGTGTGTGTGTGTGTGAGAGAGAGAGAGAGAGAGAGAGAGAGTATAAAATATATAATATATATTAGCTGTGTGATATGAAAGTCACTTAACATCTTAGGGCTATGTTAAAATAATTGCTGCTTTGTATAAGTGGAGGGAGTTTTCACTAGAGAAGTTACCTACACTGAGGAAAATCCAGGTCCAGACCTAAAGAAATTAATAAAACATTGTGCTGGGCACTGGGGGAAATATAAATATAATTAAGATATAGTCCCTTCCAAAGGACCCACATGTACAATAATATTTATAGCACATCTTTCTGTGGTAGCAAAGAACTGGAAATTGAGGGGACACCCATCAATTAGGAAATGGCTGAACAAGTGTGGTATATGAATGTAATGGAATACTATTGTGCTATTAAAAATGATGAGCAGGCGGACTCTAGAAAAACCTGGAAAGACTTCCATGAACTGATGCTGAGTGAAATGAGCAGAACCAGGAGAACATTATACACAATAATAGCCACAGTGTGTGATGACCGATTTTGATAGACTTGGCCCTTTACGGCACTACAATGACCTAAGACAATTCCAAAAGACTCATGATGGAAAATGATATCCACATCCAGAACTATGGAGTCTGAATGCAGATCAAAGCATACTATTTTATCTCCTTTCCCCCCCCTATCTTATGGTTTTTTTCCCTTTTGTTCTGATTCTTCTTTCACAACATGACTAACTTAGAAATGTTTAATATGATTGTACATGTATAGCCTATATCATATTGCATGCATTCTTGGGGAGGGGAGGGGAAGGAGAAATATCTTATAAAAGTGAGTGCTGAAAACTAAAAACAAACAAACAAAAAGATATAGTCCTGCCCTCATAGAATTCACAGTAAACAGTAATTATGCAATATGGAAAATCTCTTCCTTTAAAGACCTTTGATCATGTTGTTAACTTTGGTGGTGTTAACTAGGGGATCCTGAAGTTTTTTCTATTATTTTTATAATCAATTCTAAAAATGCCTCTTAAATGTGATACTAAAATTATTCCATGGTGACTTTTAGTTCTTAAATTTTGTACTTTCCGTTATTTCTTCAATTCGAAATGACTCAGAAGTTAGGGCTACACATATGGAAATTTTTGATTTCTTATAGTTCCTTCATTTAGAGAAGGTGTTTGTTTTTTTTAAACATGGGGGAAAATAACTTTGAAGGGAAAGAAGAAATATTTTATATCTCAAATTACTTTTCAGTCTCACATTTTATTTTTGAAATGGCTTGGCCTATTTTACATATACATATTTGCAAGTATATGTATATGTATAACTATATATGTTAAATGCCCCCTACCCCCAATTAAGCTTTGGTTTGAAGGATCAGCTGTGGAAAAATTTAGCTCAGAAATAAGATTTTTGGTAAGTTTGGCATGAGAGAAAACCAGGTTATGATGGAGCCATAAAAGAGTGTAACCTTAACTACAGTGTTTTTGCTATTGCAAACATACTTCTATCTAAAATAAAATATTAACAGGCATTACCTCAGTCCTTATGAGAACAGACCTGAATCACAGTTTTTCATGTGGTTTGATTTCCATACATGCATTTTCCTGTGAATGCTACTCACATTGCTAGCCCAATGGAAGCTTCAAAGTGAGTAAGACTGAATCAAGTATGTTTACTTTGGCAACTAAGTTCAGGTCTTCTGGATTTTCCATCTACAAAACATCACAAGCTGAACGCCTAAAAAGTACTAAAAAGGAGCAGTTAAATTATTATTAACTTAAGGAGGAAACTCTTTGAATATGGTTAATATATTTGTAACCACTCAAGCAGAACTTTGGTATCCAAAAGCATCAGTGAGAAAGCATTATACTAAATACACTTAAAGTATATAAATATAAAGTAATATGATGTAATAATGTTATTTATAAAACTAATATTAATGTTGTATAATATACAGTAATAACATATATAAAGTATATATGTATAAAGGTATTTAAAGTATATTAAATACATTTTATTTATACATGTAGGCAAAAATATATTTGCTTTAGGATTTGTGATGAAACATATGTCCATATTAGTTCACACAAACATAGCATCATAGATGTAGAACCAGAAAGAATTATGGAGATCCAAGTAGTTCAATTCTCCTATTTTAGAGATGGGGAACTGAGGCTCACTGAGGTTGGTGATTTGTTCAGGGTCACAAGGGTTAAGACTTGAATTTGTCTTACTGCACTGACTCCTCATCTTCATTATTCTCTGATCTCCTCCTTTCTTTTCATTTTCCTACATAAGCTGAGAATTGCTCAAAACTATAAATTAGAAAGGTAGACAGAGACAGATGAACAGATAGATAGATAGATATTTTAATTAAACTACAGTTTATTGTGGAGATTTCATAGTTAGGTTGCATTTTGTCTTTCCAAAGTGTTTTTATAGCATTTGAAAGCTTCCCTTCCTACCCTACTATAAGGTGACTTACTATGAAGATTCTCACATTATAAGTGAACAAATTAGGACTGAGTACAGTTAAAACTAGAATTCAAGTTTCTCTATTGCTGCTCAGTTGGGAAAGCTATTCAGTTAAATTTATTCTCTAGGTGAGTATGCCACACCAAGATGTTATTATTTTTTTAATCTATGCAATAAATTCTACTAGGGAGAAGGGAGCAAGGAACCCACTCACTCCCACCCACTAAGTTAGTGACGTCAAAAAAACCAAAAGAAAACACTGTATTTCTGTGTTCTTGAGAAGGTCCTGTTATGCCAAGCAACTTGAGAAGGAAGCCGACTTTCCATCAAGAAATAGCCACTCTGGTGGTATGTATACATGGCTTAATGTTCAGTACTACTCTGCCCACAAGAGTGAGAAAAGCAGTCTGCCATTGGTTGGAGAAGCGGAAACCTTAAATTTGAAAAAAAACAAAACAGCATTTCAGAGTTGGAAGAGACCTAAAGGTAACGTCGTCCAACTTCTCATACACATGGAAAACAAAGCCCAAAAAGATTAAATGACATTTCCAAGTTCATATAATTAATAAGAGACAGGGCTTGGACTAGAATAATAAATCCTGGTACAGAAAAGGACTCCAGATCATCTGTCTTAGGGGAACATGGCATGGTAGAGAAAGGACTGGACTTGAGAGCAGGAGATCTAGATTCTGGTCTCCCTCATCTCTGAAGCTAACTGTGATGACCTGGGGCTGACAAGGTACCTCTATGGGCCTCCATTTCATCTGTAAGAGAAAAAGGTTTATTCATGTTTACTCAGCAGAGAAAGAATAAATCTTTTTGGCTTTCCACGGATATAGAAGGAAGAGAAACTTCCTGGCTATGAGGACATGTTGATATCCTAGTTAATTTGGGGAAATGAAAGGGTTCAGTAGTGAGTAGAGTAGGGAAAGAAATAGATGGGGTCTGTGCACAAGGGAATAAATTCTGAACCTTCCCTTTAAAAGTGTGATGGCGTGGTTAAACAAACAAAAAACTTTTGGAAGCTTTCTTCCTTTTTTTTTTTGGTTGGGAGCAGGGGAGGCTGGTGGTGAACAGTAGGAAGGGTTAACTCAGGAACTTGTTCAAAAAATCACCTTTGAAAGAGAGCATAAAATGGTTTCAGATAGAGGCCAGTGGGGGAGTTATTCCTGGGCCAAACTGAGAGCTGGAGCTGCAAAACAGCAAAGCCAAGATGCGGAGGGGAAAACGCTGGCACTGTGAGTAAAATGAACTGTACAAGCCTAATTAACTCTCTAGCAACTCTCAGTGCTTTTCCCTTGTGGGGGAGGGGCTCAATACTATGATCATATAAATCTAGCAAAGTCTCCATTCCTTAGGGGAAGGTGGGACTGACTAGGGTGGAAAGGAAGATTAGGCATGTCCTATGTTCAATGGTTTATTATCCCTGTGTCCCAAATTAACAACAACAAAGTTTTAGACTACAACAAAGTTGATGCAATTGTTGTCTACATGAAGGGGAGTTGTGGAGTCCAGAAATAGGAATGTGATAATTCTCCTATTACCCTGCCCTGATCAGATTACATCTAAACTATCATGTTCAGTTTTGGGCACCACCATATCAGAAGGGCTCTGATAAGCTGCAGGGGATGCAGAGGAGGGAAATCTGGATAATGAAGGACCTTGAAGTCATGACATGTGAAGGCTGTTTGAAGGATCTTGAGGTGCTTAGTCTGGAGAAGAGAAGCCTTAGGTGGGGAGATGGATTGCTACCTTCAAGTATTGGAATTTCAAATATCAAGCATGTAGATAGGGAAGAAATTTCTTCATCTTGGCCCCAGAGGGCAGAATGAAGAACTTAAAATTAGAGCTGCCCAAAATAGGATACCAAGAGAAGAATTGGTTTACTATTCAATGTAGGTCTTTAAGCAAACTCTCAAATTATGTCATAGAAAGGATTCTTATTTAAGTATGGCTTAGAAGAGAAAGCCTCTGAGACATCTTTCAATGTGCTTGCCTGGGTAACCTGAGGGACCTTTACCTTTTCTGTACAGAAACAAACATGGGCCAAATGTTGATATGCCAGGGAAAACTCTGATTGGGAACACAAACCAATGACATATTTGTATGAGACTAAACCCAATCCATGTAAGCCCAGAGCTTCAGTTATGGGCCATAATTTCCAACAGCTAGGAAAATCTACTGAAAAACATTTATATGTTTAAAAAAATCCAACACCCAGAAAATTGTTAATCTTATAAAACAAAGAGCAATTCTAGGATTAAGCAGAATGCTCTCTCAGCAATTCTATCACACAGCTGCAAGACTCACCAGACTTTCTTCCCTATTTGGTTAAGAAGCCGACTAATGTCCATTTCCAGAGGAGCCCTTGAATGTGAGTCTTAAAAGGTGCTTTCCTTGGATTGCATTCCTGCCCTCTATTCAACAACAAAAATAGAATTGCTTTCCCAAATAAAGTGAATCAACAAACTGGAGGGAGCAGGATCCTACCACGACAAAGAGCATTCCTTCATTAAAGTAACAGGGATGAATACACTGAGTCAGAAATTTGGCACAACAGAGTCTTGGCCTAGTCTACTTTCTGTCTCTTATTCTCTAAGTGAGAATTCTGGATTCATGCTTCTCCACATCCTGAAGACCTCAGAGAGAAATGTGGAAGCACACCCTGCACTGCCTCTCTTTATGATTGCAAGATGCAATGCTACACTGGGCTAGAAGTAGAGCTCACTCTTGCCCAGTTGCAGTCTCATTAGTCCAAAAACAGTTCTCTTCCCTCTCTGTTAAAATGGCAGAGATGGAACACAGGATCATAGATGTAGAGTTGAAAAAGAGCCATTAGAGGTCACCCACCTCAGCCATCTAATTTTACACAGAAGGAAATTGAAATCAAGAGGCAAAATGGCTCGCCCAAAGCCAACCAATGCAGAGGCAACACTTAAATCTCCAAATTCACTCTTCCTATTGCAACACAAACTGATAAATGGTTCAGAGAACCCCCAAATTATAGGATTTGAGAGCTGAAAGTTGTCTCAGTGATTACCTAGTCTAACACAAACATGAAAGGAATACTCATTATAAATTGGAAGACCTCCAAGAAAACTGAAACTACTACCTCAGGAGGCTACCCTTTGCATTTTTGGACAACTAATAATTAATAATACCCGGGATTTATATACTGCATTCTGCATATAAATTCATTCATTCATTCAGGATTTATATACTGCATTCAGTATAGCATTTTCATAGGTTAGTTTACTTGATCTTCACAACAACCATGGGAGCTGAGTGCTATTACTGTCATTCACATTTGACTGAGGAAGAAACTGAGACAGACAGAAGCCAATGATGTTACCAGGGTCAAATAACTAGCAAATATTTGGGGCTGCATTTGAACTCTGGTCTTTCTGACTCTAAGCCCAGTGTTTCATCCATTGTTTCACCTAGCGGGTTAGGTGATGGCTCTCACTGTTACGAAGTTTTTCCTGATGTCAAACCTAATTTTTCCTCATTGCAAATTCCAAGCACTGCCCTGGTTCTCCTTCTGAGATGACACAGAATATGGCAAATCCTTCCTCCACAGACAGACCTTCAAATATCAGAACACTAGAATTAGAACATTAGAAGATAATCCAAAGGGGTCTTCTCTTTTCTGGGCTACACATGCACATTTCATTCATTCAACCTATCCTCAAGATGGACTCAAGGTCCCTTCCTATTCTGATAGCCCTTAAGACAATCTCCAATTTATCAATGTCCTTCTTAAAGTGTGGTGCCCAGACCTAAGGATATTACATGGGGTGGGAGGAAGGTCTGACAAGGGCAGAGGAGAGTGAGACCATCACTTCTCTGTTCCTGGAAGCTATGTTTCATTTAATGTAGCCAAATATAATTGGGAGGTGGGGGTGGTATAGAACTGTTATACCACATTGCTGATTTATATTGAGTTTTCAGTCTACTAAAACACCCAGATCCTTCCCCCCTCCCCGGAACAAATGTTATCTGTGACCCTCTCTTATTTATAGAGTTGATTTATTTTTATAACCAGATGTAAGACTTTACATGTATTCATATTGAATTTCATCTTATTAGATTCAGTCAAATACTCCAGTCTTGTCAAGACTGTTCTGGATCATCCAATGTTGTTATCTTACTATTGACAGAATTTGTTATCTTTATGTAGCTTTTCATCATGATTCTTACTGACAGCCATAGGTATCCTTGGGTCCCAGAGTGGCTTCATGGCAGATGTTAATATTGAGCTCAAGGCAAAGAAAGGTGTGATAAAATGAATAACTTGACAACAAAGGACCAATTTAATTGAACAGGAAGGTTTCAATATAGTCAGGAATGTTGTCTAGAACATCTAAAAAAGTAACAAGGGAAAAGAAATCACAGAGTGACACATGCTTAGGACTGAGACAGAGATTGTTATAGGGAACTTTCTCTACCAGTACATATAAGCATCTTCTCTGCTACTTAGTTTTAAAAAATTGACTAGTTGAGTGGCCAAGTGCTTTGCCTAGGGTCACACTGCCAGTGTGGTGGTGGACAGCTGGGTGGTGGACAGGGCCAGGCCTAGAATCAGGAAAACTCATCTTCCTGAGTTCAAATCCGGTCTCCGACACTAACATGCTATATGTGACCTTGAGAAAGTCACTCAATAGTGTTTGCCTTGGTTTTCTTAACTGTAAAATGAGCTGGAGGAGAAAATGGCAAACCACTCCAATATCTTTGTCAAGAAAACCCCAAATGGGGTCAGACATGACTGAAAATGACTCAACAACAACAACCAGCCAGTGTGTATCAAAGGTAGGTCTTTGTTCTGTGGTCAGCTCTCTATCCACTGTTGGTAAGTTGTTTTTCAGTCGTGTCTGACTCTTTGTGACCCCATCTGGAGTTTTCTTGGCAAAGATACTGGAGTGGTTTGCCATTTCCTTTTCCAGTTCATTTTACAGATGAGGAAATTGAGGTAAATAGGGTTAAGAGACCTGCCCAGGGTTGCAGATTTAGTAAGTGTCTGAGGCCAGATTTGAACTGATGAAGTTGAGTCTTCCTGATTCCAGGCCTGGCACTCTAGCCACCAAGCCACCTAGCTTGCCCCTCTATCTACTAATGTCATGCCATCTGGACAAGTTTGTTTTGTATCAATTCAATTATCCACCCAATTCTCCATGTACAAAAGTCTACTTTCTAAATCTTGAGTAGCCTTGACTTTAATCTTTATCACCTGAAAATTTGGTATAGCAATTCAATCTTGCCACTGTACATCTGCTTTTGTCAGGTGCCAGGCACCATGCTAAGAACTTTACTAATACTATCTCCCTGGATCTTCAGAACAACTCTGAGAGGTGGGTGCTAGTATTATCTTAATTCTACAGATGAGAAAACTGAGGCAGACAGAGGTTAAGTGACCTGCCCAGGGTCATACAGCTAGTAAGCATCTGAGGTCAAATTTGAACTCAGGTCTTCCTGACTCCAGGTCAGGCCTTCTGTCTACTGTATTGTTATTATTATTATTATTATTTTTGCTTTTTGGAGGGGCAGTTGGGGTCAAGTGACTTGCTCAAGGTCACAAAGCTAGGTTTTGTGTTAAGTGTCTGAGGCCAGATTTGAACTCAGGTCCTCCAGGGCCAGTGCTCTATTCACTGGGCCACCTAGCCACCCTAACTGCACTATTTCTACAAACAATATGTAAATGGAGTACAATGAAACAAAACCCTTCAATTTCCTAAAAGAGCATCACATACTGATTGTTATTGTAATTAATGAGATACATAATTCTTTAATTAGGAAAAAGGTGTTGTTTAGAAGTGTGGAGCTCGAGAATATATGAAAGAAGCCATTACTTAGTGGCTCCCAAATTATTTTCTTAGCTTTTGTGCTGAAGCTACACAAGCTGCCCCTTTTGTGTGTGTTATTCAATAAGATATCTGTTATGCTTTTGTACCAAGAACAAAGATGCTTTTATCAATTCTCAAAAGTCTGTAGGACAAACCATTCATGCTGTCAAACCCCCTAAAAACCTTTCAGCAAATAGAGAAACCCATCAGTGACAAATGTCAACATACTAATTTGTTCAAAGCAAAACAAAGCAACATTCAGAGGAAGTGCCCCTTTGGTGTTATGTCAGTCCTCCAATTTGTAACAACTTTATGGTGAGCCACAGATAATGCAATATTAAACAGAACTGTATTATAATGGTTAAAAATGGAACAATACCCTTTTCCTTAGCAAGCATGTATCGTGGCTCAAGCAAAAGATAAGGGAAATACATCAGTACACCAATCCCATGCTAAACTATAGAAGATACTGTAAAAATTCCCATTTTTATAAAAAAGAAAAACAATCAGATATCTCTATCATATTACTGGAAATGAGGTTTGTTTTAGTTGTCTAGGAAAGGCACTGTGGTATAACAGAGAGAGCTGAAGTCAAGAAGAGCTGGGCCCAGATCTGCTTCAGACACAATCTTTATGATACTGGTCAAGTCACTTAATGTCTTTTAAACTTGCCTTTCTTCTCTTTAAAGGGGCTAATACCATCCTCTATCTTAGAGTTCTGGTGTAAGGATTAAAGGAGATAGTATGTATATGTGTATGTATGTGTCTGTTTTGTGTGTGTGTGTGTGTAAAGCATTTTTCAAATCTTAAAATACTATATAAATATAAATATTATTATTAATAACAAATGTACTTAAAGCATAATTAAATTTAATGAAAAGGAGACCAACAAGAACAAAGCAGAGTTTTTATATTATAAACCAGAGAATTCTGGAACTCTCCTCATCATTGTAAAGCATGGTTAAACTAAAAGTGTCACAATCAGTCATATTTAGCAACAGGTCCAGTTGAATGTAAGCTCCTTGAGGGCAGGGAATGCTTTAGGTTTTGTTGTCATATTCCTAAAACTACATACAGTGCCTGGTATCTAATAGGTGCTTAATAAATGCTTATTGAATGCAATGGAAGACACATAGAAATGACAGCCATCATAGCAATGTTGGGAAGATTAAGGCAAGAAAGGTTACGTTCCCCATACCACTGTAGTGCTCAGTGCATGTTGCCTATATTTAACTGCTATTTCTACCTGTTTTGGTGTCTTATAAGGATAGATAAGAGAGGGTGATTTCACTCCCAGATAAGGAAACTCTCTTTACAGATACAGATTGCCCCCCTTTTCAGTAACTTATGTATTACATATAATATTATATATAACTTTTATATTATGGTCTTAGAAGGTTGCCTCAGGCATCTTCTATAGAGAATAATACAAACGGTAGAGCTTTAGTTTGAAGCAGGGTCTTCTGACTCCAAGTTCAATGCTCTTTCCACTACACCAAACTCCTAATTGAAATAGTGACTGGCCCTTGCATGGTAATGAACCCCTATAATCCCTGCTCTTAAGGGAGCCTGAGTCTGGTGGATTGCTTGAGGTCGTGAGTTCTGGTTTACAGTAGTATTGAAATGGACTAGGTATCTGCACTAAGTCTGGCACAAATATTTTGAATGCCCAGGGATCTGAGGGCCAGCAGCTTGCAAAAGGAGGGGCAAACTGGCCAAATGTGACAAATATTTCCCATGCAGATGGGTTGTAAGATCCTGCCATAAGTGGCCACTGCACTTAGAGCCTGAGCAAGGGAAGGAGACAGAGAGAAAGAAATGGTTAAAAGAAAAGAAATAACTTTTTTTACTTTTAAAAGATTTATTAATCTATTTTTTAAAAATTTTACAGTAATTTTTAAAAAAATTATTGAGGGAAGCAGAAAGGAAAACAATTTAAGAGAAAAAAAAGTGGTAACTTGTGAAACATACAGCTAAGAATATGGTAACAGGACTGCATAAAATGCACTTTACTGATCTGGGTAAAGGAAGAAAAAACTTCACCTTATTTCATTTCCCACCTGGCTGTACTCCTTTAGACTCCTCCATTACGCTCCCAGGAATCTCATCATCCTACAAATCTGAATCAGATTCCTTCCTACCTTCCCCTCTTAATAAGCTCCACAACCTCCATTTAAGGAGGGGCCAGGATAACCATCTCTTCATTTCCCATCCAGCTTTGACTTCTTGGTCAAGTCCCCAGGACCCTCATCTTTGATCCACTCGACCCTGGCACTCACATCTCAGCAGTATTCTCTATCCGCTATCTTCTTTTCTCCTCACTACCCAAGTTTTAGCTTCCTTTTCTGTGTTGGGGGCAGGGGCTATTTTTCTTTCTTTTTGGTATTTGTATCCTAGCACTAGCATAGTGCCCAGCATATTACTGCCTGACATACTAACAAAACTGGGGCTCTCCTAGTCAAATTCCAACTGGGGTACTTGAATTTTACCTATTGAAATACTACATTTCTTTTCTTTTAAAAAAGTTATGCCTTAAAAGTTATTAAAATGCCTTTTAATTTCATGTTACATTCATTTCCAAATAGGTTCCTAATTAGCAAGCCTTTCCTCATAACAAAGATTTCTAGAAACCCAACAATACCAATTGAAACACCAATCATGTCTTATAACATAAGCAACATTCCACATCCAAAGTCTCCCACTTCTCCAGTGAAAGCAGCTTGTACATTTTCCTTTCAGGGTCAACTTTGGTCAATATAATTACATAACATTTAGTTTCATTTTCTTGTTTTTTCCATTATGTTACTGTAGGTATTGTGTATATTTTTTCCTAATTCTGTTTACTTCACTGGAATCAGGTTGCATAAGTTTTCCTTAGGTTTTCTGAATTCTTTATATTCATGATTTCTTATGGTATCGTAATATATTCATTATATTTGTGAACCATAATTTGTTAGCCATTCTCCAACTGATGGAAACAACACGAAACAAAATTTAATTCAGACAAATAGTTCAACAAACATTATTTTAAGATTGTTTGCAATGTCAATCAGCAATTACTGACTTTGTTTACAATTCTTTGCCACCACAAAACTGCCACCATTATTTTCTATTGCTTAGATCTGAAATCTTGTTGATGTAGGGAACTTCCAATAAGGAAATTGCCTTTAACAATTCAAATGAACAATTATCAAGAAGTCTACAACTTTTAATCTTGGTTGCCGGGGTGCTAAGTGTTTAAGTGAATTGCCCTAGGTGTGACAGCCTGGAAATGTCAAGGACAGGACTTGAAGCTTGTAATTCACTAGGTTCTGAAGCCCAGTCAGTGGCCAGCTGCTTTCAATAGTTT